>SJYO01029129.1:600000-1014581 GCA_006410555.1 Capra ibex | reverse complement strand
CATTGTCACTTATAAATGACAATTATAAATACGATAGACGTAGAAATCATAGATGACAGATATGAAAAAATCTCGTGTTCATAGTCAAGAGGATGAAAACCAAAGAACTTAATTTCCTCCCTATAACATCATGAAGTGAAATAAAAAGAGGAAAGGGTTCAAAGAATAGACACCTTTCGGTTATGTCTTTTTGAACTTGATTTACAACATCTCGTTAACACAATTACTTTCGTAAACAAAAGTAAAGAAAACAAACGTGTATGGATTACTCAATACGTTGTCGATATGTAAATATTAAGGTTACTTACCTATAGTCTTTATTTGTGTCTTTATCTGAAGTCAAGTCAAGTCAAGTCAAGTCAGCGAGTCAGCACAGGCTGAGAAACGTTGGAGTACTTAGCGTCGTACGGTCCGGAGGGACAGGTAGTGGGAGAGGGTCTCAAGTGAGTGTGAGTGCAGGTAGCTCAGACACTACGGTAGGTCGGTAGAGTAGGAAGGGAAGAGGAGGACTGGGGTTAGGGTGTGTCGTAGTCTCAGAAAAGGTTACTCAGTTTAGAAGCGTACACCACAGGTTTCATGACCTCGAAGTCGAAATCGTAGTATGGAAGGTTTCTTTAGGGTCCCAACTGGAGGATGTCTTACCTGACCAACTTAAAGGAACGTCAGGTTCCCTGAGAGTTCTCAGAAGAGGTTGTGGTGTCAAGTTTTCGTAGTTAAGAAACCACGAGTCGGAAGAAGTGTCAGGTTGAGAGTGTAGGTATGTGCTGGTGACCTTTTTGGTATCGGAACTGATCTGCCTGGAATCGGCCGTTTCATTACAGAGACGAAAACTTATATGATAGATCCAACCAGTATTGAAAAGAAGGTTCCTCATTCGTAGAAAATTAAAGTACCGACGTCAGTGGTAGACGTCGCTAAAACCTCGGGGGGTTTTATTTCAGACTGTGTCAAAGGGGTAGATAAAGGGTACTTCACTACCCTGGCCTACGGTACTAGAAGCAAAAGACTTACAACTCGAAATCTGGTTGAAAAGGTGAGAGGAGAAAGTGAAAGTTCTCCGCAAAATCGAGGAGAAGTGAAAGACGGTATTCCCACCACAGTAGACGTATAGACTCCACTAACTATAAAGAGGACCATTAGAACTAAGGTCGACCACAAAGAAGGTCAGGTCGCAAAGAGTACTACATGAGACGTATCTTCAATTTATTCGTCCCACTGTAATATGTCGGAACTACATGAGGAAAAGGACAAACCTTGGTCAGACAACAAGGTACAGGTCAAGATTGACAACGAAGGACTGGACGTATGTCTAAAGAGTTCTCCGTCCAGTCCACCAGACCATAAGGGTAGAGAAAGTCTTAAAAGGTGTCAAAGAACACTAGGTGTGTCAGTTTCCGAAACCGTACCAGTTATTTCGTCTTTATCTACCCCAAAAAAAACCTTAAGAGAACGAAAAAGGTACTAGGTCGCCTACAACCGTTAAACTAGAGACCAAGGAGACGGAAAAGATTTTAGTCGAACTTGTAGTCCCTCAAGTACCAAGTACATAACGACTTCAGACCGAACCGCTTAAAACTCGTAATGAAATGATGTACACTCTACTCACGTTAACACACCATCAAACTCGTAAGAAAACGTAACGGAAAGAAACCGTAACCTTACTTTTGACTGGAAAAGGTCAGGACGCCGGTGACGACTCAAAAGGTTTAAACGACCGTATAACTCACGTCGTGAAAGTGTCGTAGTAGAAAGTCCTAAACTTTATCGAGGTGACCTTAAGGTAGTGGAGGTGATCGAAACAAGTATCACTACGAAAGATTCCGGGTGAACTGAAGTGTAAGGTTTTACAGACCGAGATCTAATCACTAGTTTAGTAGTACTAATAGACCCAACACTTCTAGAAAAAACATGTCAAGAAGGCACATAAGAACGATGGAGAAGAATTATAGAAGACGAAGACAATCCAGGTCTGGTAAAGACAGGAAATAGCTCGGGTAGAAACGTACTTTACAAGGGAACCATAAAGATTAAAAGAACTTCTCTACAGATCAGGAAGGGTAAGACAACAAAAGGAGATAAAGAAACGTAACTAACGACTTCTTCCGAAAGAATAGAGAAGAGCGGTAAGAAACCTTAAGACGGAAGTCTACGAATATAGAAAGGAAAAGAGGAAACGAAAAGTGAAGAGAAGAAAAGTGTCGAGAAACTTTCCAGAGGGTTCTGTCGGTAAAACGAAAAAACGTAAAGAAAAGGTACCCCTACCAGAACTAGGGACAGAGGACATGTTACAGTACTTGGAGTAAAGTATCAAGTAGTCCGGAGATAGATAGTCTAGATCTGGGAATTTAGATAAAGAGTGAAAGTGACATATTAACATTCCCTAAACTAAATCCAGTATGGACTTACCAGATCGTCAAAAGGGATGAAAGAAGTTAAATTCAGACTTAAACCGTTATAAGTCAATCTTTAGTCTTAAAAGTCAATTTCTTTTAATATATTTGATTACCGTTGGATGAGGTCATAAGAACGGACCTCTTAGGGTACCTGTCTCCTCGGACCGCCCGATGTCAGGTGCCCCAGTGTTTCACAGTCTGTGCTGACTAGTTGAAGGGAAGTGAAGTGTGTTTATCTGTCCTTTGAGGTCGAGACACTCCAAAGGACCGTGGTCATAGTAGTGAATGAAAATCAAACTGTAGTAAACGATGGATTATAGAAAATGGACTTGAAAAGACGTTAAACCTTATCATGTTATAACGTAAATGATTACAACCATCTCAAACTTATACCGGGTGACTCGATATACCCAATCTTGTCTTTTTACGGTTAAAATTTTACAATACTATAACATTGTAAAAAAATTAAACATATTTCACTTAAGTGAGTCAGCACAGGCTGAGAAACGCTGGGGTACTTGACATCGGATGGTCCGAGGAGACAGGTACCCTAAAAGGTCCGTTATCATGATCTCACCTAACAGCAAAGGAAGAGGTCTCCTAGAAGGGCTTGGTCCCTAGCTTGGGTCCAGAGGACGTTTCATGTTTGTTAGAAAGTATTACAATGTACCTTTATCGTTTTAGGTACCTATCATACTAACCTATATTAAAGTCTTTTTTTTTTTTTTTGTAGATGAAGACGAATTAACTGATACGATTTCGAAACCTGACACACCTAGTGTTGTTTGACACCTTTTAACAATTTCTCTAAGGAGTAGACGAAGGACTCGTTAGAAATAGGTTCAGTTCTTCGTTGTCAATCTTGGTCTCTACCTTATTACCTGACCAAAGTTTAACCCTTTCCTCATGTAGTTCAGACATAAAAAAGTGGGTCGAATAAATTGAATATACGTCTCATGTAATACACTTTACGATCCCACTTACTCGTGTTCGACCTTAGTTCTAACGGTCCTTTTTATAGTCATTGTAGTTTATACGTTTACTGTGGTGGAAACACCGTCTTTTACTTTTCCTTGATTTCTCTGAGAACTACTTTCACTTTCTCCTCTCACTTTTTAGACAATTTTGAGTTATAAGTTTTTTGATTCTAGAACCGTAGGTCAGGGTAGTGAAGTACCGTTTATCTACCCGTTTGTTACCTTTGTCACTGACTGAAATAAAAGAACCCGAGGTTTTAGTGACGTCTACCACTGACGTCGACACTTTAATTGTCTACGAACGAGGAACCTTCTTTTCGATACTGTTTGGTCTGTCGTATAATTTTTCGTCTCTGTAATGAAACGACTTTTTCCAAGTAGATCAGTTTCGATACCAAAAAGGTCATCAGTACATACCTTTACTCTCAACTTGGTATTTCTTCCGACTCGTGGTTTCTTAACTACCAAAACTTGACACCACAACCTCTTATGAGAACTCTCAGGGAACCTGACGTTCCTCTAGTTTGGTTAGTTAGGATTACCTTTGGTCAGGACTTATAGGAAACCTTCTGATTACGGTTTCGAGGTTATGAGACCGGTGGACTACGTTTCTCGACTGAGTAATCTTTTCTGGGACTACGACCCTTTATAACTTCCGTCCTCCTCTTCCCCTACTGTCTCCTACTCTACCAACCTACCGTAGTGACAGAGTTACGTGTACTCAAACTTATCGGAGACCTTCTATCGATTTCTGTCCTCAGGACAGCACGACGTCAGGTACCACAACGTCTCAGTCTGTGCTGACTCACTGACTTTTTGTTGTTGGTATGTATCATCTCAGTCAAGATTATTAAAACTTATATTGTATAAATTTTAAAAATAGAAGGTCATATAAAACCATACAATGTTTTAAGTTTTATAATTAACACTTGGAGGCGAAAGTCGAGGATGTACGTTTCTCGAATTTTTAGTATTGATTGTAGAAATGTTATTCTGTTTCACTCGATTGGTTTTTCATTATTTAAAAGAGTCTGGGTAGTCTTTTGACTCTAACATCCTATTTACCGGTGACGGTCTGAATTTTATTGTACTTTTAGGTGTCACTATTGACTTGAGATACATGGATCTCGACTTCATTGACTTCAGTATTTGATTGTTGTGAAATTTAAACTGTTTACCCACCCTTGAATCACACTTGATAGTAATGTCAGTCTTTTCTCTAACATTAGTCTATCCCTAGGGACGTGAAAACACCCTAATTAGGATAGTTCAAGAATATCATTACTAAGTACATTATTGAGGAGTACCCCGATCAGTCCTCGTTCATGATCAGTAATACTTTATGTTTGTCTCGTAAGAGGTATTCTTTTCAGTTGAGAAGTCCTTTTTATGACGTAGTTTAAGTAAAATAAGATCGAACGTCTTCCTACTACGACGATGAGGTCGTTGAACGGAGAGACAGAACCGTTTTTCACCACTTTTACATTATGATGATCTCTATGTAATCACTTACAGTTACAGACCTTTGTGTCTGACCAACTTTACAACTTTAAATTGAGAGTATAATATCTATTAAGGGAGTGTACGTGGAATGATGGTCGGTTTATTCTGAGTACATTTTTCCCATCTATAGTTCTATTTCTACTACATTTCTTCTCGAGTCAAAGAATGACATACTGTGTACCCTAAGATGAAGACCCGAACAGGTCCGTAATTTTCAGGTCTATATCTATACGGAACGACATGTTGAAGGAACTCAATAAAACTGTAGTTGAGTGAGTAAGGAGATCTACACTTCAAGGAGGAACATAGACCATAGAAGCTTAAAGTAGATAAACAAAACTCTGTTTTATGTGTAAACATAAAAAAAAATTAGTATAGGATAGTTTCGGTTTGAGCTTCCTTTGTCTTCGTTCCTTTGATTTCCTGTAATTTCGGACCACAGACATCGATGTCTTTCGTAATTTATGTTTTTTTAAAGGATCGGTTTAATCGTACCTTTTTATTACCTAATTTTTTCTTTGTCTTGTCCTGTAAGTTATTAACACACTATTAAGGTTTTTTTATTTTGTACACGGGTTCTTCAAAGATTCTAATTAGTATCTGTGTTTTGGTGTCTAGGTTCTTTCACTCTCCTGTGGTTATTTCTATTTATGGGGTTATTTTGGAGTCAATCGTACATTTTGTTGGAAGTCTTTAGGTTTCCTGGTTCTCTACTAGAATTTTCTTAGACTCTTTCTTAGAATGTATGCCTCTTTGTCCCTATTCTTAATCTCATCTGTATAATATCAATTTGTACCCTCGTTCTGATCTCACCTAATCTTATCAACTACACAACTTTTTTCCTTTGTTGGATCTAAAGATACGGTTCACTTTCATAAGTAACTTTCATTTCCTCTTTACGTCTGAAAGAGTATGTTTTTATCCTTGAGGTGACCGTCGTCTGAGCGGAACGTTCTTTACACTTTTCAAGTCGTCCCTCTTCTTTTAACTTCATCCAGTTTTGAGTCTAGAGGTATTTCTTTCCTTCTAATGACTTCTTATTTACTACTTTGATTTCGTATTAATACGAAAAAAAGAAAATTAAGTAGATTTTCTATTACAAACTATTCACTTTATTATCATTACAGTATTTCCTATCTTCGCTTATTCAATCTTATGAGACAAAGGATGTGGTGTGTACTTCTCCATGTCTTAATAGTCTTCTACTTGAATGACATGAGTTTTTACGTATAACTTTGAGATTCCTTTTATGACTTTGTAAAAAAAAAATTTATGATCCTCTCATCAAGTTTTCTTCAGTAAACATTTTGAGGTAATTTTAGTCTCTTCTTTTTTTTCTTTTGTTTTTTGGTTGTGTTACTTCTACTTTAACAATGTTTGTACTCTACAGTTAAGTTTATATTACTATTAGTGAAATTTACACTTGATTCATAAGATTAAAGTTTCATGATTCTCTACTATGATCTAATTTTCCTAAATGTATTCCTTATTGCTAAAATTTTTCTTCCCGTTACTATACAACAGAATCCTTTAGGTAAAATTTATTTTTCTGACTATCCAAATTTTTTTACCCATTTCTACCCATTTCTAGGACAATTGTTCTACGTTTCTTTCGTTCTCATCGAGATATTCAAAGTATGTTCCATCTGACGTCTTTTTTTATAAAAAGTCCTTATTCGTTTGAAAAAAATATTACTATTTTCTCAGTTAGGAGTTCTTCACTCAGAGTTTTATACGTTACGGTTTTAACGATTTTGACTTCCTTATCTGTTTTGGTGATAACATCAAACTCTGAAGTCGTGGTAGAAAGTCATGAATTATCTAGTTCTTTAGTCATCTAGTCGTTTTGTATCAACTGTCACGATAATTGAGCTAGGTTAACTAGGAATATTTTATGAGATAGTCGTTATTATCCTATATATGAGAAGAGTTCGAGTCTACCATGTCAGTGGTTCTATTTAGTGTAAAAATTACATTTTGTAAACTTATTTAAATTTTCTTATGTTCATTGTATTTCATACAAGAGTTTACTGTTACATTAATTTAATGTTTAATTATTTCGTTTTGATAGGGACCACCGTGTTTACCATTTCTTAGAGAAACGTTACGTCCTCTGACTCCAACCCAGGGACCCAGACCTTCTAGGGGACCTCTTCCTTTACCGTTGGGTGAGGTCATAAGAACAGACCTTTTAGGGTACCTGGCTCCTCGGACCATCCGATGTCAGGTGTCCCACCGTTTCTCTCCCTGTACTGACTCACTGATTGTGAAAGTGAAAGTTACCTAATGTCAAAGTCAGTCTCTGAAGGTTACAGATGAAGCTACAAATAAGTTCGTTTAAGTCCGTAACTGTTCCTTCAAACCTTTATCAGATAGTCTTCATTTAAGTCTTACCTCTCGGAGGGTCTTTCCTCCTCTTGGACAATCTATGTTGACAGGAATTATGTACAGAAATAGGATGTCTATTTTCTTCTCTCTATCCTTCTCCTTATTTTACCTTTTTCTTAAATCCCTCTTCCTTCTGTCCACTCTTCTCTATCCTCTTCTCCTTTCCTCTGTATATACTCAGTTTTATGATATCTGGATAAAACGACTTAAGATTGGTAACCACGGATTTGTTGTTCCAGGTTCTTTCACAACTCTCATTATATTTCCGTTCCCTTATTAATAGAGATCTGTTCGTGTACCAAAATTACGGTGTTTCGTTTTTTAAGGACACCCCTTCCTTCCTTTACCATTGAGTGAGAACGTTATACCTACAACTATACTTAATTACATAGTGAAGTCGACTTTAGGAGTGATAAAAATGGAGGGTGAGAAAAGAGTTGGTGACTTTGGTGAGAACAGTGACGACGGTTGTTGATGGAGGTAGAACGGTTTAGGTTATAAATTCAGAGTCATAAGTAGAATGGGGTGAGACGTCTTCGTTGACTTCTTTGACTAGTGTAGAAGAAAGAGTTTTGAGAAGAAACGAAATGAAAATTCTATAATTTAAATGAACCTTAAATAAGATAGAGGTTGATACGGAAAGAGTGGAAGTAAACTATTAAAACTATAAAAGGATGGAAAGGGGGTACGCAACTGGATTATGTAAGTTGATCCACAAATTGTATAAAGATAAACCTACACATTTTTCTTATGGTTTAAATTGTAGAGATTTTGTAATACTAAAGGAGAGGGTGACGAAAGAGGTAGAGTCGTTTACCATAGTGGTAAACCAGTCAGTCATTTCGGTTTTTGAGATACTGTCAATAATCAATGATCAAAAATGGGAAACGTCCGGTGTGATAGACTTTGATGGTAGTCGAGATGAAATTTTTTAATAGGTTCTCCGTTGGTCAAGAATAATGGAAATAACCAGGTAAAAATAAGTTCGGTGTAATAGAGAGGGAACCATTACGTTACCAAAAGAATAGATAGACGGAAACAAGAAAGAACAACAAGTCAGTAATTCAATACAGGTTGAAAAACTTTGGGGTGTCTGACGTCGTATAATCCGAAGGGACAGGAAGGGATAGAGAACCCCAAACAAGTTTGAGTGCAAGTAAACAGTCATTATGAGAGATTGCTATAGTAGAAACTGTTGGGAGAAGAGGAAAACGGAAGTTAGAAAGGGTCGTAGTCCTAGAAAAGGTTACTCACGAGAAGTGTAGTCCACCGGTTTCATAACCTCGAAGTCGTAGTCAGGAACGTTACTTACAAGTCCCAACTAAAGGAAATCTTAACTGATCAAACTAGAGGAACGACAGGTTCCCTGGGAGAGAAAGTCGTGGTCAGACTTTCTTAGTTAAGAAGCCACGATAAAAGAAATACCAGGTTTAGAGTGTAGACATGTACTGATAACCTTTTTGGTATCGAAACTGATATACCTGGAAACAGTTGTTTCACTACAAGAAACATCAGTCGACGTATAAAAGGTTTTTCGTCATTCTAATATAAAATCTTGTATTCCCTAATACAGAGAAGAAAGAAGTTTTAAGAGGTTACCCTAAAGACCAAGGTGAACATTTCTAGAACTTTCCATTATAAGGTAAGATAGATGTTCATTTTCAATTTGTCTGACTTTTTTTTTTTTTGTTTGGGTTGAGAAGAACGTCCGTATTCTATCCCCTCCTACGTCCCGTTTGACGACGGAAGTACTCATCTCTCTTTTGTACGTTTATACAATAATGACGAATAGACTTTTCTATAAGTTCTCGTATTAGACGAAACCCTTAGTTCCGTTCTCCTTCTTTTAGACTTGATATTAAAATTTTTACGAGTTCAAAGTACCCACCCGTCGAGTCACAATTTTTGACGTTCTCTTTGGTCAGTATTGCCACTAAAGTGTTATAACATTATACATGAGGGTCATGTGGTTCTAAGGGTATCATTTATCGGCTCTTTTTAGGGAGAATAAAGACATTCTTCTCCCGTTATTGGTGAAATTATATTTCGTGTCCTGAGAAAAATAGTTCAGGAAGGGAGTTCCCTTTGATCAATTGGTTTTAATTTACCCACCCTATAATAGTATCCGAATGACTGGACCTCGGTACGACAAGGTTGATTCCCTTCCTATTTATCAGTTTTCTTGCAACTCTTTAAACACTTCAAGTATCAAGTCTCCGTAGTCGAGTAATTTTCTAATTTCAGTATTTTGGTATCTTACGAAGGGAAAAGGGTTTTGGAATGGTGTTATGATGATAGATGTCTTTGAATAAAATGGGTCATGGAGTTTAAGTGGAAAGTTTTTTTAACGTTCCTAGTTGTTTTTGTTTTGTGTTAAATTTCTCTAACTTGTTCGTAATCATGGTCTGTCCAATTCCTACAACATTAAACAGTCTACCCCTTAAATTTTGTAATACTGATTATACGATTCTCGACTTTACCAATTTCATCTGGTCTACTCGTTCCATTCGTCTTTCTCCCATTGGGAATTTTTATCATTTTTTTTTTTTTTTTTCTTTATGAACTCTACTTTTTACAACATCGTCTTTACTTCTTAAGGAAGTTATCGAACAAGTATCTGAACTGTACTAACTCCTTCAAAGTCTAAATCTTCTTTATAGTTGTCTTAATAACTTTTAACTTTTTAGTTTCTCTTGTTTTTGTTTTGTTTTTGGGTCTTACAGGTTCCTGACACCCTATTTTAGTTTTCTACATTGTATATATCTCCCTTATGGTCTTCCTCTTCTTTCTCTTTTCCCTTGTTTTTCTTATAAAGTTTGATATTACTGTCTTAAAGGGGTTTCATTACAGACTGTCGTTTAGTGTCTAGGTGCTTCCTATTTACGTTTTTTTATTTTTTCGTATGTCTTAAGTCTGTTCGTTTTTATTGTTCTTTTCTTGGAATATATAATAAAGTTTGATGTTTTATTTACTTTTAGATTTTTTGTGTATACACTTAATGTATATGGAAAGTTTCCGTTGCGATCTTTTTCTAGGTCACTTTATAGACTTCACAACTCTCCTTTTTTTTTTTTTTTTTGTTGTTGTCGTTGAATCTTAAGATATGGGACCTTCTAATGAGAAGTTCTCACTTACTCTTTCTAAAAGATTCCGGTTTTGTTAACTCCTTTAAACAACCATAATGTGGACAAAAGGTTCTTTACAATAAATTTTTTAGGAAATCTTTTTACTTTTATAATATGTGATGTCTTTGAGTCATCATGTATATGTCTTTGAGTGTAGATGTATTTTGTTATTGTAACTCCTTCTTTATTCATTTTATTTTCGAAATTTAAAAGAGAATAAACTAGATTATCTATTGTGAAAGAAGTTCATTATGGTTTGTACATAAATTAATACATACGAATATAAAGTAGATAATAGATAACTAGACAGATACGAATGTGTATGAATATACACGTACTTTATATCCTGTTGTTATTATGTTTCTTACCCTCTCTATTTAATTCTAAAAATAATGATATTCCAATATGAGTGACATTTCATTATGTTTCATTATTCATGATAAAATTTTACCTGTATCTAATAGATATGTAATTATATAGTTTCAGATCCTGTTGGTTTTTTTTAAATTTTTATATTGGTTATATGATTCTTTCTTCTCTTTTATCTTAGTGTATTTTATGAGTTAACTTTGGTACTTCTCCTCCTTTTTCTAACCTTCTGTTTTATCCTTGTTTCCTTTTCCCGTTATTTGTCTTTTATCATTACTTATATCATTATAATTATGTTACAATGGTTATCAGTAAAACTCATACGGTCTAAGTCTCCCAGTTTCCTCTCTCTTGACCTATTTCCGACAGATTTTATTTTCCTTTTTTAAGGTCAACATTCTATTTAATCACGATTTATACGTTACACGTCGTAATCATATTAATTATGATAATGTACAATATATGTCAAACTTTAAATTCTCTGAATTGGGATGATGAAGAGTAGTGTTCCTTTTTTTAAAAAGGGAAATAAAACCCAGATATACTCTTATACCTATAAGTTATTGAATACCACCATTAGTAGACGTACTGCATACATTCACTTTAGTAATAAACATGTGGAATTTGAATATGTCACGACATATAAGTAATATAAAGTTATCTTGACCTTCACTTTTTGTTTTGATTTACTTGTAACCACTTTAGAACTTTTGTTTGTTTTATACACGTTTATTCATTGTATAACGTCTGACAAAAGGTATGGACGTACCATATAAAGGGGATACTGGAGTAATATATAACGTTGGTATCAAACTCTTTAAACGAAAGTTTATTCACTGAAATACAATCAATTATCACTCGTGTTCTTTAACATACATATGATTATAAGTAGAAAATTATAAAAACTGAGACCCATTTTAATATTAGATATTTGAAAAGGTTATACGATTTTCATATTGGGACGTTAAAAAAGAATTCCTTTTAATTCAGATCGCTAACTATTTCGTAGGTATTGACTTTATTTATATAAATTATATAGGCGTTTGACAAAGCAACAGTAAAGAAATACCGATAAATCTAAACGTATGTGTTTTGGTTACAAAACCATTGTCGTGGTTCACAAAGTATACATTCTGTAATACGTGTCATACAAAGGACAATAAAACGTATCATAATAAGAAACACTTTATTACAAAACCGGAGTCCTCCTTATAACGTTAACTTACGTGTCGTTATATAAAAACCATACCTCGGTACCATGACGTGAAATTAAAAAAAAAAAAAATTCAATGGAACCGTCACTTCTCTTGATTCCATTCTCTCTCTGTCTGTCTCCGTCTCTGTCTCTCTCCATTTTTTTTTTTTCCTCTTTACCCTTATCTAACACCTCTTGTACTTACAATATTAACATAGAAATTTTAGACTCTCGATTAAACAATTGTCTATTTTATTTTGTTGAAAGAATTTTTTGTTTCAACGAACAAGAAGTATTTAGCGGAAATCAAATATATCTAAATCTGGTATCTCGTTCGAATGTCCCTTAGTACTTTTTTTTAATAACGAAAAAACACTCCGTTAAGGTGGAAACAATAAATAAAATATCACTCAGACTATCATTCTTGATATCTGGTTTATCGAGAAAAGTTTACAATCAAACAGAATTATCGTTTTTCGATAGTGATAGTCAATTCTTTAATATCTAATAATATAAAAGAAAAGGGTTAGGGGAATGTACATATAACAAAAAGTTTATATTTTAAATGTAATTGTACATACATGTATAGTCATACCGTATTGTGAAGAGAAGTATTAACAGAAAGACAGGATAATCAACAGTACAAATGGACAAGGGTACTACTTTATTAACTTGTTTGTAAACTACTTATTTGTACATGGTTTCAACTTTCAATTCAGCGAGTCAGCACAGGTTGAGAAACGCTGGGGCACCTGACATCGGGTGGTCCGAGGAGGTAGGTACCCTAAGAGGTCCGTTCTTATGACCTCACCCAACGGTAAAGGAAGAGGTCTCCTAGAAGGACTGGGTCCCTAGTCTGGGTCCCTAGTCTGGGTACAGANTTTGTACATGGTTTCAACTTTCAATTCAACGAGTCAGCACAGGTTGAGAAACGCTGGGACACCTGACATCGGGTGGTCCGAGGAGGTAGGTACCCTAAGAGGTCCGTTCTTATGACCTCACCCAACGGTAAAGGAAGAGGTCTCCTAGAAGGACTGGGTCCCTAGTCTGGGTCCCTAGTCTGGGTACAGAGGGTGTAAAGTCCGTCTGCGAAATTGGAGACTCGGTGATCCCTTCGGTTCATTCTCAGTTTTAGGAAATGTTTTCTCAGTTTTAGGAAATCGATTAACTGAATTTAAAGTTTTATAAAACTCGTATAGACTAACGTATATACGTATCTTTAGACTGTTTTACTGAAAATATTTGTAAAATTTACAGAGTTTTAGAACTGTATAAAGTTGTTCATTCATCCCATGTATTAAGATGAAAACGAAATATATTCTTACTGTGTCCACGTAACTGATCATTCTATTTATCCCGGACTCACGTAAAACGTTTTATAAGTTATTGGTAAGGTGAACAAACACTTTCCCATGTAAAGGTCTAACCTAAAAGGTATATAGACGTTTATGGGTGACTTTTATACAACATGAGAAGAGGGATATATAAACGTTATAGACGTAAAAGAAATCCAAGTCAAAAATTGTCTCAGGATAACGAACGTATACTTAAAAACTTTCAGTTACCTTCGAGACGTACACCCTTACTAAGTGTCACACACCTTTCTCTACTCTTAACGTTTACACCAAGATTTTGTAGTATTTTTGTATGAATAAGTTTTTAAATTTGTTGATTCGAATCTCAACTATATATTACAGTTACGTAAATATAAGGTTTTGGAGTTTGTACTGAACTAAGAAACAAAACGAACCCCAATAAAAAAAGATTATGGAAATTGTATACTTTAGTATTTACGGTCGTTGTTGAAGTCACTTGAGGATACAGGAGGAATAAATACTCCGACGTGTTCGTCGTTATAAAACTAAGGTAGTGTGCATGGAGTTAGAACAAAATGAAGGTTTATAGATTCCTAAAGAAGAGGATATGGATGTTAAAAGGTTACACAAGACAATGATGTAGATAGAAATTGTAAAGTGAGAACGGGAAAAAAATTTCAATAAGAAGCTAGACAGAAAAAAAAAAAATGTATATATCTTTTGGAGAAACTACCATAGTCATTAGTGATTGAGACTTTCGAGAATGGGGTAAAAGAACTTGGGTGAGGTTAGTCTGAGAGTTGGGGTTGGTAAGCGAACAGTACTTGTTTCAGAGGTCACTTGAGGTGTCATGATCCAAGAGTAAATTAGTTGTAATAAACTGAATCAAGTAGTGAGTGAGATGGAACTTTGTGAAGAAATGAACGGAATAGAAAAGTTGTAAAAAAGTGGTGCGAAACCAGAAAGACAAATGAGAAAAGACATGGTAGGACCAGAGATGTATTACACGGGGTCCGAGTCAGTAATTACAAGGAGAAGTAGAAAAATAAAAAAGATAGGTCGCAATAAGAGACTACCTAGAGTATGTTAGAAACTTGAAATTTGTAACGAATTTCGTCTACTCATGATTTGAAATAAAGACCGGAGTTAGAGAGGGTAGTGGACGTCTAAACATCTCGATTGACAGTACACCAATAGAGTTTTACTCGTCAAGTTTTAACTCGAGGACCAGAAGGAATGTTAGTGGAGAATTTCTGGAAGTTAAAAGAGTAAAAAGAGTAAAGTACATCCACCTACTGTGGTAAGAAGATGTACAAGGTCGGGGTTTAGAATTCTTGACAGTACTTGAGTAAGATAATTGTTATAGTCTCGAGATAGAAGTGTGTCGTAGGTAATTCCACGATGAAGTACAGTGGTAGTAGAGAGAACGAAACTACGAAAATACATAAATAAATAAACGGACGTAGTCCAGAATCAACGTCGTACACCCTAGATCAAGGTATTAGTCTCTATCTTGGGATGAAACCCTCGAACCTCAAAATAGGTGACCTGGTGGCCCCTTCATGGAGAACGAAATTTAAAATAGTAACTGAGGAATGACCAAAAAGACTAGTGTACTAACGATAGGTAGTTAGATAAGAGGTGTGTCGGTAGTCTCGATAGAACAATTTGTACATTATATATATATATATATATAAAAAAAAAAAAAAAGGAAGAGTAGTTTTCACAGGTTACAAACTGTAGGAATGTTTCCGGTCTGTCCTAGGTGCACTGTCTCGTTAGGTCCTAGGAGTCTCTGGACCATAGAATAATGAGAATATAAACGAGTGAGGATGGACAGTTTAAAAACGGAAAAGTATGACAGGTACCTCAAAAGGACAAATGACCTCAGTCAATGGTGAAGGAAGAGGTCACCTGGTACGAAATAGTCTTGAGAAGTGATACTGGGTAGGTAGATCCCACCGGGACGTACCGTACCGTACCTAATATCGAAGTGACTCAACACGTTCGTGGAAGTGGTGTTGTTTCGACACGAAGTACTTCCCCAAGGTTTGGTCAATTAAGATTTCCTTTAGTTGGGACTTGTAAGTAACCTTTCTGTCTACGAATCAGACTTCGAGGTTATGAAACCGGTGGACTACACTTTACGATTGAGTGACCTTTTCTGGGACTACTATCTTTTCTAACTTCCGTTTTCCTCTTCCATTGTCGTTTCCTACTCTGTTTATCGTAATAGTTCGGTATTTACCTGTCCTTAAACTCTTTTAAGGTCCACTATCACCTCCTATCTCCTTAGACCACGATGACTAATTGTCATTGGACGGGTAGATGAGAGTCCATCGAACAACTTATCTTGACTGTTCGTGGACGGGATCCTAGAAGTCTTAAAGATAGAGGAGACGGATAAAGTGGAGGAGTGAAAAAAATCAATAAATAAATATATAGTGGAGGAGTCAGGGCAAGTCAAGTCAGCGAGTCAGCACAGACTGAGGAACGTTGGGGCACTTGACGTCGTGTGGTCCGGAGGGACAGGTAGTGGTTAAGGGCCTCAAATGGGTTTGAGTACAGGTAACTCAGTCACTACGGTAGGTTGGTAGACTAGGAGACTACAGGGGAAGAGGAGGACGGGAGTTAGAAAGGGTTGTAGTCCCAGAAAAGTCTATTCAGTCGAGAAGCGTAGTCTACCGGTTTTATAACCGTAAAGTCGAAGTTGTAGTCAGTAAGGTTACTTGTGGGTCCTGACTAAAGGAAATAAATAAATAAATAATAAAAAAAAAAAAATTAAAAATGAGATAAAATGAAATGTTATGACATAACCAAAACGGTATGTAACTGTACTTAGGTGTCTGACTAACCTAGAGGAACGTCACGTTCCTGAGAGTTCTCAGAAGAGGTTGTGGTGTCAAGTTTTCGTAGTTAAGAAGGCGCGAATCGAAAGAAATATCAGGTTGAGAGTGTAGGTATGCATCGGAACTGATCTGCCTGGAAACAACTGTTTCATTACAGAGACAAAAAATTATACGACAGATCCAACCAATATTGAAAGGAAGGTTCTTCATTCGTAGAAAATTAAAGTACCGACGTTAGTGGTAGACGTCACTTAAACCTCGGGGGGTTTTATTTCAGACTGTGACAAAGGTGACAAAGGGGTAGATAAAGGGTACTTCACTACCCTAGTCTACGGTACTAGAAGTAAAAGACTTACAACTCGAAATTCGGTTGTAAAAGTGAGAGGAGAAACTGAAGGAAATTCTCCGAGAAATCAAGAAGAAGTGAAAGACGGTATTCCCACCACAGTAGACGTATAGACTTCAATAACTATAAAGAGAACCGTTAGAACTAAGGTAGAACACGGAGGAGGTCGGGTTGTAAAGAGTAGTGGAGGAGTCGTTCCGGAAAGAACTGTTGGATAAATTAAAAGTAGAGGAGAGGAGGGAGGAAGGTAGGTATTGTGGAGTTGTAACGGAAGAACAAAATGAAAAGGAATCGTGAATTATGAACGTAATATATATTTCTAATAATATACATAAATACTCTGAATTACGTACTATAAATGGATTAATATTATATGGTATACATATATAGATTAAAAAATTTTAAAATCAGTATCAGAAGGGTGTAGTCAAAATTAAATACCTTTCGTTTGTTTCTAAAAACAGGTAAAGTAAGTATCGAGATAAGAATAAAAAACTTTGACACGGACTATCTTCTATATAAGAGGTGTGAATCTCTTGTTTATTTTTCTGAAGGTTAATCTAGTTTAAGGAGTGATCTGTTGAAACAAAACATTTGATGAACAAACTTCGATAACCCGTATTGAAATAAAACATTTGATGAATTAACTTTGATGACTTGTTATGTCTATAAAAACCTTCAAGAGGAAGTGATCAGAATTCAGATGTCAAAGTCACTAAGGTGGGAAAGAAAAACTGTAAAGAAATGTAACTCTTATTATTAAAAAGGGGATAAACACAGAAACTCTTACTAAGTATCTTTGACGATAGAAAACTCCGTCACGATCCTTACTCTAGATAATTAAGAGATTTTATCGAGAAAGGTATAAGTTTTGAGTATAATACGGTCTCTAAGAACATTATAGTTTTTTATTGAAAACGATTAAATCTACTTTTACGTTCGAAGAAATTCAGAAACTTGTTTAAAGAAATTTGTCAATGATTTTCAAATTTTAATTATATCAATATTTATAGTAAGATACTTTTTTTAAAGTTCTATTATGAACTTCATTTATCTATTGAACCTCAGTTTGTATAAAAGTAATTTCAAGACACCACATTAACAATCGTGGGACCTGAAACTTAGGTCGCTAGGCTCAAGTTTAGAGTCTCCCTGGAAGAACCAACAAAGGCGAACCCGGAGAGAGAATCGAGTCATCCATTTTTTAGACGGACGTTACGTCCTCTGGACCCAACCTAAGGACCCAAGTTAAGGACCCAGTCCTTCTAGGGAACCTCTTCCTTTACTGTTGGGTGAGGTCAAAAGAACGGACCTTTTAGGGTACCTGTCTCCTCGGATCTCCCGATGTCAAGTACCCCAGCGTTCTCAACCTGTACTGAATCACTGATTTGGTGGTGGTTGTTGACAAATTACTTCGAATCTCTAAATTTCTCATTATACACCGAAAGATGGGACGTATATTAAATGTGACTAACTTTCGACGTATTAAATATTTAAATGTGAAGTTATGATTATGTTACGGTAATAGGATCTTCTGGGAAAGTGTGGAAGGTTGTAGAACGGGGTGTTTAAAGGGTCATCATAGGTTATAGGACTTTAGAATGTGGTATATAGGTATGATGGACATAAACTTAAAATGTATATCACTTAGTAATTTTTTTATGATATCTGAAAAAAAAGTCAGACTTAAGGAAGTGAGTCATAATACAAACACTCTAAGTATGTAAATCATAACGGACCAAAGTCATACATTTAAACTAAAGATAAATATCGAAGGTTAACATTCTACGTCAGTATTAACTAAATTGGTGGAACAAAGATGTCGAAGTTACTAAAATAGTTAAACTTACACAAGTAAAAATGGGTAAACCTTTTACAAGTAAAACCCAGAAAATATTATTTATAACAACCTTGTAAAAGATGTCCTGAGTGCCCACACATGTAAAGATGACCGATATTTTGATTCTGGATTGTACCCAAAGTCTTATACACATACACACACACCTCGATATATACTTTCTTTGTAAACAAAGTGGATGAAAAGTTGTAAATCATATAAGTCTGAAAATCTTAAAGATGGTATGATGTTACCCAGATGATCACAATTAAACGTAAAAGAACTAATTATTTTTCTTATAAAAGTACAATAGAAAGAACACTTTACGGTCAAATCCACAGAACGGGTAAATTTTATAACTTAACAACAACAAGTATAACTAAATACCCGAAGAGACCACCAAGTGAGGTCATGGGAAGGACCTTTTAGGGTACCTGTCTCCTCGGACCATCCGACATCAGGTGCCCCAGTGTTTCTCAACCTGTGTTGACTCGCTGAAGTGAAATTGAAATGGAATGTACGTAACCTTCTCCTGTACGTTTGGGTAAGGTCACAAGAACGGACCTCTTAGGGTCCCTCTCCCCTCGGACCACCCGACGGTAGACATACCAGCGTCTCAGCCTGTGATGACTTCTCTGAATCGTCGTTGTCGTCGTCTTCGACCACCGAGTTCAAGTTAGGGACCCAGACCTTCTATGGGACTTCTTCCTTTACTGACGGGTGAGGTTATAAGAAAGGACCTCTTAAGGAACCGTCTCCTCAGACCACCCGATGTCAGGTATTTTAGTGTTTTTCAACCTGTTCTGACTCACTGATAAAAAAAATTAACTAAATATCTTCACTAAACGTGTAAATCTTATAGTTACAAAACAAACTATCTTCATAACTTTTATAGATAAAATGTAAGTCACCGAACGTAAAAAGTAATAGAATTACAAGTAAAGTCGAGTCAAGTCCAGTCAACGAGTCAGTACGGGCTGAGAAACGCTGAGTACTTAGTGTCGTACGGTCCGGTAGGACAGGTAGTGGTTGAGGACCTCAAGTGGGTTTGAGTACAGGTAGTTCAGTCACTACGGTAGGTCGGTAGAGTAGGAGACAGTAGGGGAAGAGGAGGACGGGGGTTAGGGCGGGTCGTAGTCTCAGAAAAGGTTTCTCAGTTGAGAAGCGTACTCCACTGATTTCATAACCTCAAAGTCGAAATCGTAGTCAGGAAGGTTACTTGTGGGTCCTGACTAGAGGTAATCCTACCTGACCAACCTAGAGGAACATCAGGTTCCCTGAAAGTTCTCAGAAGAGGTTGTGGTGTCAAGTTTTCGTAGTTGAGAAACTACGAGTCGAAAGAAGTGTCAGGTTGAAAGTGTAGGTATGTACTGATGACCTTTTTGGTATCGGAACTGATCTACCTGGAAACAACCGTTTCATTACAGAGACGAAAACTTATACGATAGAACCAACCAGTATTGAAAGGTAGGTTCCTTATTCACAGAAAATTAAAGTACCGACGTCAGTGGTAGACGTCACTAAAACCTCGGGGTTTTTTATTTCAGACTGTGACAAAGGTGACAAAGGGATAGATAAAGGGTACTTCACTACCCTGGTCTACGGTACTAGAAGCAAAAGACTTACAACTTAAAATTCGGTTGAAAAAGTGAGAGGAGAAAGTGAAAGTAGTTCTCCGAAAAATCAAGGAGAAGTGAAAGACGGTATTCCCACCACAGTAGACGTATAGACTCCAATAACTATAAAGAGAACCGTTAGAACTAAGGTCGAACACGAAGAAGGTAAGGTCGCAAAGAATACTACATGAGACGTATCGTCAATTTATTCGTCCCACTGTTGTATGTCGAAACTACATGAGGAAAAGGATAAACCTTGGTCAGACAACAAGGCACAGGTCAAGATTGACAACGAAGGACTGGACGTACAATGGAAAGCTATTTATTTTTAAGATTTAAATTTTAAAAAATTAAGTTTTAATAAAAGGAAAACGGGGAAAGTATTTTAGAAACGATTGAAATTTCAGTCTTTCTAAACGAATAAAATTAAATGAGACATTTTGAAGTAAAAATAAAATGAATAAGTAAAAAGTAAAAAAGTAGTTTTAAGTTTTACATGGACCTTAATATCAAAATAGTGACTACCCTATATCTTTAGTTTACAAAAGAAGTGTGTCCATATGTTACTCGAGTCTTGTTTAATTGAAGTTCTAACACGACTTCTTTTCATTTCTTCTCACGACTTAAATTCTTCTCAAGACGAAAAAAAGTATTTAGTCTACAGGTTTATGTACACTCAGACGAAGACATGAGAGACGAGAAAGTGACTAGATGGAAAGAAAATTGGTTAAGGGGAGAAAGGATTATTGACTTTGTCATTTTACGTACTAATGTAGTGCATCTTAGACAGAAGAAACACGTGAAAAAGTCCTGATCTCACGTATAAACACCAGTATAAGTAAACGTACATGGAATATACGAAAAAGGAAACTCTCATCTTCTAATCCACCCTCCCCTCTCCCTTCTTCGTCCTTCCATATTCTTGGATAGCTAAACAAAATCCCCGTCCCTTTTTTTTTATGAATCGTATGTAGGTCTCTACACTCTCTTTTTCGTCCTCGGTCTTAACAATGACTTTTACTTCTATCCTTCGAAAAGTTCCTCTCTTAACACTATCAGAGCATACGATTTATAGAATAAGCTATTTATAACTTTCACATTAACACAGGAATTGTTCTCGTTACGGACTTTGACGGTTCAAGGTTACTAATCACCCTCTGCATCCAGACATCAACCACTTACATGTGTTTACATTGGTTTATACTTTGACAATCTAGCCTAAGTCACGGTTTATGAAATCGCTATAAACGTTATATATAAACGTTCTAAAAACTTCCAAATAGAAAGTTTTACAAACAGAAATATCGAAAAATTTTCAGGAAATTTAAATCTTCAATTGTCGGATCAGGTCTATTAAAAACTTAAAGTCAGTTTTTAGTAATATACTACAATGACTTCGTCATCGATCAGTTAAATTTGTTTGGTATTTCCGTCGTTTTATACTTTTACCATGTATATATTTAAACAACGAAATTAAATTATGTACATTTATACTTAATTGAATATGTAGAAAAATATATTTCAGTTATAAAAGAAAATCATATGAAGATGAATGAGAGTAAAGACTCAACAACGAGAACGTATTTCATGGTTATTATAAGATAGAGAGTCATAATCACAGTCAAAGAAATTTCATCTTATTTTTAACTTTGTGGATGTTTCCTCCAAAGTCTAAAGTATTATAAAAGTCAGAAAATAAAAAAAAGAGGTGTGGATTAAACTGTCGTTATTAAAAACTCAATGGATTGAAACAACTTAATAAAGTTTGGTGACTTGAATTCAAAGATTAAAATATATATACATCGTAGTCAGATAATTTGTAAGTCAATTTAAAACATTGATCTATTGTCCATTTTGACGGTGTTCTTTCTATTTTTTTATGTTGGTTGAAGATAATTCGTAATTCTAAGTCCAACGAGTTCATTTCTTCCTTCACCGGTTGTACGACACTCGTACATTGTGTGGTTCTGGTATTCAGTCAAACGTGGTTCTCCTTCGTCTCTTATAAGCTACTAGGTAACTCAGACAATGTTCCCACATCAACTTTTTGGTAAATGTATTTCATTAATTTCATGTAGTAATAACATACTGTCATTATAAATAAAATAAGATAGATAATCTTTTTACCGTTGGAGTCACGTGAAGTCACATTCTGGTATTCTATCTACTCAATTTTTTTTTTTTTTTTTTTTCCTTATCTTTCTCTTATGGAGTCTCGGGACCTGTAGGAGACATCTTACAAACTACTGACTCACTATTCCGGTCGGGATCTTGTCTAAGTTCTATATGGTTGTTGTGAGCTCAAAATAGAAAATCAGGAAGGATTTGACATAGACTCCTCTTCCGTTACCGTGGGGTGAGGTGATGAGAACGGACCTTTTATGGTACCTGTCTCCTCGGACCTTCCGACGTCAGGTACCCCAGCGACTCCCAGTCCGTGCTGACTCGCTGAAGTGAAAGTGAAAAGTGAAAGTACGTAACCTCTTCCTTTACCGTTGGGTGAGGTCACAAGAACGGACCTCTTAGGGTCCCTGTCCCCTCGGACCACTCGACTGTAGACACCCCAGTGTGTCTCAGCCTGTGCCGACTTCGTTACGTCAGTGTTTGACATAGACTTTGTAAACTAAGTATTTAAATCGACACAATAAGTGTGGCAAAGTTGTATTAGAGATTATATGTATGGTTTTGATTACTCTAGTTTTGTCTTGAAGACTGAAGAGAAGACAGGATTTGGATGACAGAATACTTTTCAGAATGACTAAGAAGATAAAGGTACGAAAAAGATGTAGACAAGGAGATGTTTAAAATTATTGATACAGAAGTTTGACCAAAATCCACATGAAGTCAACTCAAGTCAAGTCAAGTCAGTGAGTCAGTACAGGTTGAGAAACGCTGGGGTACTTAGTGTCGTGCGGTCCGGAGGGACAGGTAGTGGTTGAGGGTCTCAAGTGAGTTTGAGTACAGGTAGTTCAGTCACTACGGTAGTTCGGTAGAGTAGGAGAGAACAGGGGAAGAGGAGGACGTGGGTTAGGGAGGGTCGTAGTCCCAGAAAAGGTTACCCAGTTGAGAAGTGTACTCCACCGGTTTTATAACCTCAAAGTAAAAGTCGTAGTAAGGAAGGTTACTTGTGGGTCCTGACTAGAGGAAATCCTACCTGACCAACCTAGCGGAAAGTCAGGTTCCCTGAAAGTTCTCAGAAGAGGTTGTGGTGTCAAGTTTTCGTAGTTAAGAAGTGACGAGTTGAAAGAAGTGTCAAGTTGAGAGTGTAGGTTTGTACTGGTGACCTTTTTTCTATCGGAACTGATCTACCTGGAAACAACCGTTTCATTACAGGGACGAAAAGTTATATGATAGATTCAACCAGTATTGAAACGAAGGTTCCTCATTCGCAGAAAATTAAAGTACCGACGCTAGTAGTAGACGTCACTAAAACCTCGGGGGGGTTTATTATAAGACTGTGACAAAGGTGATAAAGAGGTAGATAAAGGGTATTTTACTACCCTGGTCTACGGTACTAGAATCAAAGACTTACAACTCGAAATTCGGTTGAAAAAGTGAGAGGAGAAAGTGAAAGTAGTTCTCCGAAAAATCAAGGAGAAGTGAAAGACGGTATTCCCACCACAGTAGACGTATAGACTACAATAACTAGAAAGAGGGTCGTGAGAACTAAGGTCTAACACGAAGAAGGTCGAGTCCCAAAGAGTACTACATGAGACGTATATTCAATTTATTCGTCCCACTATTATATGTCGGAACTGCATGAGGAAAAGGATAAACCTTGGTCAGACAACAAGGTACAGGTCAAGATCGACAACGAAGGACTGGACGTATATGAGAAATAAAAGTAATAATGGTCTGATCAGTTTCTGTGGTAGCAGATAACGGATTAAATTACATTAACCGAAGACCATTAGAAGAGCAGGATACGTTAGATAAGAAGATCCATTATTAAAATTGTACGTTTACTATTTCATAATTAGGGGATTCGGGAGATTAACTAAGGATAGTGTTATTCGGGTTTTAGAATGAGTTGAATTTCTCGTATGTCCTGGACCGAGAACTGACACTCAGAGAAAAGAAAATGAGAGAGGAAACTAGTAATACTAAGTCAGTAAAATCGGAGTATAATACGTCGATAAAACAAGTAAAAATAACCAATCGATTGTTTAGTTCAGTGTAAAATTTCAGTTTATAGTTTAAGGATAAATAATATATTCTCTTCAACTGTGACTTACCTGTTCTATAATCCTAACGGTAGCTCAAATTTAAAGAGAGAATCAGAATTAAAGTTCACCTTATATGAGGTATTCTTAGGTATAAAGTATTCAGTACCTTTATTTTAACAAAGAAGATATATCCCAAGATGACCCTTTATGTTTTACTCTTTAAAGACCCAATATATTTCATTTTCAACGTAAGTTTCAGTATATATGCATCTCTTTTATACGTTGACTAGTAGAGTTGTTCCTACAAACTCCAACCTTCCTCCCGGTAGTTAGTAATGTGACCATAATTGATCCTAATAATGTCCGGTTGCACGATCTATCCTTGACTACTCTCTCTAGATATAAGATAGTAACTAATATAGTTTTATTATGTTCAACATTACTCAATAGACGATTAAAAACGAAACAAAACGGAAAATATTTTAGACACGAATCGGTCGAGGAACCTTCTTCTTCGATACCTATACACTGTAAATCAAAAATTACCAGTGTTATTGGGTTCGTTCTTTTAGGGTTTCCCTTTCGGTTCAAAGTTTCGTTTCTGTCGGTTTCGACTATCTTTGTTACTAGAAGAGGGTATACCTGTGACGTACAGGTTACGGTTTACAAACTTTCCCATAAATAAAGATCTTTATTTCCACTATTAAGGAGGTGTCGAGTCAACCCCTAATAACTACTTTTATTTGAGTAATGGTTTTGTATTTATATACCTTTCATATACGTTTCCGAATTGAACATTACGTTAAAGGTATTGTGGTCCAACGTTGATATTTGTGTAATAATGAAATGTTAAATTTCTCTCATAATACAATAAAAATATGTCCACATGTTTCGTCATATATACGTTTATAAGAGATAGTATGTGTAACCGTTAAGTATTTAATATATGACTGAATGAAAAATTTTATTCACAGAATACTGAATTACTATAATTACTACGAACTACATGTGTTATTTTATTCGGTCCTTTTCTCTTTATCAATAAACCCTTAAACCCTTATTTCTTATGATGGATATACTTTTATACTTGAACTTCACATAGGTAGATCGAGTCACAAAGAGTGTGACATTAAGTTTACGTAAGTAACATTAGTGAACACGTGATATTTTTACGTTCAAGAGACCAAAGGATGTCAAAATAACTCAATCTTAAAAATCCTTTATATAGATCTTTAAAAGTCAAAATTGTCCTACTAAAAACACAATTTCTTGAAAATTTTAAAACTGGGTTAGTCACTACAAGTTTTTAAACAGTGTGAAAAGATTGTGTCTTCTGTAAAAAACGCACCACCCCCGTCACCACCCCCCTCCCACACACACCCCCCCACCTTTCGTATTTTTCTTCTCCACCGAAAGAGATAATTACGTTGAATCTTACTTCTTATAGAAGATGGTTAATAAAATTCAGAGAAAAATAATACTCTGATTAGAGTTTTTTGAGAAGTGAGTTGTACCCTCTCTATATCGAATTGTCTCCGAACTTACCCTCTTACCGTTTCCTTTTCATTGATTAACTTTTCTTTAAGTTTTCATCGGTCAACTTTCCTTCAATTTTGTTTATTTTATGCTACCTTACCTTTCTAAACTTAATTTATACGATTACCTCTTCCTTTACCGTTGGGTGAGGTCATAAGAACGGACCTTTTCGGGTACCTGTCTCCTTGGACCATCCGATGTCAGATACCCCAGCGTCTTAGCCTGTGTTGACTCGCTGTAAATGAAAATGAATGATTACAACTGTATAAACTTTAATAAAATTACTTACTTTGGCATCTCTAAGTCAGAATTGGTATGACAACGTCTCTTGTATTGTTTTAATCTGTTTCTTTCTTTTTTTTTTATCGTGGAATTAAAAAAATTTAAATAGAGAATCTGAAATAGATTTTATATAAACTCCCTTTTGTTGATCTAATGTTCCGTTTTTTTTTTTTTTTTTTTGTTGTTTAACAGGACTTTTACACTCTCTTCTGATTACCATCCGATGTCGATCAGAACCTCTCCGATAAAGTCTCAATACCCTTACATGATTTTCGTCAGTTCCTCTTCTTATATAGTTGATTTTACACTCTCAATTAAATATATGTGTACTTCGAAAGGTATTCCTTTTTTTTTCTTATCACCTTTCTGTATATAAGTACTTTTTTTTTTCCCTTTAAAATATGAAAGGTAAATCAAAGATTGATACGGTAAGACATAATTCAAGGATTTAATAACGGAACTTGAGAAGATTATGATTTCTTATTTTTGTATGTAATCTTTAAAAATGTAGAGGTATAGTTTGAGGGTTTCATAAACAAGTTCTTTATAAAAAATTTTCGTAGCCTCACTACTTTTACTTAAGGTATACCATACGAATGTATACGATTTTCGTTTGAAATAAAAAGATTAGATTCCTTTGTAGACATGAAATATTGTGTAAAAACCCACACATACGATCAGACAAAAAGTATGTTTTACCAATCCGGTGGTAATACGAGAAAAGGAAAGGAAGTTACCGTCCTCACGTAAAGATTGATAACACAAAATTAGTCGTATTTTAACTATCGAAATAAAAACAAGAAAAGTACCCGTACAGATAAAAAAGGGTTATTATGAACTTCTAGTCGCACGTAATTATCGACGTCCCGTTTTCCTCAGATCTCCTTAATCGACAGTTGGTGTTGGTTCCTAAGATGTAAGAATAATCGTTTATTAAGAAAACACGACTAAAACGTATGTCTATTATAGTGAAGATAAGTTTTTAATCTGTGGAATGCCTAAAATACAAAAAGGTACAAATACTTCTTTAATTGTTCGAAAAAATTGTAATGGGTTTTAAGAGTAAAACACGGTAAATTTATCCTTTAATAGAACTTTATACTCCCTTAGTTTCGTAACAGAATTAATTGTTTCGTAAAAAATGTATTGAAATAAAATCTATTCATTGAAAGGTAAAAGCATTTAGAAAAGATTAATTTTATAATATGTAAACCGAAACAATAATTTTTCTATTAAAAACTTTTTTAAGTAAAAAATTACTTCCTATTGTCGAAATGTCATAACGTAACCAAAGATGGTTTGTAGTTGGACTTAGTCGGTATCCAAATGGGTATAGGGGAGGGTGAACTTATAGGAAGGGTGGAGAGAGGGGTAGGGTGAGGAAATCCACCAATGACTCGGGACCAAACTCAAGACTCAGTATCGTCGTTCAAAAGTAAACGATAGATAAAATACGTGAACAAAATTTGTTATAAAATTAACGATAACAAGAACCATAGTTGTATTACCAAAAATCTCTCTAATTTAGTATCATGACGATGAATCTTTTGAGATATGAAAATAAAAGGTAAATTACAGTTTGCTTTACAGGAATTTTAAAGTCATTCGTGTCATTACGAAAGTTTTAACTCAGATCACACGATCTTTTTAAACTAGACACGTAGTAGTTTGTCTTATCTGACTTACTTATGTTTTACTGAATTTCGAATAGGACAGGAAACACCTACATCAACCAATAAAACGAAAAACAGAGGTGACCACGGGTGCCTCAATAGAGACCTTCCGTCGACCAACGTAACAATGACCAACCAAGAAATCTATTATGTAACAAGTTTAAAACTAAACCGAAGTGTACAGATAAAGTTTTTATTTTTATTTTTACTTTTACCAACACGAAGACTTTCGAAGTACGATACTCGGCACTTGCTGCGGTCCTAAGTACCACAGACCTCCTCTCCTTAAGTGAGGTCCCGGTCACTGAAGTAGTAGTCCGAACTAGCGTGTCTCGAAAAACACATTCAAAACAAATTCATATTTTCTCTATCTCTTTCGAAGACTGTATCTGTATTCTTCCCCTGTCTTTCTCACGGGGGAACTATCAAAAATCGTTCCTTAATATATGACTAATATCGACAATTAATCTCTTTCCTTTACGTACTTTTGACTTTCTCAACGGAGTCCGGGGAGTGGGTGTGTACGTAAAACTATATCGTGACCGTGTTCCACTCAGTAGGGCCCAGTATTTTGATAACTGTACTTAGAACTTCTTTCCGTTTATGTATCAAGTAATCGTATAGAATTCTTTCCGTAAAGGTACTCTTTTTGTGTAACCATTCGAGGTAAGTCAAGTCAGGGAGTCAGAACAAACTGTGAAACATCGGATGAAAAAAATATAAATAAAAACTTCCAACTTTAAAAAAGAAAGATGTTAGTCATTAATAATAGATAATAACTTGTGAATGATATCCGTTCAGTCAATCAAGTCAACGAGTCAACACAGACTGAGAAACGTTGGGGTACCTGACGTCCTATGGTCCGGAGGGACAGGTAGTGGTTGAGGACCTCAAATGAGTTTGAGTGCAGGTAACTCAGCCACTACGGTAGGTTGGTAGAGTAGGAGACAACAGGGGAAGAGGAGGGTGGAAGTTAGAAAGGGTCGTAGTCCCAGAAAAGTTTACTCAGTCAAAAAGTGTAGTCCACCGGTTTTCTCACCTCAAAGTCGAAGTCGTAGTCAGAAAGGTTACTTCCTGAAGGTTACCAATCGAGTTCCAAACTCTATTTCAGTTCAAGTCCACCTTGGTCCACAGTAGTACTGTTTTGTCATAATCTTCTCTTTTCTTTTTTTCAGACGACGAACGTCAAAATAAAGGAGAACGACGATGGTTCCGATAATTGTGAGAGTAAAAATACGTAATTTCCAAAGTCGGTAAATAGGTGTTTAATATTTTTTGTCTTGTTTCAAACCTCTAATATACACACGTACACATAACACACTTTATTTCAAGTAACGGTGATTGTAGACAGACAGGTAGTGTACGTATGTAAATTTAGAGTGTCTAATACGATCCCCTACCCTCGGTTGTATTGGTCCATAGGGATTCACTAATTCAGAAAGGTGAAATAATATCGTTCAGAGTTAGTGTACTAATGTAAGATGGAACTTCAACACCGTGAGTGAAATCCGCACTACTTTTATACGTAATATGAATCGATTAAAAACGTTCTCCTCTCTTTCCGTTACAAAATGTAGTTTCTTTTTTTTTTCATTCGATAAAGGTACTATGTAAGTGAAGATCCGATACTCAGTACTGTGACGCAAATTAACAAAATAACTGAAACTCGTATCTTATGACTCTGTAAAAGAAAAGGACGAATAGTGAAATCATCTAACGATCTAATGAAAGGTGACTAATTTTTACCGATAGAAAAGTGTTGAATGAAAATATCACAGTCAACTATAAATTTTCGTTATCCATTAAGTAGAGGGAAAGTCTCAAATATATTACGAACTTTTAAAACGTTATAAAAAAAGATCCCCTTTTACAAGAGAAATGATATGAAAGAAGAAAGGTCCAATAGTGCATTGTGAAAAATCGAAACTTTCTTATTACACTTAAGAAGTTATCGTGAAAGAGTGGTGAGGTGGTTTCTTTGAAGACGGACTATCGATGTGAAAAATAAAGAAAAGAAAAAGAAAAAAAAAAAAATCCAAGATTCCACTGAATTAACCTGAGCACTGGAACCGGTTGGATCATGATACCAGGACCGTGTAAGTTTTAAGTTATATTGTTGATAGTAATAAGGAATATGGACACTAAAAAATTTTAAAGTAAAATGAAATAAAATGAAATGTTATGACATAACCAAAACGGTACGTAGTTGTACTTGTAGAAAAAAGAAAGAAGGAAAGAAAGAAAGAAAGGTGGCGTAGAGTTTCTGTATACTCTAGGATTAAAGAACTGGTCCTTATCTTGAGACTTGGAGGACGTAACCTTCACACCTCAAAATCGGTGACCTAGTCGTTCTTCCAGGTATGGACACTAAAAATTTTGTGAAAAAAAAAAAAACGATTTTAATTTTCAAATTACTAAATATTTCGTTATGAATTTAACACTTAAAGTACTGTGTTCGTGTTGTTTTATTAGTTTTGACGTTTGAGAATTAATGTAAAGTACTTTTTTACATAAATGAAAACTCATAAAATGAGGTTCTTCCTATGTAAAGTTTAGTTATAATTTATACTATCAGTTGAAAAATACATTCTTGTGTAAACCTCTTAAAACTATTGTAACAACGTGTATCAATATATTCCTGAGTACGTCAATCGTGGATCTCTGTTCGTCGTTTGAGGGTTCCGTTACATCCAAGTCTCTTATTGGATACTTTAGAGATTCTTAGTAATAAAATTTAAAGAATTTATTATGAGAAATATTTTGGTGATGTAACTTTTAGTTATATGAAAACCTGAGTCTCCCTCTCCCTCTCCCACCCTACTAAACCCTCTTTCGTAACATTGTACATATGATAGTACATTCTTAGCTTAGCGGTCAGATACAGACTGCGTCCTATGTCGTACGAACCCCGACCACGTGCCACTACTGGGTCTCCCTACAATACCCCTCCCTCCACCCTCCCCCCAAGTACAAACCCTTGTGTACATGTGGGCACCACCTAAGTACAGTTACATACCGTTTTGGTTATGTCATAACATTTCATTTTATTTCATTTTTATTTTTATTTTTTTTTTTTCTGTGATCTTAATTCTTTTCAAACTTTTATGAGTGTCTCACAAATACCACTGGGTCACCTCCACACTTAGTCACCACCGGACGACGACCCAACCCCCGTGACTCACATCGTACCCTGGAAAATTTCCTCCAACGGTAATAGAAGTAATGGAACTGGTATCAAACCGGAGTCCAGTTTTTTGTTCCTTCCTTATGTCGGGGTCGGAAGTTGTCTTTTAACCTAATTTCTAAATGACTCGTACCGGGGCGGGTAGTTTTGTTCTGGGTCAAAAGGGGAGTCAGTCAGAGAGGGAACCCCTTCGAAGGTATTCGGAGAATAGGAGGAGGTAGTCTTCTGTCTCTCCGATCTTTGTTGTTAGTGTCTTTTGATTGGTTAGACTAGTGTACCTGGTTCTGGAACAGATTGAGTCACTTTGATACTCAATACGGTACGTCCCTGTTGGTTCTGTCTATCCTGAACCACCTCCAAGACTGTTTTGTCCTAGGTGACCCCTTCCCTTACCGTTTAGTGAAGTCACAAGAACGGAACTCTTGGGTTACTTGTCATGCTTCCGTTTTTCTATCCTGTGACTTTCTACTTGAGTAGTCCAACCATCCAGGGGTTATACGATGACCTCTAGTCGCCTCTTTATTGATGCCTTTGTTACTTCTCTGTCTCGGTTTCGTTTTTGTTGTGGGTCAACCGCTACGCCGGTCACTACCTTCATTTCAGGTTACGACATTTTTGGTCATCACGTATCCTTGGACCTTACAATCCAGGTTCTTAAATCCGTTTAACCTTCACCAGTTTGTGCTCTACCGTTCCCACTTGTAGGTGTAAAATCTGTAGTCACTTGATTTTACCTGACCTTATCCACTTAAATTGAGCCTACTGGTAATATAGATGATGACACCCATTCTTAAGGAATCTTCTTCACCTTCTCGGTAGTATCAGTTGTCTTCTCAGGTTTGATGTCATGTACCTACTTTAGAGTTTTTACTCCCTTGCTAGAGACAAATAGAGGTTCCGTTTGGTAAGTTATAGTGTCGTTAGGTTCAGAGACGGGACTGGTAATTACTACTTCTTCGACTTCGACTTACCAAGATACTTCGGGTTTTTCTGAAGATATTGATTGTGGACTTTTTCTACAGGAGAAGTAAAATTCCCCGACCTTACGTTTTCATTCTTCAGTTCTCTATGGACCTCATTGTCCCTTTAAACCGGAAGTTCATGTTTTATTTCGTCCCGTTTCCGATTGTCTCAAAACGGTTCTCTTGTGTGACCAGTATCGTTTGTGGCAGAAGGTTTTTGTGTTCTCTTCTGAGATGTGTACCTGTAGTTGTCGACCAGTTATGTTTTTAGTCTAACTAATATAATAAACGTCGGTTTCTACCTCTTTGAGATATGTCAGTCGTTTTTGTTCTGGTCCTCGACTGACACCGAGTCTAGTACTTTAGGAATAACAGTTAAAGTCTGAATTCAACTTCTTTCATCCCTTTTGGTGAACTGGTAAGTCCATATTCGATTCAGTTTAGAGGATACTAGTATGTGACTTTCACTGTTTATCTAAGTTTCCTGATCTAGACTGTCTGTCTCACGTACTTCTTGATACCTACTTCCAAGTACTGTAACATGTCCTCCGTCTCTAGTTCTGGTAGGGGTTCTTTTTCTTACGTTTTTCCGTTTTACCAACAGACTCTTCCGGAGTGTTTATCGATACTTTTCTTCTCTTGAATTTCTGTTTCCTCTTTTACTTTCTATATGGATAGACTACGTCTCAAGGTTTCTTATCGTTCCTCTCTATTCTTTCGGAAGGAGCCACTAGTTACGTTTCTTTATCTACTTTTGTTATCTTACCCTTTCTGATCTCGAGAGAAGTTCTTTTAATCTCTATGGTTCCCTTGTAAAGTACGTTTCTACCCGAGCTATTTTCTGTCTTTACCAGACCTGCATTGTCTTCGTTTTCTATAATTCTTCTCCACCGTTCTTATGTCTCTTGATATGTTTTGTGTAGAAGTACTGGGTCTATTAGTACTACTACACTAGTGAGTGGATCTCGGTCTGTAGGACCTTACACTTCAGTTCACCCGGAATCCTTCGTAGTGATGCTTGTTTCGATCACCTCCACTACCTTAAGGTCAACTGGATAAAGTTTAGGATTTTCTACTACGACACTTTCACAAAGTGAGTTATACGGTCGTTTAAACCAGTTGAATCGTTACCGGTGTCCTAACCATTTCCAGTCAAAAGTAAGGTTAGGGTTTCTTTCCTTTACGGTTTCTTACGAGTTTGATGGGGTGTCAAAGTGAGTAGAGTGTACAATCATTTCATTATGAGTTTTAAGAGGTTCGGTCCGAAGTTGTGATGCCCTTGAGATTTGAAGGTCTACAAGTTCGACTTAAATCTTTTCCGTGTCCTTGGTCTCCAGTTTAACGGTTGTAGGTGACCTAGTAGTTTTTTCTCTCTAGGTCTTTTTGTAGATGAAGACGTAATAACGGACACGGTTTCTGAAACTGATACACCCAGTGTTGTTTGACACCTTTTAAGAAGTTCTCTACTTTTATTTTCTGGTGGACCGGACGGAGAACTTTTTAGACATACGTCCAGTCCTTCGTTGTCAATCTTGCCCTGTACCTTGTTGTCTGACCAAGGTTTATCCCTTTCCTCATACAGTTCCGACATATAACAGTGGGACGAATAAATTGAATATACGTCTCATGTAGTACCCTTTACGACCTGACCTACTTAGTGTTTGACCTCAGTCCTAACGACCTTTTTTATAGTCATTGGAGTCTATACGTCTACTATGGTGTAAATGTCGTCTTTCTCTTCTTTTTGATTTCTCGAAGAACTACTTTCACTTTCTCCTTTGACTTTTTCAACGGAATTTCGAGTTGTAAGTCTTTTGATCTAGTACCGTAGACCAGGGTAGTGAAGTACTGTTCATCTACCCCTTTGTCATCTTTGTCACTCTCTGAAATAAGAAACCAGAGGTTTTAGTGACGTCTATCACTGACGTCGGTACTTTAATTTTCTGCGGACGAGGAACCTTTTTTTCGATACTGGTTGGATCTGTCGTATAATTTTTCGTCTCTATAATGAAACGACTGTTTCCGGGTAGATCAGTTTCGACAAGGTCATCAGTACATACCTACACTCTCAACCTGATAGCCTCTTCCGTTACCGTGGGGTGAGGTCATGAGAACGGACCTTTTAGGGTACCTGCCTCCTCGGACCACCTGACGTCAGGTACCGCAGCGTTTCTCAGCCTGTGCTGACTCGTTGACTTGACTTGACTTGACTTGACTTATTCTGTCGTACATTATGAGGAAGTTCAGATATTCTTTTGTCCTAAGTGTTTTCTTTAGACTTCTCCTTCTATTCTACTGTGACTGATATCTTGTAAATAATAACCCGTTGGAGGACTCTTAAATTTTTCTTTTTGGAGGATCTTTATATAATTTCGATAAATTTGAAAGCGGTACCACTGAACAATTAAACTCTTTGAAGCGTTTGTCCCATCTACAAAGGTAATCCAATACGTACTTTTATGGTTACCAATCGATGGATTCACCATGACTCGAAATTTCTACTCTCTACTTGTTAAACAGTCAGATCTATATTCGTAAGGTACTACCGACAGAACTTGTTTTGTTCACCAAGTCTCTACTGAACCAATAGGTTCTCTTTAAAGGTCCTGACCTCTTTATTGGTGCCATTGGATGTTGGTGACATTATGATATCTTCCCGAATAAACGGAAAATACTTTCTTAATTACAAAACTGTAAAACTTCTCTTGGTATAATTTCACTTTACTAATAACAAAAGTAATAACAAATTATACAAATACGATACAAATGATACATGACTCATAACATACACAAATGACACAAATGCCCTATATTATTCGAGACTATAAATAATAAAATTGATTAATAGTGTTATTGAGATTTTAATTAACCCCGTTATTTAACAGTTCTTTCTACTCTTCTCTGGGTGACTCCGAAATAGTTATCTTTTATTTCTTGACAGATTCCGTGCGTCATTCAATGTCACACTACATACGTCTTTTAAGACTCTTTAAGTCTTAATGATTCATGATTTTATTGGTCCTTTACTCACCTCCTCAATCACCGTCCTTTTTTTCCAGTTTCGAAAACGGGTTCCCAATTTAGTCCTTGTCACAACATCAGGACTGTAACCACAGTTAGTGATAGGATATTAAGTGTAATTAGACAGTTTTTTGTAACTTGTTTTGTCTTTATACTATTATAAATCGAAAACATTTCAATTGACATATAACAGTGGGACGAATAAATTGAATATACGTCTCATGTAGTACTCTTTGTGACCCGACTTTCTTCGTGTTCGACCTTAGTTATAACGGCCTTCTTTATAATTATTGGGGTCTATACATCTACTGTGGTGGGAATACCGTCTTTCACTCCTTCTTGATTTCTCGGAAAATTACTTTCACTTTCTCCTCTTACTTTTTCAATCGAATTTCGAGTTGTAAGTCTTTTACTTCTAGTACCGTAGGCCAGGGTGCTGAAGTACCCTTTATCTACCCCTTTGTCACCCTTATCACCGACTAAAATAAAAAGACCCGAGGTTTTAGTGACGTCTACCACTAACGTCGGTACTTTAATTTTCTGCGAACGAGGAACCTTCCTTTCAATACTGGTTGGATCTGTCGCATAATTTTTCGTCACTGTAATGAAACGGTTGTTTCCAGGTAGATCAGTTCCGATACCAAAAATGTCATCAGTACATACTTACACTCTCAACCTGATATTTCTTTCGACTCACGTCTTCTTAACTATGAAAACTTGACATCACAACGTCCTCTGACTCTCTCAGGGAACCTGATGTTCCTCTAGGTTGGTCAGGTAGGGTTTCCTATAGTCATGACCCACAAGTAAACTCCCTGACTACAACTTCGACTTTGAGGTTATGAAACCGGTAGACTACATCTCTCGACTCAGTAAACTTTTCTGGGACTACGACCCTTTCTAACTCCCGTCCTCCTCTTCCCCTGTTGTCTCCTACTCTACCAACCTACCGTAGTGACTGTGTCACCTGCACCCAAACCAACCTGAGGTGCTCTACCACTACCTGTCCCTCCGGAACGCACGACGTCAAGTACCCCGACGTTCCTCAGCCTGTGTTGACTCACTGACTTGACTTGACTTTCAATTGGCATTATCTTTTATTCCTCTATTCCATACCGCCCTTATTTTCATCAGTCCTGTCAGTTTTATAATTCATCAGGACTTAATGCAGTTACTTCTGTCTATTTTCTCGTTTTTCTTTCGTATAAGATTCTTTACTTTAGATATTCTATAAGATGAACTAATTTACACTATCTTGTCCATTTACTACCTCAGATCCTCCGAAGATATACGTCAGTAAACACTTCTGGTTTTAGACCATTTATAATAAACCCGACTTACTTTATATCTATCTGAAGACTCAAAATATATTATATGGGAGGAATATCTTTGTTTGGTTTCTTGTTTATAGGACGAAAGAAGTGGTAATCTACATGTCGGTAGGATCTAGGTTTGGAAAAGGACAAGGATAGTGTAAATTAGTTCACGGTTTGGAATATCAAGTTACGAAGACTTGATCGTATTAAATGTTTACCATATGAGTTCGGAAAGTTATGATTCCTGAAGATGAGAACGATCCTTTTTTTTTTCTCTCTCTCTCTCTCTTCCGTCCTATCTTCAATTATAGGGGACTACAATCATTTTAAGAAATGTAAAGTCCCAATAGGTTCCTAAAAATAACGCTAGTCCCCTATAATTGAAGATAGGACGAAGGACAAAGAAAAGATCTTCCTCTACGTCCAGGTTAGGGACCCAACCCTTCTACGGGATCTCTTCTTTTATCGTTGGGTGAGGTCATCAGAACGGGCCCTTTAGGGCACCTTTCTCCTCTGACCACCCGATGTCAGGTGTCACAGTGTTTTCTCAGTCTGTACTGAATTGTTGATTTGTTGCCTTAACCTCTCACCTCTTAACCTTTCTCTCAACTTTTCTAGGAAATGGAACCTGATCATTGAACAGAAACATTTTGACCTACGTCTTTGTGACTCTGAGTGTTTTGGTAGAATAACCTCGATCTAGGGGATTCGTGCGAAGGTCCCTCTTACCTCGATTTGTCTCATGGGGTTATGTTCTCAGGACGAATATACGGTCTGTTACGGACGTAATACCTATTGACGTCCTCTTCACACACACACAAGTCATAAATTTAGTACTGCATAATCGATTTTGTGTTAGTTTAAAACGAAACCTTTAATAACCATAAGAGGAAACCTTTTTCTAAGATTTTTGTCACTGTAGTTTCTAACTTTACGTATTTAAACCTTTTATAAAGTTAATGTAATAAGATTAGACCCAATGCTAATTACTCGTTATATATCTATTCTTACTTTTAATCAAGTCAAGTCAAGTCAGCGAGTCAGTACAGACTGAGAAACTCTGAGGTACTTAGCGTCGTGCGGTCCGGAGGGACAGGCAGTGGTTGAGGGCCTCAAGTGAGTTTGAGTGTAGGTAGTTCAGCCACTACGGTAGGTCGGTAGTGTAGGAGACAGCAGGGGAAGAGGAGGACGGGGGTTAGGGAGGGTCGTAGTCTCAGAAAAGGTTACTTTTTAATCAATTTACTTAACTTTATTCAGATTTTAACTTTCTAAACTTAATACATATGTGATGGGAATTTACACATACATAAATTTTTACAAAATGAGTTTGTATCCGTACTTAACTTAATGTTGAGTTAACATCCAAAACTTTATACTTATGGTCACTACCATAATATATAAAATCATTTTCTAACCTTTCTAAGTCATTGAGACCTTTACTAATCTGAGGAAAATTCTTGAGTATAAAGTTTAAAAACACCTGACTCTCTTTTATTCGGAAAATTCCCGTTCTTGACGCAGAATGTGTATAAAATTAAAGTTTTAGACTTTTGTTGGAACCAATTTAACTTAATTTTTTTACTTAATTACCACTTTACTCCTTATATGTAGTGTGTAAATAACTCGAGGATGACACAAAGTACGGAAAACGATCTATAAAAGTATATTATTAAATAGTGTATAATACGTATCTCACACAGATAATGACACAAACATACTCCACGATATCCTCTACATCTAGAGTAACATTCTCTTTTTGATTCTGTACTAAGAACTATTTCGAATGAATATACAATTCACTTACTTTACGTATTATTACCTTTTCGATCCCCTGTTTTATCAAACAACAGTTCGTAACTGTCTCTCTTCGTTTGACATTTACCGTCTCTGTCACCTGACAGATGGTGTCAATTATCAAGGGAAAAGTAACTTGTCTAAGTAGTGAGTCAAACTTCTTGACGTTTCTTCCTTAGACTATCGTCGATTAAGCAAATCAGAATATACTTGTCTTCACTTACGTACAAATAAGACCCGGTCCTTCAAATTTATACCTTGACAGAACAAGTACGAGAAGAGACGTAGACCGACGAATCTTACGTCTACTAGTGGTCCCTGTGAAAAATTCGGGGTTCAACTTCTACAATTCTGAAGATAGTCGTACCTAGGGACTAACTAAGATGTCTATTCCTTACTGAACGTTTGGACCGGTAAATAAATGGACTCATTCTATATTTGAAGATAACTGAAACTATGTAAAGTGGTACAACCCCAATAAATAATGTCGTCAATCTGACGGGATCATAAACTGTAATCGTATCATAAACTGTACCCGAAGGGACTATCGAGTCAACCATTTCTTAGGCGGACGTTACACCTTCTGGACCCAAACTAGGTACCCAACCCTTCTAGGGGACCTCTTCCCTTTCCGATGGGTGAGGTCATAAGACCGGACCTCTTAAGGAACCTGACATATCAGGTGCTCCAGCGTTTCCCAGCCTGTGCTGACTCGTTGAAAGTGAAAGTGAATCATAAACTGCAATCGCAATATTCATCTAACTACCGTTATGATGTGTCTCTCTACCTACTTGAGTGCTTACTTCTGAAATCTCTACTTTATTGTTGTGATTACCTGTCCTTCTGTAAAAGGTAATCTCTTTTTCTTTTCCATACTATAGTTTTACCCTTATTCTACTTTTCGGAGAACTACTTTCACTTTCTCCTCTCACTTTTTCAACCGAGTTTCGAGTTGTAAGTCTTTTACTTCTAGAACCGTAGGTTAGGGTAGTGAAGTACCATTTATCTACCACTTTGTTACCTTTGTCACTGTCTGAAATAAAAGAACCCGAGGTTTTAGTGACGTCTACCACGGACGTCGGTACTTTAATTCTACGAACGAGGAACTTTCTTTTCGATACTGTTTGATCTGTCGGATAATTTTTCGTCTCTGTAATGAAACGACTGTTTCCGAACAAATTAGTTTCGATACCAAAAGGGTCATCGGTACATACCTACACTCTCAACCTGGTATTCCTTTCGACTCACGGTTTCTTGACTACGAAAACTTGACACCACAACCTCTTCTGAGAACTCTCAGGGAACCTGACGTTCCTCTAGTTCGGACGTTCCTCTAGGATTTACTTTAGTTAGGGTTTATAAGTGACCTTCCTGACTACGATTTCGACTTCGAGGTTGGGAAACCGGTGGACTACACTTCTTGACTCAGTAAACTTTTCTGGGACTACGACCCTTTCTAACTTCTGTCCTCCTCTTCCCTTACTTTCTCCTATTCTACTAACCTACCGTAGTGACTGAGCTACTTGAACTTAAACTCATTCGAAACCCTCAATCACTATCTGTCTCTTCGGACCACACGACGTCAGGTACCCCAGTGTTTCTCAGTCTGTCCCGACTCGTTGACTGGACTGACTGACCGGATATCATTCACAAACTATTATCCATTACTAATGACGAACATCTTTCTTTTTTAAAGTTGGAAGTTTTTATTTACATTTTGTCATCTGAATCTGACGAAAAGGTCGCTATTGTAAAAGAAACTATTTCTTAGTTTATTAACAGATAAAGAAATTCTCCCCAAAACAGGTCTATGTGTTTTTTAATTAACTTATACTGAAAAAGGAGAACGTTACACTTTGATGTAGATCCGGTTATTTCAAAGATAAAAAGGATATATCGGTTGATTTTAACAAGATATAAACAGTACTTTTGATTGTACAGACGTTACTAATGTGTCCTTTTCAAAACAGGTATTAAGAGAAGAGGTAAGTTTTTATTCAAAACGATAGTGAACTTCTCTAGGAGTTAAATTTACTCCAACACACTATGTGTATCACGAACTTTATGAGATTAAACTCATAAATATTGTGTGAACATGTTGAAACACCAATTTTTATATTGTCACGGAAAATTAGTTTCGTTCTGTAGAATTTCTAATATAAGATGTAATTTGACAAATTTTCGATACGTTTCATTGTTAAGGTAACAGATACGTATTATAAAGTATTCCACTATCCGATTTTCGTACTCTTTATAACTGATCTTACGTTGTAAGTGTTTACAAGAATAAAACACAAATTTTTTTTTCGTGACATTAAAATAAAAAGTTCAAGAGTGATTTTTCTATATTTGGTCATGAAATAGTTCAATAACGTTTCTCTCATAAACCATTAAAACATCTTCCATTAGGGTTTCCATTTCTTTTTTATCGTCCTGGATAACATGACTGGATAATTTTATAAAGGAGATTTTAAGTTAACTTATAACTTTTAAGTTATATATATAAGTTAAATTATATAAAATTTTATATATAATTTTCACTAACCTCTTTATACTGTTTATATCTTGAACACATAAAATTATTTAATTTAGGGTATAAAATTTCACTTTTCATCGTAAAGAGTTTCGATTTACTTTTACTGATGATACATTATTCTTCCATACTTTTTCTTTTTAAGAAACATTTCTTTATAGTGTAATTTAAGTAACTAATTTGAATCTTAAAAAAATTAAAAGGGGTTTATATTGTTTATTACTTCTAAACAATGTATAACATAATTGAAACATATATTGAGTGATAATATAAGGCTCTTCCGTTACCATGGGGTGAGGTCATGAGAACGGACCGTTTAGGGTACCTACCTCCTCGGACCATCCGACGTCAGGTACCCCAACGATTCTCAGTCTGTACTGACTCACTGAAGTGAAAGTGAAAAGTGAAAGTACGTAACCTCTTCCTTTACCGTTGGGTGAGGTCACAAGAACGGACCTCTTAGGGTCCCTGTCCCCTCGGACCACCCGACGGTAGATACCCCAGTGTGCTTAGTCTGTGTTGATTTCTCTAAATCGTCGCCGCCGTCGTCGTCGTCGTCGTCGTCGATAATAGTGGACATCAGTAAAGGAACCAGGTAAATGTAGGAAACGAGGGTGAGTGGTGAAAGCATAAAAGTAACCGTTTATATAATATTAATATAATGTAAAGACATAATGACCAGGTCCTTACGTAAAATATACGTAAAATGTTACCCATAACAAAAAAATATATATATCAATGAATATGTTTTATACATATATATAGTTATATTCTACCTAATAACCAATTAAAAATATTACATATAGGAAAATAACTATAATAGATTTACCATACTGAAACGATAGAGTATAAGGAAAAATAAATTTAAAAATTTAAACGAATTTAAAATTGAGAGGAGTGAATAAAGAGGGTATTTGTTCCCTCGTTTTTTTTCTTTTGAAATAACCATGGATAGTGTCTTAGGAGAGTCTTATATATATATATATATAATGTTCCTCTACGACTACCGGCCAGAGGTCGTCTCAAACCACCCGTCCGACTTGACTAAGAGTTCACGAGATCTCGACAAGTGGTGGGAATAGTCAGAGAAGGTCCGGTGTTTATGAGACGACGGACGAGATGACGAGGAGACAAAAGAAGGAGAAAAAATGTGGTTCCAATCTGACATGTCTGTATCTGGAGTTCCCTTATTTTTATTTAAGAGGTCAACAACACTTTGATGATGAGATAGACGACGATTCAGTGAAGTCAGCACAGGCTGAGACACGCTGGGGTATTTGCCGTCGGGCGGTCCGAGGGGGCAGGGACGCTGAGAGGTCCGTTTTTGTGACCTCACCCAACGGTAAAGGAAGAGGTTACATACTTTCACTTTTCACTTTCCCTTCAGCGAGCCAGCACAGACTGAGAAACGTTGGGGTACCTGACGTCGGGTGGTCCGAGGAGGTAGGTACCCTAAAAGGTCCGTTCTCATGACCTCACCCCACGGTAGCGGAAGAGGTTGATAAATCCTGACTTATATTTAAGTGTCCGTTCCTTTGAAGTCAAAGGTTAGACACATTCACCTCCTGACTGAATAAGGTGTCTCTTGTTACGGTTTAGTCTCGACTTTCCTCCTTAGAACCCCTAGTCCTTCCTTTGTGTCCCTTACACCATGTAATAAATCGGGAATTTCTTACCTTCTCACTAACAGTTCTTCCCTTTCACAATATTCTCGTAAAGTTCTTCCTTCTTGTAACATACATTTATCTGTGGTCGAAACTTTGTTACTCTACGGACTCAACACTTTATAAGTTTGGTCTCTCTTTTCCTTCCGTCTATCAGGACCTTGGAGGGAGTCCGGGACTCCAAAGTACGGAACCTAGAACTCAGTTGGGATGGAAGTCTAAACGGAGTTGAAATAAAAATTTAATTAAAAATTCAAATTAACATTAATGAAATGTTACAACACAATCAAAGATGACATGTCGTTTTACTTAGTCAGTATATATATGTTTTATTGTGGGGGAGAGAACCTAAAGGAAGGGTAAGTCCAGTGGCGTCACGTAGTTCATCTCAAGGGACAGGATACAAGAGTAATCAATGAATAAAATACACATCATAGTTATCTCATATACCTAGTAATGTTTAGAGGGTTAAGATGGGTGGGCGGAAAAGGAAGAACTATAGACACATAAACAAGAGATGCAGACGTAGAGATAAAAACTAAACGTTTATTCTAGTAAACGTGATAAAAAGATCTAAGATTTATAAATACGTGTATATACACAATAAACAAAAAGAGAAAGACTGAATAAAGGGAGAGATACTGTGAGAGGTCCAAGTAGGTGTAGAAATGTTTACTGGGTTGAAACAAGAAAAATACCAACTTATTATAAGGTGATATATACATGTAGTAGAAGAAATAGGTAAGGAAACGATTACGTGTAAATTGAGGTCTTTACTATTTTGATAATCTCTTTTTTGTGTCTTGTGAGAAACTGTATTTATCGTCGTTCTAGAAAAAACTGGGTAACTGATCTCATTACTTTCATTTTTGTTTTTATTGATTTATCTTAGATTAATTTGAATTTTTGAAACGTGTCGTTTCCTTTGGTACTTGTTCTACTTTTCTTTCGGACTCTTACTCTCTTTTATAAACGTTTACTCCGTTGACTGTTTCCTAAGTAGAGGTTGCATATATTCGTGGATTTCGTCGAGTCATAGTTTTTTCGTTTGTTAGTTCTTTTTCTTCTGGACTGATCCCGAGGATCTAAAATTTATCCAAGTTGAAAACAGTAAACAACAATAAGTCAGCGATTCAACACAGACTGAGAAATGGTGGGGTTCCTGACGTCGTACTGTTTGAGGAGACAGGAGGTTATAGAGGGTCTCAAACGAGTTTAAGTACAGGTAATACAGTTACTACGATAAATTGGTAGAGTAGGAGACAGTGGGGGAAGAAAACGGAAGTTGGTAAGGGTCCAAGTCTCAGAAAAGGTACTCAGTATCCTATTAAACTTGTAACAAACCGGAACGGAATACCCTAACCTTACTTTTAACTGGAAAAGATTAAGAAACCGGTGACGACTCAAAAGGTTTAAACGACTGTATGACTCACGTCGTGAATTGACGAAGTAAGTAAAATTTTTCGGAAGAATGGAAAAGAACGTACACAATAAACGAGTCAGTGTAGGTTGAGAAAAATTGGGGTACCTGACATTGGACGGTCCGAGGAGACAGGTACCCTAAGAGGTCCGTTCTTATGTCCTCATCCAACGGTAAGAGAAGAGGTCCCCTAGAAGTGTTGGGTCCTTAGCTGGGGTCCATAGGACGTAACGTCCGTCTAAGAAATGACAGACTCGGTGGTTGGGTTACAGAGAGAAATAATAAGAAATAATGAGGTGTAAGTCAACACAATATAGAAAGGAAAGAGGAAACGGAAAACCAATAGGAGAAAGAAGTCGATAAAAATTTCCGAGGATCTGTTGGTAAAACGGAAGAACGCAAAGAAAAATAAACCCTACTAAAACCAGTGACGGGAGACATACTAAAATACTTGAAGACAGGTATCGAGAAGTCCGTGAGACAGATGGTCTATATTACGGAACTCAGATAAAAAGTGGTGACAAATTACTATTCCCTAAATTAAATCCAGTATGGACTTACAGGATTCACCAAAAGGGATGGAAGAAGCTAAATTCAGACTTAAAAAGTCATTCATCGAGTACAAGTTTCAGTGTCAGTCGAGGTCCGGAACGAAAACAGCGACATATCTAGAAGAGATAGAAACTAACGTTTCTTGTATTATTTAGACTAAAGTCATAACTGGTAGATCACTACAGGTACACATCTCAGTAGAGAACCCAACAACCTTTTTCCACAAACGATACTGGTCGCACAAGAGAACTGTTTTGATACAATCGGTACCAGGACGAAGTAAAACATGAGGTTCCTGTTTGAACGAACAATAATACCTATAAAACACTGAAGAAGGAAAACGTAAGGTTGGAGGATACTAGGTCAGTAAAAAACCACAATCAATATCTTCTAGAACGTCCAAAAGTATCTTGGTCAGTTAATGTCGAAGAAACCGTAGTCACCAACTCCGTATCTAAACGTAATGACACTACAACCTACCAAAAGGAATCTTTGTTTGGTTCTAGTAAGAAAACAAAAACTCCAACACGGGTTCATGACATAAAATCTAAGAAAACAACTGAGATTCCTGACGAGATAAAGAAGATTCCCTAAGAACAGGTGTCATCATCTATATTACCAGTAGACTTAATTTAAATAGTCAAAGGTAGGTAAAATAAAGTGACTAAGGATTCTATAGTTACGAGTTAGAACGGTGGAGGACGACCTAGTGTAGATAAATGTAAATCGTAGGGTCCAAGGATATATTACAACAAAATATGTCGTAGTCTGAAAGTGATGGTCTGTGTAGGTATTAACTCGCAGTAAAGACGAAATCGGGTTGACGAAGTAAGAAAGACCACGATAATCATTAACGGAAAGTGAGAAGGGATCATCGTATAACCTGTGGAAGGGTGGACCCCACGAGTAGAAAGCCACAGTAAAGAAAAACGGAAAAGTATGACAAGTTCCCTAAGAGTGTCGTTCTTATGACCTCACCAAACGGTAAAGGAGAAAGTCACCTGGTGTAAAACAGTCTTGAGAAGTGACACTAGGAAGTACCCAGTTTTAGAACAGTGCCACTTCCCCGAACACATTAAGTTACTTCAAAACTCGGTACGGTCCATCCGGGTGGGTTCTGAAAACAGTATTACTACAGAATAAGACCATGGGAAGTGTTAAACGATAACTTCAAGCTGTTTCAAACTCTATGTGAATCAGGACTCCGGATTCAGTTTACTAGGACGACTTTTCCGGACGAGAGTGAGGTAATGGACTCCAGGACCAAAATCACATATGTGGGTGTATGTATATGTACGTAAATCATATACCTTACTATTAAACAGACGTTACTCACCAGGACGGATACACACACAATTTCATACCACTGAATTTTACATTTATAATCTTTTCATATTTATAAATGGTTTAATAAGGGTCAACCCCTTTTTTTTTTCTCAAACACCCAAAGATCTTTCCCACTTGGAAATTGTAGAAATGGTTATAGATACACAGTGTGTGTACGTGTTTCTCCCCTTTATTAAAGGAAAAAACATCAATAAGACTAAGAAAGTGAAACAAAATTAGAAAAAAGAATCCCAGGTAAACAAATTTTATATAGGGTCAGTGACCAGACACAACTAGGATAAGTCGGAAAAAGACTATTTATAGTTATCAGATATTTTATAAATCTTATGTAAAAACGTACTGTTAATCATTACCATCCGAAAGGGAAAAGAACAAAAGGTTTAATTAGACTGTCAACATTGAAACCGTTATGCATTGAAGAAAAGTCTTATCCGTGTTCTTTGTTCTCTTTACCGAGATGTTTTAAGATCAGAGATAGGAAGTTTAACAAGTTTCTTTATTTGGAACTTCCACTCCTCTTTTAAATAATACCTACAAATACCCCACGTCTGAAGGGGAGTCCCAAAGACCTAAGAAGTCAGACGTAAACATCGACACGGTCTCTGTCTCTTACCTCAGGAACTCCCCATGGACACGTCTGAATGGTCCTCTTCTCACTCATCTAAATCCCTCGTTTTCTTCCTTTCACAATTTTCTTAAATTGTACCCCGAACTTGTTACTAGAGACACAACTGTTCACGGCTCCACAATTTCTTTTTTTTTTTTTTCAGACCTTCAACCTTTGTTATTCTTTTCCCATTTTCAATTCCTATGTGTCTACAAGATTCTCCTCCATTAAAGATGGACTGGGCATGAGGGAAACGTCCGTATACATAATTTTACGTGCGAACTTTCTTTACACAGGATTTCCTTTCGAGAGAGGGGTGGGGAGGGGGATAAACAGTCAGAATGAAATTACAGAAACTGATACCTATAACCATATAAAAATAAATAAAAGGAGAAGCATTTGAGATGGAAAAATTTTTGAACCAGAGACGATACTTATCTTTATTGACCTTGTCGATATTATTAACGATAAGTAGAGAACCTTTATGACACTATATTTTTTAGTTAAGGAAACAAAACGACTTACGTTAACACTGGTTTGCTATCCGAAGCGTCGACCGTGTCACTATTTCGTAGGTGAACGGTTACGTCCTCTACGTTCTCTACACCCAAGTTAGGGACTCAGTCCTTCTAAGGGAACTCATTCTTTACTGTTGGGTGAGGTCATAAGAAGGAATCTTTTCAGGTGCTTGTCTCTTCGAACCTCCCTATGTCTAGTATTCCACCGTCTCAACATGTGTTGACTCGATGACTCGTACGTGTGTGTCGGTTTTCTATTGCTAAAGGAGTAAAATGGTAAGTTGTACTAAAACACTGTACGACTGGACATATTATGTCTATGTAAAGAACTTGAAAAAAGATGATCGGTTAGTTGAAAACTGGTTACACAATTTAACTTTTCTTAGAACGTTGTATAGTGAAGGGTGTGAAAAAGGGTTTCGTTTAAAATCCTATTGTTTTATTTTCGACCTCACTCATATACCTTCGTTCTTTAAAATTTTTTATATATAATTAGTCTTATCTCAAAGAATATATTGGTTTTTCCTCTATTAGGAAATGAGGTGTTTAACGAGGGTTCAGTATTGTAAGATGGTAAAATGGTGATATATGTGTCGTTGTAAATGAAATCCTGGGGAACTTTAATACTCAATAATCTTTTACTTATAACTTCAAAGTAAAATTTTTGATTTGTTGTTGTTGTGTAGAAACAGGACCACGATAAAGAGAGACGAGACAATAAGTGATGGTTTCTCTCTGGTCAAACAATAATGATGTGTAACCTGACGTATCGGGTCCTACCCAAAATACAAGAGATGCGAGAATCTGAAACACCTTGATGTGAAAGGTTAAATATTGTCCTTTAGGTTAAGATATTTTTAGATTAATAAAGTATACCACCTGAGTCGTACTGAGAGGGGAGGTGAGGAAGGGGGAAATAAACCGACCCACTACTCACATAAAGGAGATCCCAAATATAAAAAAGTTGGGTCGATGTAAAACTCTTGTGTGTGTGTTTTTCCCTAAACCGTGTGCAGAAAAGGGTAGAGGAAAGTCATTAATATCAATTACTTTGATGCACACAAAAAAGTGAACACACCAGAAGACCTTTTATTCTCAAATAAAATAAGGTTTTTTACAGTAAAGTCATAAAACCAACCAAGTAACAATAATAGAAAAAGTTCCCATTGTTCGTCTAAGTAAGGTTTTTATACAATTATTAATACCATAATTGGTTCTTTCGTCAACGATATGAAGTTTTAATTTTAAGTAGACGACGACGAGACAAGATATTATTGATCCAGTAGTCAAACCCACACGGACGAATTGTACGTAAATGATAGGTATACATAAGGGAGTGGATCTCCGGACTATAAAAATTACTCTAATATAGTTTCCTACCTTTCCGACCTCTCATCATTGTAGTAAAATAACTCATTAAGGGTCTTGAGACTAGGTAAAGTCAATCCGTTAATTCTGACGATTGATGTTATTTACTATGATTCTCTAATATCTCCAAAAAGGTGTACTCACGTATCAAATTTTTTATTAAATCCAAATGAATTGTATTTTTTGTGAAGGTCTCCCTTTTTTATCACCCAAAAAAAAAAAAAAAAAAAAGGTGAAAAGTTAAATCGACTTACGTTTCTTCGCTAAAAGAGAATGACACGGACACACCGTGAATACACGCGAGACTATTATTTACTAAAGAAACTCCACACGACGAGTTTCTTCATCTAAAATTAACATACGAAAAGGAGGTACAGTGATTATGGATGTCGTAAGTAATCGTAACATAGGTGATACCACAAATCGAGCCCTTCTGATTATTTATTCGGATTTATGATAAGAGTACTTTTCGACACACGTAAATTGGAGAAAGAGGGTGAAGCTGAATAATGACGCTAACGGAGGTTTCTGTTATCCTCTCAAGAATTTTTGTTTGTGTCCTTTTAGTTTCAAACAACAGAACTTCTCAATTAAGACTGTCTCTCCACTGGAAATAGGGATGTATGAGTGAGAAAAAAATTTAAAATAAAATAAAAAAATAGTTCGGAGAGGTTTCCCTGAGTAGTATACGTCCCGAGATACTTCTCTTTTTCTTCTCGTAACAGGAATAGTGGAGGAAGGTCTTTCACCGTCTCATTATCCTGAAACATTCCGTTTTACTTCGGGTCAGACTACCGACGACTAATTTTTAACTGAGACGGTGTAGTTTCTCCTCAACTTCCACTTTTACTACTAGTGAAGGGAGAGGGTCCCTGGGACGTGGTAAAGAAAATAAGTTGGAACTTTCCAAGAAAGACTTATTCTATTATAGGGAGCTCAGGTAAGACGGAACCGTCGTACCTTTTTACATCTAGTCATACGGATAAGAAATACTTTTTTTTACCCTAAAACAATTACTGTATCGTGAAATTTCACTACCGAACATACACCATTTACGACTCTTTAATTAATATTTTCCGAAGAATCTGATACCTACTTTAATTAACGACCCTACTTTGATGATTTTCTGGTGACATTTGGACTTGTCGGGACTGATGAAAAAGAATAAAAGTGAAAATCTAACTTATATCGACACAGACGAGGAAAATAAAAGTGGTGTAAAATCTTTGTGACTTAAGAATCTTTCCAACAGTAGACATCAAATTATAAGAATATGTATTTTCCTTTTTATATAAAAACACACACTTTTACGTAATATTCAGACATAAAGGACTGACAGAATACGATGGGTGACCCTTTATGTTACGGGTCTCATGTTTATATATATATATATATATATATATATATATATATATATATATGTGTGTATATATATATACATTATATCTATGTGTCTCAACATCAGATTGATCTGTTTGTGTATATGTGTATATCTCTCTCAATTTTATATACACTTTCTTCTAAAATGTTTTGTAAATAGACAAATATCGTTTTATGTCTTACACTTAGATATGTTTTGTAGTTTCTGTCTACTTCTTTTGTAAAATGGGATTGACTTTTTTTAATTGTTACAATACATGTCTTAAATATGTCTAAACCGTGGATACTTTTGTAAAGAATGTAAAGTCTAAAAGATAACTGGCAGAGAACAGTGATCTAGTCTGTTTCGTAACGGTACTTCCGGTAAGGATCGAAGAAGTTAAGACAGATATTGACGTATTAATTCCTCAAAGAGTACCTAATACTATCTTTAGTTTTTGTGATACTTTTAACTTTCCATTTAAATGTATTACTGACTTTAGTAATTATATACGTGACTCTTATTTATTTACCTCCGGTGTTTAAACCATTTACTTTATAAAACTTCATAATAAAAAGATTGATTAAACGGAACACTCTTTTACTTAGTAGTGAATCCATTCTCTTATACTTCAAATACCCAAGTGTCGTTACATGACGTGTCACGAATATAAATTTTTAGAGTCTCACTTAAGTCGATATATTTTACTATACGAAAAGTTTAAATAAAATTTAACCTCCTATTAACGAAATGTTAAAACCCAACTAAAGACAGTATGTACTTAGTCGGTGTCCATACGTGCATGGGGTAGGAAGAACTTTGAGGGAGGGTAGAGAGTGGGTAGGGTTAGAAGATACAACAGTGTCTCGTGTTTACGTTATATATAGTAGTTTTCAGATAATGTCATAAAGACTACAATAAAAGAATGTGGCAAATTTACTTTTCGATGTCAGAACAATTATTGACTTCTTTTTGTGTAAAAAACTGTACCTTCTTTAACACTATATATTAATATAGTCTTTTGTCGTTCGATTGATGATTACCGTAATTTTAAATTCTTATCTTTAACAGAGTGACGAAGTTACGGTTCAAATTATATCAATATTGACCTTTATGTAATAAACTCACTTATAAATAGATCTTATAGACAAACAAACCAAAAATTATATGGGTCAAAGGTTTTGGTAGATCTAAAACTGAATGACCTCGTAACTACAAAATGTGACGACACAGTCAAAGACGATATGTCGTCTCACCTAGTCTATATATAGGAGGAAAAACCTAAAGGAAGGGTAAATCCAGTGGTATATAGTCACTTATCAAAGGACTCGATATTCATCCAAAAGTAATCAATAAATAAAATACGTGTGTATCACATTTATACAATAAGTTGATACCTCATCTATTAATAAAGTATGGTTTCTGTTTAATGACCGGTGTTTTAACTTCACCCATCGGAAAGCGAAGAGGTCCCCAAGAAGGGTTGGGTCCCTGACTTGAGTCCAGACGGTGTGACGTCCACTTAAGAAATGGTTGACTCGGTGGTCCCTTTGGTGCTAGAGGGTTAAGTAGGGTGGGAGGGAAAGGGGAGAACCATAGGTATGTAAACAGGACATAAAGATTGGATGAAGGATCTCATTACTTTTATTTTTTAATTTTATTTATTATCCTGTATTTATTTGAATTTCGAACACGTATTGTTTCCTTTTGTATTTGTTCTATTTTTCTGTTGGGAGTCTTATCCTCTTTTATAAACGTTAGTTTCGTTGACTGTTCTCTAAATTAGAGGTTTTATACGTTTCTAGAATACATCGAGTTATATATATATAATTTTTTTCGTTGAGTTAAATTTTCTATCTGGATTTATCTGTAAAGAAATTTCTTCTGTGTGTCTACTGGTCACTTGTGTACATTTCTACGAGTCGTAGTGATTAGTATGACAAGTCAAGTCAAGTCAGTGAGTCAGGACAGGTTGAGAAACGCTGGGGTACCTGACGTCGTACGGTCCGGAGGGAGAGGTAGTGCTTGAGGGTCTCAAATGAGTTTGAGTACGGATACCTCAGACACTACAGTAGAGTAGGAGACAGAAGGGGAAGAGGAGGGTGGAAGTTAGAAAAGGTCGTAGTCCCAGAAAAGTTTACTCAGTCAAGAAACGTAGTCCACCGGTTTCATAATCTCAACGACGAAGTCGTAGTCAGGAAGGTCACTTATAAGTCCTGACTAAAGGAAATCCTACCTGTTCACCCTAGAGGAACGACAGGTTCCCTGAGACTTATCAGAAGAGGTTGTGGTGTCAAGTTTTCGTAGATAAGAATCCGTGAGTTGAAAGAAATATCAGGTTGAGAATATACGTGTGTACTGATGAGCTTTTTGGTATCGGAACTGATCTACCTGGAAACAACCGTTTCATTACAGAGACGAAAACTTATACGACAAACCCAACCAGTATTGAAAGGAAGGTTCCTCGTACACAGAAAATTAAAGTACCGACGTCAGTGTTAGATGTCACTAAAAGATGTCTTTTTATTTCAGACGGTGACAAAGGTAACGAAAGGGTAGATAAACGGTACTTCACTACTCTGGTCTACGGTACTAGAAGCAAAAGACTTACAACTTGAAATTCAGTTGAAAAAGTGAAAGGAGAAAGTGAAAGTAGTTCGCCGAGAAATCAAGGAGAAGTGAAAGACGGTATTCACACCACAATGGACGTATAGACTCCAATAACTATAAAGAGGACCGTTAGAACTAGGGTCGAACATGAAGGAGGTCGGGTCACAAAGAGTACTACACGAGACGTATATTCAATTTATTCGTCCCATTGTTATATGTGTCGGAACTACATGAGGAAAGGGATAAACCTTGGTACAAAAAGGTACAGGTCAAGATTGATAACGAAGGACTGGACGTATGTCTAAAGAGTTCTCCGTCCGATCCACCAGACAATAAGGGTAGAGAAATTCTTAAGAAATGTCAAACAACACTAGGTGTGTTAATTACTGAAACCGTATCCGTTATTTCGTCTTCATTTACAAAAAGACCTTGAGAGAACGAAAAACTATTAGGTCGTCTAGAACCGTTAAACTAGAGACCAAGGAGACATAAAAGATTTAGGTCGAACTTGTAGATCTTCAAGCACCAAGTGCATGACGACTTCGGACCGAACCTCTTAAAACTCGTAATAAAGCGATCGAACACTCATTTGGCCCTCCTTTGTTGAAGTGTTAAGTAATTTCTTTACGTTTAGTTTTGATGTTACTTTATGGTGGAGTGTAACCGGTATTCCCAGTAGTAGTTTTTTAGATGTTGTTATTTAGGATTTCTTCCAAACTTCTTTTCTCTTGAGAGAATATGACAACCACCCTTACATTCAACTATGTCGGTGATTCCTCTTGTCGTACCTCCAAGAAATTTTTTAATTTTTATCTTGATAGCATACTGGGTCTTTAGGTTGAGGTCCCGTTTACGGGTCTCTTTTGGTATTAAGTTTTTCTATGTACGTGAGGCTACAAGTAACGTCGTGATAAATGTTAACGATCTTGTACACACCCGTACGTACGATTCAGAGAAGTCAGTACCGGTCGAGACAGGTTGTGATACCTACCATCGGGTGGTCAGAGAAGACTGGTACCCTCAGAGGTCCGTTCTTATGACATTACCCAATGGTACGGGAGGAGGTCCTCTAGAAGGGTTGGGTCCCCATCATGGACTCAGAAAATACAGAGGACCTAACCGTACCACTAACAAAAAGTGATCACGGTGGACCCTTCGGGACGGTCCTATACTTTCGTTGGATTTACAGGTAATTGTCTTCTTACTTATTGTTTCAACACCATGAATATATGTTACCTTATAATGAGCCGGTAATTTTTCCCTACTTTGACACAGTATTGATCTCTGTATAAGACTCACTTCGTTCTCTTTTTATTTATGACATATAATTGAGTATATACATCTTAGATCTTTTTACCATATTTACTAGAATGAATGTTTCTTTTTTATCTCTGTGTCTACTTAGATTCAAATAAAAATTACTTCTAGATGCTTCCGTGGAGAAAGTTTAATGTTTCATATAATATCCTTTTACCAAAAGTCTCTGTCAAATTATAATAAAAAGTAGTCAAAAGTAATATGTTATTGTATAAAGTCTTATTTTACACTGTTATTTACGTCAGTTCTATGAAATTCGAATTAAAAAGAATAAAGATTTGAAATAATACAATTAATATAAAAGTACCTTCAATATCTTAATAATTATATTTTTATACTGGAAATTTACACAAAGATGAAAGGATGTCAATAAAAATTATAAAGGTTAGTTTTAAAAAAAAGTTCTTTTGTTCATTAGTTTTCACTTTTGATCTAATTAGAAAAAAATTAACAAACACAAAGAAAGTTTATTAGAATTATAAAGTTAAGGTAAATAAATATTTGGAAGACTTTAATTCCTCGTACAAAACAGAAAAAAACAAATGGACATTAGAACGAATCACGGACATGGATTACAAAAGTTTTTATAAAACTATTTATAAAGATATTCGTTTTTTGAAATTTTTATGATCAAAGTGTTTTTTAATCCATATTTTTTGAATCCAATCTTACCAGTAAGTTAAAAACAGAACAATCAGTACACGATACACGACACGAATCAGCGAATCAACATAGACTCAGAAGTACTGGGGTACCTGACATCGGGTGACCCGAGGAGACAGGTACCCCCAAGAGGTCCGTTCTTATGGTCTCACTTAACGGTTCGGGAGAAGGTCCCCTAGAAGGGTTAGGTCCCTATCTTGGGTCCAGAGGACGTAACGTCCACCTAAGGAATGACAGACTCAGTGGTCCCTTCGGGTTCTTATGGTCTCTCCCATCGGATAGGGAAGAGGTCTTCTAGAAGGACTGGGGCCTTTGTTTGATCCCAAAGGACATAACGTCTGACTAAGAGATGGTCGACTCAATTGTCCCTTTAGGATGAGATCACGATAATATTTAGATTGACTTAATTTAACCAAATAGTTCATACGACAGTTGTGGAAATCCTTTCTCTATGCTACCAAATAAAACCAATAATCTCAAGTCTATGTTGTATAGTTATTAAAATACGACTAATCTTGTAGATAAAACTCTACCGTTGGTCTAGTAAGGACACACGCACGACGTACGATTCAACATAGTCAGAACCGACCAAGAAACTCTGGGATACCTGACATCGAGTGGTCCAAGGAGACGGACACCCGACAGGTTCCGTTCTTATAACCTTATCCAACGGTACAGGAGGAGGTCCCATAGAAGGACTGGGTCCCTAGTTTGACTACAGAGAATACAGAGGACGTAAATGTCCTCTCAAGAAATGGTGATCGTGGTGGACCCTTCGTGTCTTGTAAGGAATTCGTATGGGATTGGGTATGACGAGGGGACTTGAACATAACGATTACGTAGTGACAATACCTAGACTCATTCAAGCATTTAACAACGAAATTAAGTCTTAAACAGGTGGAACCGTGATGGCGCTAAACTCAGTCTAATCACAGACACACACACACACTCCACGACAGGACACGGAGCCTCCTATAAATCGACGTAGGTACTCCTGCTAATTACCGAGATTTGTAATGATTTATAGTGGGTCTCTTGTGTTGAAAGGAGGTTTGGTGTGTAGACCGATGACTCTTGGTCACGACAGAAGGATGTCTCGTCCACCTTGTTGAGCACGACGACAAACTCTAGTTTTCCTTTTGGATTCTACTAAGACAGTAAACTTAAACTATCCAAAGACCTCAAAAAGAAACCTGAAACACATAATTTTGGTACCTGTCAGAACACCATATAGGATAAGTGTAAGGAATAGTAAGACGGGTGATTAAAAGTCTTTATAGAAAATTGAAAATGTATTAAAAACAGTAGACAGAACAGTTGGTTTAACACTCATAATATTGTACTGTCTATCATAGTGAAAAGAAATAAGTTTAGAGGTGAGAGTTGATATAACCTAGACAAAAGGAGACCTAGACTCACACTAACGTTTCAAAAGTGTGAACGATTCACTTTTTATGTTAGAGTAAAGTAATTAATTTTAATTAAGATCAAACAACATTTCAAAGTCGTAGTTTGAGTTAAGTTTTAAAAGGAAGACACTTGAGGATAACGAACTTAAACTTCATCACAACATACAAGACCGAGATTCTGAAGAGGGACTTGGTAGATAAAAAAGGTACATCCTACATAATAACCGGACAAGACTTTTTTAAGTCAGGTAAAAGGAAAAAAACTACGACACCCGGAGACAATTAAACCACTAAGGTTTATATAAGACACACACACACGGTACCACCGAGTCTGACATCTCTTAGAAGGACGTTACGTCCTCGGGGTCTAAACTAAGGACCCAACCCTTCTAGGGGACCTCTTCCCTAACCGTTGTGTGGGGTCATAAGAACGGACCTCTTGAAGTACCTGTCTCCTCGGACCACCCGATGTTAGACACCCCGACGTCTCAGTCTATACTGACTTCTTGATTGTGTAAGCGTAAGTGATGGTCAGGTTCGAGCATGACGAGTTACGTGTTATCCGGTTATCTAAATCTTTACTCAACCCCGTTCCTTATCACTGAAATAAGTCTTTCGGGTGTCTGACTCTTTTACCACCTGATCACAGGGTTTCTCGGTAGAATGGGTCTAATCTTAACTCCGAAGAAAATATAATTTTCCCCTTCCCCGTATTAATCAACAACGTTTGAAAAACCACAATCTTAGGTAACAAGATCGTCGACAGGTGTACCCAGTCCAGTACTACGAGGACAGTTGCAGGTTGTTCTGTTTGCAATAAGAGACGAGACGTTTAAAATTAGAAACATACTTACCTTTTCACAATACGTAAATGTCTAGTCTTGGAACTCGGACCTGAGATGACATATAAAGTCCTATTATCCATCGTTTTCGTTATCTTATATTTCCAATTTCATTTTGTTTGTTTGGATTATATCTCAGTCTAAACAAGAAGGTACACAGAAAAACGATCTGATACGTCGTGAGAGGTCTAATGTGTTTTCTTTGGAAAGATTCTCTGTAGAGAAGGGGACGGGGACGATCCTCATCTACTGGGGAGTGAACTGAGTACTGGGGGTGAACTGAGTCGTCGGCAAACGTCTTGTTATAACTAGGACGGAGAAAAGATCGGATGTGATAACTGGAACGTATTGGTGATCTTGGTTACCTAAGAGACGACGAACGGACACACTGACGTTTCAAAATCTGACTTTATCCTTATTGAGTCTAGTACAAGGGTCCATGTAACGTTATGTCAGAGAAACCGAAAAGACCCTAAGTGATGAAACATTTAAAGAATAGAAGTCGGTGGTCCTCATTCGAGGTAATGAATAAATCTTTAAAAGAGTTTAGAGTCTCTTTTTACAATTTGTAGAAAAATAGAAGGGGTAGAAACCCTTCATCCTGATTTTTAACAACAACAAATCAGTGGTTTAGTACAGGTTGAGAGACTCTGGGGTACTTGACGTCGTGGGGTCCGAAGGGGTAGGAAGTGATAGAGGACCTCAAACGAGTTTGAGTACAGGTAACACAGTCACTACGATAAGTTGGTAGAGTAAGAGACAACACGAGAAGAGGAGAACTGGTATTAGAAAGGATCGTAGTCCCAGAAAAGGTTACTCAGTCGGGAAAGGTAGTTCACCGGTTTCATAACCTCGAAGTCGAAGTCGTAGTCAGAAACGTCACTTATAAGTCCTGACTAAAGACAATTCTAAGTAACCAAACTAGAGGAACGTCAGGTTCCCTGAGTTCTTAGAAGAAGTCGTAGTGTCAAACTTTCGTAATTAAGAAGTTGTGACTCGGAAGAAATACCAGGTTGAGAGTGTAGGTACGTACTGATGACCTTTTTACTATCGAAACTGATCTGTCTTGAAACGACCGTTTCACTATAGAGACGATAAATTATACGATTCAAACAGTCGAAAGGAAGGTTCTTCTTTCGTAGAAAATTAAAGTACCGACGTCAGTCGTAACCGTCACTAAAACCTCGGGTTCTTTCATTTTACACAGTGACAAAGGTGAAAAAGGTGTAAATAAATGGTACTTCACCACCCAGGTAGATCAGATCAGTTTCGATACCAAAAAGGTCATCAGTATATACTGACACTCTCAACATGATATTTCTTTAGACTCGCGGTTGCTTAACTATGAAAACTTGACACTACAACCTCTCTGAGAACTCTCAGGGAACCTAACGTTCCTCTAGGTTGGTCAGGTAGGATTTCTTTTAGTCAGGACTTATAAGTAACCTTCCTGACTACGACTTCGACTTTGAGGTTATGAAAACGGTAGACTACGTTTCTTGACTGAGTAAATGTTTCTGGGACTACGACCCTTTCTAACTTCCGCCTTCCTCTTCCCCTACTGTCTCCTACTCTACCAACCTACCGTAGTGTCTGAGTTATCTGTACTCAAACTCATTTGAGACCCTCAACCACTACCTGTCCCTCCGGATCGCACGATATCAGGTACCCCAACGTTTCTCAGTCTGTATAGACTCTCTGACTTGACCAGGTTTACGGTACTAGAATGTAAAAACTTATAACTCAAAATTCTGAAAAGTGAGAGAAGAAAGTGGAAGTAGTACTTTGAAAGATAAAAAAGAAGCGAAAGACGGTAATACCACAACAGTTGACGTATAAACTCCAACAATTATAAAGAGGGTCGTCGTAACTGAGATTGAACGCTCGGTAGGCCGTGTCGTAAAACGTACTCCATGAGACGTATATTCAATTTATTTGTCCCACTGTCATATATTGGAACTGTATTTTATTTGAGTACGATTACTAAATCCAAGGGTCTTTTTAGAGGTCTCTTGAGTCTATGAGACGACACGACCTTCATCTTTTCTACAAAATCCCCCTTCACCAACAGGATAGACTACTAACGGAAGAAATGACGGATAAAAGGATTTGAATCCTTAAACTGATGTAAAAATTCTGTTTCCCTTTTGAGGTTATAATATAGGACAAAAGACAAGTACTGACAACTCATAAACAAGAAAAGAAAATTCTAGATATAATTATTCCTAATTAAACAAAGAAGTAAACTAACCGTGTCTTCTTTTAGAACCGGGACATTGAATGTATTGACACTACCAATTAAAATACACAGTTGAACCTTACACAAAAACTTACTCTATTTGTAAATTTATAAACTTGAAACTTATTTTGTTTACGAAAGACACTATCTTTACCATGAATAGATGAGTTGACTTCCAGACTTATCTTGTTTCACTGGTCGGAGGTACCCGTCCTTAACGAGGTCGTCTGACGGAACCCGGAAGTGATCTTGATAGCTCTAAAGGATCTAGAAGTGGTCGGTCGTAAACCTGACCTTCATGCGGTGGTCGAGAGGACCCAGAAATGTAGTCTCTGGGTGTCGTGACAGGGTGAGACTTCTAAGACCTGAAGGGTTGGAGGTATTAGTGTACCCGGTCAAAGAATATTGTTTAATATATATATATATATATATATATATATATATATATATAGAAGATAGCGAAAACGAAGAGATCTCTTGGGACTGATTATGTTATTAATTCTTTTTTCCCTGAGTTGATATAACGCAAAATATAAGTAATTTTATATGTTTCCTAGATTTAATTAAAAAGTCTAATTTTAATGAAAGGTAAAAGTTTGATAAGATATTATCTCACGACTTTAAGATTAATCAAGAAGAAAAATTAACCGTTCCCACAGTCCCACATTCAAGTGAAAGATAGATACAGAAACTGTGTACCATTGGAACCCGTAGTTTACATTTTATATAACGTCTCTTATGTAAAATAAAGAGAAGTACGTTATATATGTATGTATGTATATATATAATATATATACATGTATGTGTATGTATATATATAAATATATATTATATGAAGTATTTATATATATTTATACGTATAATTTCTGACAATCCTCCTTTACTCTTCACTCATAACACGCTGACTACACACTACTTCACTATCTAAAGTAAAATCACATTTCTTTCACAAGATGTTAACTAACACCACTACCAATATGTTGAGACTTATAAAAAATTTTTAGTAACTTAATATTTGAAATTTACGGATTAAACGTACGATACACTAAATATACACTTCTTTCGAGACATATTTTATTACTCTCGTTTACATCAAAAGTATTTATAAAACTCACATCTTGAATTTCCTCGTATAAGAGTCAATTTGACTTCTTACTCTAAAATCTTCTTAAATCACATAGAGGGGACTCTTCCGTTACCGTGGGGTGAGGTCATGAGAACGGACCTTTTAGGGTACCTACCTCCTCGGACCATCCGACGTCAGGTACCCAAGCGATTCTCAGTCTGTACTGACTCGCTGAAGTGAAAGTGGAAAGTGAAAGTACGCGACCTCTTCATTTACCGTTGGGTGAGGTCACAAGAACGGACCTCTTAGGGTCCCTGTCCCCTCGAACCACTCGACAGCAGATACCCCAACGTGTCTCAGCCTGTGCTGACTTCACTGACTCGTCGTCGTCGTGACATAGAGGGTCATATCTCTGTGACAATTCATGTTTAACCTTCTAAGTCAAACCTATATAACTCAACCTCCCTCGTATTCTCACTACCCCTCCTCTCCCTTTCTTACGTTTTAACGGACTTCTTTCTTTGTTCTCACTAGGTAATTAAATTTCTTGAGACTATGTTAGTTCATACCCATAATCTACACCCTTTATCAAATTGTACTTTTATTCCACCATTATACCACAAGACTTTCACTTTCACTTTCAGCGAGTCAACACAGGCTGAGAAACACTGGGATACCTGGTATGTCAGGGACCTTAAGAGATCCAGTCTTATGGCCTCACCCATCGGAAACAGAAAAGTTTTACTGGCAGGTTTGGGTCCCTAACTTGGGTCCAGAGGGTGTAACTTTTACCTAAGAAATGGTCGACTCTGTGTTTCCTTCGGGTTATATCATAAAACCTCTAGATAATTTCCATAACTTTCAGATTCTTATCCTATTACTCCTGTCTTAACATAAATTCCTCTAAGAAAACCGAAGTTCATTTCCTACCTAATCCAGTACTTTGACTTCCATCTAGTTAATCTTCTTACGATTTTATTATGTACTCTTTAATACCACAGGATATAATCCTATAACTTCACCTTGACCTTTCCTATCATTTACCAGTTCTTTACAGTCACTCCTACTTAGTCTTTAGAACCCCTATTCAACATATTTTCTCTACTCTTTATCCTTCTTTAGAGTGTACTGAGTATCCAAAGTTGGTTCAGTGGTTTACTTATAACCCAGTTTATTTGAACTGTTTCTTGTGATTTCTCCTTGTTTAAATTCCAATTCCAATTTCCAAAGTAAGTCTAAAAATGAAAACTCAAATTTATGGACATCTTTTAAATACACACCCAATGGATCCTGGAGTCTTGTTTCACACTAGGTTGTCGTAGTCCTAGTGAACCCCCACAAAGTCTTTACATACTAGAGTCTCGTGTAAGGTCTTGTTCTCTCAGTCTAAGACGTAAAAATCTTTCTCGAGTTGACAAAGTAGGTGTAATTTTAAACTCACCATGACGAAATTATCTGTTAACCTACACATACAGGTCTCAACTCATCCCTTCAAAAACTCAACCTCAATGCCTATAATAGTATTTATTTTGATATTTATTACTACTTTAACATACATAGACGTTTCTTACTTTTCAACTGGTAAAGTAATACTGTAATACTATCTAACATAAAATATGTCTTATAAAATTAAAAGTTATATATATTTAGGATTAACGGGTAATTTTTAATATCAAAATTTTTTGGTTAAAGTAGTCTTTTCATATTAGGATAAAAACTAATAACATAAAGACAGTGGTATTATACACGACACGACACAGATTCGTACAGAACGATAACATTGACGTTTTACCGTCGAGATAATACAAAAACAATAACAACGAAAATAATCTTTATTTTTTCTTAAACATGTCTATGTCTCTTTGAAAGATCTAAAGAATTTATAAACAGTTAAATCTTTTCGGTCTCATGAATTTTTGTAAGTAACGGATATTTAGACTAAATCTTGTTTAAATATAGACCATCTATACAGTGTGTCTTTCAATTACAAACCTTTTAAACACTTGAAATATCCGTATCCGAAAGATGTCCGTATTTAATAAGAGAAGATATTTATTAAATGAGGTCTCACCAAAGTGGGAAGATATCGGTTAAACAGCTCGTTCTGGGGTATGATTCGTCTATCTCAGGTTTTCGCCACAGATTTGAACAGACGTAACACAAAAGGCCGAACCAAGGTTGTAAAGTTGGGTCCTGAGAGTGAGACGGGACTTGTCACACTCACGTAAATTAATGTTAGACTGTACACATAATCATTCTTTGTTTCCCGACACTTGACTCCCACTACTAATTGACAAGATGACCTATTAACGAATTTGATGATGAATATAATACGACGTAATAGAGAAAACTTGTTTCACTAATAACCGGAAAACATATCACTAATATGTTACATTCACGTTAGAACGACAAAATTGAGAACAGTCTCAAATACAAATTGCACAAAGGTAATGTTATTCGTCACGTTGAAATCCACAAGAAAGAAGTTGACTCTTTTCACTATCTTAGTTAGTGAACACCGAAAAAAGGGACCGAACCTTATCCGTCGTAGAAGACTAGAAAGTCCCCTTCCCTCAAGTTTTGTATTTCTATTGTCATAAGTTCTCAGTTTATTTATATAAGTATGGACAGTATACATATCGGTATGTATGTTTGTGAAGGTTATGACACTGAGTTTGGTTTTTTTTTTTTTTTTTTTTCGTCGTTTGACCTATCTAAGACGTTTGGAGTCTCCTGTTTTGGTTTTGAAAAATTTTTCATGAAATGAAAAATGTTTCTCTCATGAACGTTTGGTGTTGAAAATAAGTGAAAACATTTATATCCTACAACCAACGGACGTACGAGTCAGTACAGACTAAGAGACACTGGGGTACTTGACATCGGACGGTCCGAGGAGACAGGCACCCTAATAGGACTGTTCTTATGATCTCCCCCAATGTTAAAGGGAAAGGTCCCCTAGAAGGGTTGGGTCCCTAGTTTTGGTGCAGAGGACGTCGAGGACGTATCCGTTCGTTTAAGAAGATGGTGACTCAATGGTATTAATTGTACTACTTAGACATAGATAGGATAATCCTTTTTTTTTTTAAAGTAAGTAAGTTTCGAAATATAAATCCATTAATGGACGGAGTGTCTTGACATGAGAAGAGGGTTTTGAAGGGTAGTAAGTTCGAGTGTAAAAGAGTCCTTTTTGGAAAATGGTACGGTGACGTTAACCAACTATAACCAGTTGAGGTTTCAGATGGTATTAACGGTACTCATTTTGAACATTACTCTAGTATCGTATACAATAATATTACAAAAGGAACTTCATATCGACTATCTGTTATTTCACGTGTTTACATTTTACGTTTTAAATCTATTCAAAAACCTAAAAATATGTAGGGACTGTGTAAAGGAAATCCTACGTGACCAAACTAGAGGAACGTCAGATTCCCTGAGAGTTCTCAGAAGAGATTGTGGTGTCAAGTTTTCGTAGCTAAGAAGTCGTGAGTCGAAAGAAATATCAGGTAGAGAGTGTAAGTATGTACTGATGACCTTTTTGGTATCGGCACTGATCTACCTGGAAACAACCGTTTCATTATAGAGACGAAAACTTATACGATGGATCCAACCAGTATTAAAAGGAAGGTTCCTCATTCGAAGAAAATTAAAGTACCGACGTTAGTGGTAGGCGTCACTAAAACCTCGGGGGGTTTTATTTCAGTCGGTGACAAAGGTGACAAAGGGGTAGATAAACGGTACTTGACTACCCTGACCTACGGTACTAGAAGCAAAAGACTTACAACTCGAAATTCGGTGAAAAAGTGAGAGAAGAAAGTGAAAGTAGTTCTCCGAGAAATCAAGAAGAAACGAAAGACGGTATTCCCACCACAGTAGACGTACAGACTATAAAGAGGACCGTTAGGACTAAAGTCGAACACGAAGGAGGTTGGGTCGTAAAGAGTACTACATGAGACGTATATTCAATTTATTCGTCCCACTGCTATATGTCGACACTACATGATGAAAAAGATAAACCTTGGTCAGACACTAAGGTACAGGTCAAGATTGACAACGAAGGACTAGACGTATGTCCAAAGAGTTCTCCGTCCAGTCCACCAGACTATAAGGGTAGAAAGTCTTAACAGGTGTCAAATAACACGAGGTGTGTCAGTTTCCGAAACCGTATCAGTTATTTCGTCTTTACCTACAAAAAGACCTCGAGAGAACGAAAAAATTTCTAGGTCGTCTACAACCGTTAAACTAGAGACCAAGGAGTCGGAGAAGATTTTGGTCGAACTTGTAAACCTTAAAGTGCCAAGTGTATAACGACTTCCGACCGAACATCTTAAAACTCGTATTTTCCTCTAATCAGGACCTACAAGTAACCTCCCTGACTACAACTTCGTCTCTGAGGTTATGAAGCCGGTGGACTACGTCTCTCAACTGAGTAGCCTTTTCTGGGACTACGACCCTTTCTAACTCCCGACCTCCTCTTCCCCTACTGTCTCCTATTCTACCAACCTACCGTAGTGCCTGAGTTACCTGTACCCAAACCCACCTGAGACCCTCAATCACTACTTGTCCCTCCGGACCACACGACGCCAAGTACCCCAACGTTTCTCAGCCTGTACTGACTCGTTGACTTGACTTGACTCGACTGTGTAATCGTGTAAATTCTACTTTTGTCGGGATTAGAGGGTCTCGAAGGTACACAGAGAATCATTAGGGAGGGGCTACGAAAAGGGACTTTAGGGAGACGAAAGACTAGTATTTAATTAAACGTAAAAGATATATCGATTCGTTTTTACCCCGAAGGAATCACCGAGTGTACCATTTATTAGGTAGACGTTACGTCCTAGACCCAAGTTAGGAGTCCAGTCCTTGTGGGGAACTTCTTCTATTACCGATGGGCGAGGTCATAAGAACGGACCTCTTATGGAACCTGACTCTTCGGACCCCCTGATATGAGGTATCCCAGGGTCTCAGTCTACGTTGACTCGTTTAATGTGTCTGTACCTGTGCATATATACCTTATTATTTTACACATGGGTCGACAAAAGTGAGTTGTATTAATAAACTCTTAGGTATGTAGATCGGATACAGTTACCAAGTAAGGAAAATAACAAGTATTCGCAAAGTAACATTCCTATATAGTGTAAGCACAATTATGATGGAAAACCACTCCGTGAAAGACAAAAAAGGACAAAATTAACTAATATTTATTTCGACGATACTTGTAAACAAATCTTCAAAAAAACCGTGTATTAAAGTAAGTATAATTCATTCGTAGTTTCTCACTCTACTAACTTAGTATACTATCGATGTACGACTTCAAAAAAAAAATTTTACCGTCTGAGAACGGTTGTTCATACATAGTAAAATGTTAGGGTAGTCATCTACACTCTCAGGGTCAAGAAATTATAGGAACGGTCACGAACTGAAACAGTTAGAAAGGTTGTGATTTACACAAGACCGTAAATTAACAGTAAAATTAAACGTAAAGAGATTACTGATTATTACAACTCGTATAAAGTACACGATAAAGGGACCACCGAGTCGACTATTTCTTAGGAGGACGTTACATCCTCTGGACCCAAGCTAGGGACCCTACCCTTCTAGAGAACTCTTCCCTTTCCGATGGGTGAGGTCATAAGACCGGACCTCTTAAGGTACCTGTCTCGCCGTACCGCCCGATGTGAGGTACCCAACGTTTCTCAGTCTCTACTGACTCACTTAAAGTGACAACGATAGAAAAAAACCACCTCACAAATAATTTTATAAAAGTATAATAGATCCCGAAAAAAAAAAAGTTTGTCTACGGGTAATAATCCAAGTCTTTTACGGTAAATGAGTATCATAATACTTCTTACCTACAACTTTAAATTATTAAAAAAACGTATATAAAACTTTATACTATTATAAAAATAAATACTTATGTCATCTGAAATAATTCCAGTCCTTCGTTGTCAATCTTGAACTGTACCTTGTTGTCTGACCAAGGTTTATCCTTTTCTTCATACAGTTCCGTCATATAACAGTGGAACGAATAAATTGAAGATACGTCTCATGTAGTACTCTTTACGACCCAACCTCCTTCGTGTTCGACTTTAGTCCTAACGGTCCTCTTTATAGTCTGTACGTCTACTGTGGTGGGAATACCGTCTTTCGTTTCTTCTTGATTTCTCGGAGAACTACTTTCACTTTCTTCTCTCACTTTTTCACCGAATTTCGAGTTGTAAGTCTTTTGCTTCTAGTACCGTAGGTCAGGGTAGTCAAGTACCGTTTATCTACCCCTTTGTCACCTTTGTCACCGACTGAAATAAAACCCCCCGAGGTTTTAGTGACGCCTACCACTAACGTCGGTACTTTAATTTTCTTCGAATGAGGAACCTTCCTTTCAATACTGGTTGGATCCATCGTATAAGTTTTCGTCTCTACAATGAAACGGCTGATTCCAGGTAGATCGGTTCCGATAGTAAAAAGGTCATCAGTACATACCTACACTCTCAACCTGACACTTCTTCCGACTTGCGGTTTCTTACCAACGAAGACTTGACACCACAACCTCTTCTGAGAACTCTCAGGGAACCTGACGTTCTTCTAGGTTGGTCATGTAGGATTTCCTCTAGTCAGGATCCACAAGTAACCTTCCTGACTATGACTTCATTTTGAGGTGATGAAACCGGTGGACTACCCTTCTCGACTGAGTAAACTCTTCTGGGACTATGACCCTTTCTAACTTCCATCCTCCTCTTCTCCTACTGTCTCCTACTCCACCAACCTACTGTAGTGACTGAGTTACCTGTACTCAAACTCATTTAGACCCTCAACCACTACCTTTCCCTTCGACCCCACGACGTCAGGTACCCCAGCGTTTCTCAGCCTGTACTGACTCTCTGATTGATTTGACTTGACTGAAATAATTTAACTAAAGACTCACAATTAAGTCGGAGTGTGATGACTATATTTGAGAAACCAGTATCCATAGTAGAAAAAATATGTAACGAGTTGACTTGAATTATTTAATACAATCTTCAGATATAGACAAAAACGTTTCACATGACCAAATATATAAGAAAAAAAGTCACAGAAACAGACCGAAAGTATAGTGACATGATCATATCTTATTCAATTCTACACAAAAGACGAGAAGTATAATACCTTCTCCAACAAATCGTCATCATAATAAACGTCTTAAGTAGTTATTTCAGTAAACCCAGATCTCTAAAACGTCCATCAAAACCATCAAACAAAAAAAACAAAAAATTTATGTCCAGGTTAATAGATTGTCTATACTCCAATAACCCGAATAATTAAATGAGAACTTACTAGGAACGTTAAACACATGAATTTCTTTGTAAGTAAAGTACATTCATACAGTTTAAATATAACGTACTATACAAATATAAAGAAATAATAGGAAAGTTTCACAAATTTTAGATACAACGATAATTACGATATAGTTGAAATATTTATTGGACCCCAAACAAGGTAGGAAAATACAAAATTCTTTGAAATAATTCTACATCACAATTAAGAAAAAAATTCACAAAATACCCTTAGTGATTACTTTAATAGTTCCAACTCGAAAGTAACATCTTTTATGTCCGTATGGAACAAAATAGTACGAAACGTTTATGACATAAAAACTATCCACATAAAACCATCCACTTCTAAAGACCATTGGAACGTAACTTGTTCAGATATCCGTCGTAAAAAGGTTGTTGTAGGTGAGTCAAACACAGAGACATAGTGTAAAACCATTAAGAGTGACATAAAGTTAAAAAAAGTAATGATAATATAAACAATACCACCAAACACTAGTCCCTAGAAAGTACGATATTAACGTTTTTCTAATACTGAGTGACTTTTGAGTTTACTACTAATGGTAAAATCGTTATTTTATAAAATTTTAATTCTATATCTTTAGAATTTTTAATTCTATATCAAAATAATCTTTATTTCGATAACGTCTCAATTATTTGATATCATATCACATTTGTATTGAAAGTACACGTGACCCTTTGGTTCTTTAGGTTTCGTTACACTGAACGAAATAACAACAATATGAAATGACGGCACTAGATCTTGACTTGGGTCCTAAAGTGACACCATACGGACATATAACTGATAGTTAAATCAGAGAGATCTCATTATCCAGAGAGTCTAATGTGAAGAAGAACGTAATGACAGTTACCAAATGAAGGTATCTTTACAATTCAAATAGATCCAATAGATTAAACACCTGTATTTTGAAAGATCTTATAGTGAACTTAACAAAAAGTAAAGACTTTCTCATCATCACGACAAAAAAAAATGTAAGAACTAAATTCTTTAAACTTGTAAGAGAGGTCAAAACCCAGTCAGATTGACTTCGAAAATATTTAAAACAACTAAAAAATTTACTAATCAAAAACATAAAATTTATGTAACAGATAACGAAAAATTCATACAAAGTAATAAAAGTGAGTATAAAAATACACGCTGAAGGATCCACCATGATCACCATGTCAGGTACCCTAGTGTTTCTCAACCTGTACTGAGGCACTGACTGATTGTGTGTGTGTGTGTGTGTGGACGGATCCTAAGTTGAAACCGAAATAGTAAATATTTGAGACTAAATCCTTCCATAAACTAGCCGATTTGGAGTTTATCGAGTAGTCGATTTATCCTTGTCATTGTCCTTATTTTACACTTTTAGTTTATAATTCTTATCCAATGAATCGTGAGATCCGATGAGTAGTAATTTACAATCAATAAAATCAGTTGTTTAAACTACTAGCAACACGTCTTTTTTGTCAGGTTTAAACAAGACTAACTAATTGGGTGACTTTATTTACACCTCTTAACTATCGTGGGTATCTAAAGATAGTTTTTAAAATTTTAATAAACAAGGAAATAAACAACAGTAACAACTCAGCGATTCAACACATGTTGAGAAACGTTGGGGTACCTGACATCCGGCGGTCTGAGGAAATAGGTACTCTAAAGGTTCCTTTCATGTGACCTTACCCAACGGTAAAAGAAGAGGTTCTCTAGAAGGGTGGAGTCCTTAGTTTGGGTATAGAGAACGTAACATCCACCTAAGAAATGGTCAACTCGATGGTCTCTTCGACAATGAACAAGGAAGTATTTAAGGTTTTTAATAGAAACGTATTAGACAACTTTACGACTACAGGTAGGTCATGATTTATAAGTAAGGTTGAATTGACTAGTAATTTAATACCGAAGAGCTTGGTGTTTCCAATTCTTTTGAGGAAAAAAAACTATCTCCATTAGTTTCTAAAGGGGTAATTTACATTTGTTCTTTAAAGAGACCTGTCGGAAAGGGTACCTTATAAGAGAAGACACAGTCTCTCATGTGTGACCCGTTGTATATTCATCCTTTCGTCCAAAATTAACCGTGATCGTTTTTACCGTCTGTCCTTTCTTCTGAATGAATACATATCCAATGTCAATGGACTACAAACAAACGTTTTCAGTCATTTTCAAGACACCACCTGTGTTACGGAAACAAAGTTGGATAGATTTTTGTAGTAACTAAATGCGAGTAAGATGACCGTCTTTCTTTCACTTTCACAGAGTCATCACAGGCTGAGAAACGCTGGAGTACCTTAAGAGGTCTGGTCTTATGACATCACCCATAGGAAAAGGAAGAGACCCCCTAGGAGGGTTGGGTCCCAAGTTTAGGTTCAGAGGGAGTAACGTCCGTCTAAGAAATGGTCGACCCGGTGTTCCCTTCCGGGATGATCGTCTCGAAATGTAGTTAATAAATGTCGAAATTTCTTTTACCAGACTATCAAAAGACGACTCAGTTAGAATTCCTTTGCCTGTATACCCTCTTAGTTTTTCGTCATCGAATAATCGTACAGTGAATCTTGTATTAACAATACCTACCCCGGACACATTTATCACTATAGACACAAACTCTGACCAAAGTTTCGAGTAGTAAATGAACAGAGATCCATTCCATCATATATGGGAAATGGAATCAAATAAGTAGACATATTAAACTCGTTATTATACGGTAAAAACGTTTCAAAAATAAAAATATTTAAAACACTTTTTACTCACAAATAAAAGTGTTTCAACAACCTTCACTGTTTAATTTATCACTTACGTTTCACGACCTCTGTGTTACGAATCACCTTTCATTTCTACCATAGACTAGGTAATACAGTCTCTTATTATTGTTTCGTCTCATTATTCCCTCTCTCTACCCTATTCGCCCTTTCGTTTATTTTCAGTCGTAGTCCGTTTTCTACCGAGTTTCTCAGAAGAAATCTCTACAGGTCGGAGACGTTACATCTATCTTATTCCCAGTACTACGTAAACCATCCCATAATTTTTAATGACTTATAACCCGTATTGATGTTAAGTTCTACTGTCCGTCCGTCTTAAGAATATACGAGAGATTGATAAGGGAACACGATTTAAAGGGTAATAGAGACCGTGAGGAAAGCAGAAGAGGTGAATAGTTTCGTAACTAGAAAGTCAGTATAAACTACGTATCTTTAGGAAACGTTGAGTAAACATTAGTTAGTTGGTTTGGATGAAGAGGATAAAAGATCATGATACATAGACGTGTACCAGAAAAGTGTGAAGAATCTTTGTAGTCATCCGCCCCTCAATACTGTGGACCTTGTATAGGAGTTGGTCATCACTGAACCTTACCTCACACAGATGGAGAGTATGGATAATTCATTATCATTATTAGTTTTATCGAGTTAAAGGACCTTCTTGTACCTGTAATCCATACTAATATCTAGCCTTTTGGAATAAATACAGTCCACAATGATAGAAATAGTGACAAACACTGAAAAGGGAGTAGTGCATAAACGGAAGCAAATAAGTCCAAAATTACAGAAGTAGACTTTTTTTTTCAAAGTTTTAGACGGGAAAAGTAATAAGAATCAGAGTTTACGTTATTTCGTACTTCTTTGTAAAGGATTTTACATGTCGTAAAATACATTCACTTGTAACGATCAATGTAGTTCTTGAAAGTACCTTTATACAGTATCTATATCCCCCCTTTTTCATTTCTTGAGAAAAGTCAATTTTTCACTTCCTTCGAATTTAATGAATACCAATTTGAGATTAATGCGTGAGACACATACACACACACACAGTGTGTATGTAAACGGGACCGACTCCTATTAATACTATAGACCAATTCCTATAAATACTATGTAAATCTCAAAAAGAACTGTAACGTTCTTGTAGACATCTTTAAAAAAAGATAAATACTTTTACATACTTATACAGTAACTTTATTAAAACCTTTTATGACATCACGTATCCGAATTAGGACTGTCGGATCCAAATCTACAAGTTAGATGAAATTACCAGAATGAAAATCTGGTTTGTCTTTTCGTTCCCTTAATTTTTTTTTTTTTTTTGAAGACGAAGTAACGGATACGATTTCGGAAACTGATACACCTAGTGTTGTTTGGTACTTTTCAAGAATTTCTCTACCCTTATGGTCTGGTGGAATGGACAGAGGACTCTTTGACCTTTCTTCGTTGTCAATCTTAGCCTGTACCTTGTTGTTTGCGTAAGTTTTAACCCTTTGCTTATGTAGTTCGAACGTATGACAGTCGAGTGAATAAATTGAAGACACGTCTCATGTAGTACACTTTACGGTATGACCTACTGAGTGTTCGACCTTAATTCTAACGGTCCTCCTGATAGTTGTTAGAGTCTAAGCGTCTACTATGGTGAAATTACCGTCTTTTGTTCCTCCTTGATTTCTGGGACAACTACTTCCACTTTCTCTCACTTTTTTTGACCGAATTTTGAGTTGTAAGTTTTTTGTTTCTAATGTCGTAAGTCAGGGTAGTGAACTACCGTTTACCTACCCCTTTTTCACCTTTATTACTGTCCAAAATAAAAGGACCCGAGTTTTTACTGACGTCTACCACTGATGTCGGTACTTTAATTTTCTGTGAACGAGGAACCTTCTTTTCGACACTGCTTGGATCTGTCGTGTAATTTTCGTTTCTATAGTAAAACGACTGTCTTCAGGCATATCAGTATCGAAACCAAAAAGGTCATCAGTCCATTTCTTCACTCCCAACCTGGCATTTCTTCACTTCCAACCTGGCATTTCTTCCGACTCGTGGCTTCTTAACTACGAAAGTTTAACACCACGACCTTTTCTGAGAATTCTCTGGGACCTTTATTTTTGTTTTTATTTGTTTACCCTAGATTAATTTTAATTTTCGAAGACGTGTTGTTTCCTTTTATATTCGTTCCACTTTTCTGTCGGAAGACTTACCCTCTTTTATTATCGGTTACTTCGTTGACTGTTTGTTGATTAGAGTTTTTATATGTTCGTTGAATACGTCGAGTTAAGGTCTTTTTATTTGCTGGGTTAGTTTTTTACCCGGTTTCTTGATTTATCTGTAAAGAGGTTTCTTCTGTATGCCTACCGATTGTTTGTGTACTTTTCTACGAGTTGTAGTGAGTAATAATCTCTTTACGTTTAGTTTTGGTGTTACTCCATGGTGAAGTGTGGTCAGTCTTACCGACGCTAGGTTTTTAGACGTTCGTTATTTACGACCTCTCCCACACCTCTTTTCCCTTGGGAGGATGTGACAACCACCCTTACGTTTGATCATGTCGGTGATACCTCTTGTCACACCTCTAAGGAATTTTTTAACGTTTATCTTGATGGAATACTGGGTCGTTAGGGTGACGACCCGTATGTGTGGCTCCTTTGGTCTTAACTTTCTCTGTGTACATGGGGTTACAAGTAGCGTCGTGACAAATATTATCGGTCCTGTACCTTTGTTGGATCTACAGGTAGTCGTCTACTTACCTATTCTTTCGACACCATGTATATGTGTTACCTCATAATGAGTCGGCAATTTTTCTTAAGTAAACTTAGTCAAGACTACTCTACCTACTTTGACCTCGGCTAATATGTCTCACTTCATTCGGTCTTTCTTTTTGTGGTTATGTCATATGATTGTGTATATATACCTTAAATCCTTCTACCGTTACTGCTGGGACATACGTTCTGTCCTTTTTTCTGTGTCTACACATATTGCCTGAAAACCTGAGTCTCCCTCTTCCTCTCCCACCCTACTATACCCTCTTACCCTTAAGATTGTACATATGACAGTACATTCTTAACTTAGCGGTCAGGTACAGACTGCATCCCACGTCGAACGAACCCCGACCACGTACCCCTACTGGGTCTCTCTACAACACCCCTCCCTCCACCCTCCCCCCAAGTACAAACCCTTGCGTACATTCTTAATTTCTAAAAATTTAAATTTTTTATTTTTTATTTTTTTTCTCTCTGGGAACCTGACGTTCCTCTAGTTTGGTCAGTTAGGATTTCTTTTAGTTAGGACTTATAAATAACCTTCCTGACTACGACTTCGACTTCGAGGTTATGAAACCGGTGGACTACACTTCTCGACTTAGTAACCTTTTCTGGGACTTCGACCCTTTCTAACTTCCGTTCTCCTCTTCCCCTACTGTCACCTACTCTACCAACCTACCATAGTGACTCAGTTACTTGTACTCAAACTCGTTTAAGACCCTGTTTTACTTTCTACCTCTTCGAACCGTACGACGTCAGGTACCCTAACGTTTCTCAGTCTGCGTTGAAACCCTGATTCGTTGTCATGTAATGGTCGGTTTATTGTAAACGATAAATTGTGTTATCTTCATAAGGGAGTGAATAATGTAATGATCTCTGAGGTATTAGTCTTTTAAACTCACATCTTAACTTGACATAGGGTTCAATTGTTTTAAACTGTCGGACTTTTAATCAAGGATTTATAGACGTGTACACTTATAAATTTGCACGAAGTTTTAATTTATTCTTAAAGTCAAGGAGTCATCAGTGTACTTCGATTACCAATCGTGTCTATATCTTTAAAGGTAATTATGGTTTCTAAGAGGATTCCTCACTACGATATCTGTCTATAAACTTCACTATAACTTGCCACTAGTAGGTCCTTCATATAAACACGTATAGGGGTGTTTTGGAGAAAAATACTTTTTCTCCCCTAACATCTGTTTAAAATCAAGATGACCTTAAACAGTTTATAGTAAACACATACCTTTCAAACTGTTACAAGCGGAGTAAGAAACAAGAATGTATATATTATTATCTTTTTTAATATTTTATATAAAATTTTTCGTTTTAAGGTATAAACAGATATAGAAGTAAAGTTATAAATTAAGATACAACGTTTCCATTTAAATTTATTGATACATAAAATTATAAATCTATGATCAGTTTAATAGTAGATAGTGAAACTATACTACCTAGTCTTGTAAATAAATATGTAGTAAAGATGTCTGTTGATTGTTTTAATTTCTATGATTGTATGATTGATGACGTAAAAATACTAGTTATAAAAGACCTTTTTTGGTAGTTTACAGTTACTTTACGAGGTGACCTGTAAAATTGGATAAAAAATATAGGAATCTATGTAAATTAAGTAACTCAACAAGTGGACTGTAAAAATGTCTAACGAAACTAACATTTTTGCAGTAAAATTTTACTGCAAAAATGTGACGGAACCAGAATTTTTGTAGTTTACCCCCTATTAAGAAGTAAACTTCAATAATTTGTACCGATATTAGTATTTTTACAGTAAAATTCTATTAAGAAGTAAACTGGAAAAAATGCGAGTCGACGAGAAAAGAATAGAAGGAATTTTTAAACTATAATCTTTACTTTCAATTATCTAAACTTCCGACATGAATTTTTAAGTTTAGTCCTAGAGTGACGATTACGTCGGTACCAGGATTCCCTTACCAAAATGATGGTTAGGGGATGAGTAATGTCAAGACCCGTAATGACTACCCTATACATACACGTTCGGACACACACGTACTCCCACACACTTCGTTGTCATTATAGGTTGGTACAAATGAATACACAAGTATGTTTATCAGATAGTCAGAAATGTTGAAAGTCGAGGTAATAACGTGAAAATATCACATTATACAATGAGAGATATCCGTTCAGTGTGTTATCGGAAAAAGAAAGTAAATACCACTGACACTTCTACCGAAACGTCAGTACATTGATAAGGTTGACAAACCTATATTCTATGTGTAAAACGGTTGAGGTACGTAACGGCATGAAAGTCATTAAAAAGAAATCATGTATATGAACATATACTTCGTATCCTTCTTACTTCAAGTTTTACACACGAATCAGTTACCAAAGATTCACACATCATTCATGTAAGTATGAAACTCACTTGACTTCTCATCATTGTTAAGTCGTGTATAAATACAGTCCGTGACTACTCTCTTAAAAAGAACGTAATTAATTAAGAGTACTGTCAGGACACTAACTATATCATAACTGAATGTGGAATCCTGTTATCTAAGGTTTTCCTCGTTTGGTCTTAAGTATCGGTCGTTCCGTCTTCGGAATTCTATTTACTTAAAAGTCCCAAAAGGAGTTTATAAGGAACGTAGACATGGTCCCTTGTACGTCTTAAAAAGTTCAATAATACTGTCCTCAAACTAAGGTCACTATCTCTCAGATTGTTCCGTAGATTTTCATAGAAAGAAGAGAAAGAGAATATAGTCGATGTTAGATAAGAGGATATTTGGTTCTGTCCGTATATCCCGTATTCCTCATGTTATCTCTGTTTATAAAGACCGAAAGAGACTTAGAGACCTTTAGTTACTTTCCCTTAAGTCACCGTTCCTAGAGGAACTCCATTTAAAACCACTCTGAATCTGGTAACCTAAACAGTTTCTTTTCGACCATATCTTCTAGAATTGCCTCTAATGAGTCGGTAATTTTTCTTATGTAAACTTAGTCAAGATTATTCCATCTACTTTGACCTCGGATAATATGTCTCACTTCATTCGGTCTTTCTTTTTGTGGTTATGTCATATGATTGAGTATACATACCTTAAATCTTTCTACCATTGTTATTGGTACATACACTCTGTCGTTTTCTCTGTGTCTACATATCTTGTCAGAAAACCTGAGACACCCTCCTCTCCCACCCTACTAAACCCTCTTACCGTAACTTTGTACATTTAATAGTATACACTTTACTTAGTGGTCAGGTCCAAGTTATGTACTATGTCCCACGAAAACCGACCACGTGACCCTACTGGATCTCCTTACTCTACCCCTCCTTCCACCCTCCCCCAAAGTCCTACCCCTTTTGTACATGTGGGTACCTCCTAAGTACAGCTACATACCGTTTTGGTTATGTTATAACATTTCATTTTTTATTTATTTATTTCATTTTCTTCTAGAATTGGTATAAGATGAAGTGAAAGGTCCCTTAGGTCCTCCCAGTCTTATCTACTAGACTCAGAAATTAGATTCTCTTCGGGTCATCGAAGAGGAACCATAGACATCTCCCCCGCTTACTGAGTGGGTGACAGTATAGGGTGATGAGTTATCGTATCCCGTAGAACCGAGGGACGACCAAGTTACCGATTCTGTGACACGAGGGTTACGTCTCCTCAGTATACGGTGTCAATTTTTAGGACGTACGGTGCTCCTTCTGTCCTCTAGGACGTACTACGTTGATTCTAGACCTCGTCTGTTTATTTACTTATTCATAAAAAATTTTTCTTGTATATACTTCACTTCACTTTCAGTGAGTCGAGAAACGCTGGGGTACCTGATATGTCGGGTACCTTAAGAGGTCCGGTCTTATGACCTCACCCATCGGAAAGGGAAGAGGTTCCTTAGAAGGGTTGGGTCCCTAGCTTGGGTCCAGAGGGCGTAACGTCCATCTAAGAAGTGGTCGATTCGGTGCTCTCTTCGGGGTTCCCATACAACGGAGGGACAGTCTTTAGCTTGAGGTCAGAGGACTCTCTGTCCTCCCCTATGAGTGGTAATATGATTACTCCTGTCGAGTCACTTATATATAATTGGTGACTCTTTTTTTTTTTTTTACATGAATAGTTTCACGACCGAGTCGTCATTTCTTAGGTGGACGTTTACGTCCTTTAAGCCCTTTGTACCAAAACTTAGGACTCACCCTTTTATGTGACCTCCTCCCGTACCGTTGGGTGAGGTCATTAAAACGACACTTTTAGGGTATCTGTCTACTCGTACCGCCCGATACCAGGAGCCCCAACGTTTCTCAGTCTGTGTTTAATTCTTGACTCGTACGTACGTACGATTAGTTTTTTTTTTTTTCTAATTTTTTACCTGGTGTTCTATGTCTTTCGTCTTTTGCCCTTCTTATTCCCACTCAAGACTTCGTAAAAGAATAAACTTTACAGAAAGACAACACAACATCAAGGAGATGGGAAAAGAGTATGAGAAAACGTGGGTGTATAGATATATCAATTTATATTGGTATTCGACTTAAATTACATATTTCATTTATAATTATGTCTAAGAGTTTTATTTTTCCGGTTTTATGTCTCTTTTGACATCCCAGTCTCACTCTCATGATTTCATTTTGTCAATTATATTTTCTCTTTACTTTTCCAGTCGTCGTTCTACCCCTTTTACGTGTACTCTGCTGTCTACATTCGTGACCTCTTGTTTTACGAAAGTATCCCTTTTGTCAGAAAACGAAAGTATATGATAAGTTGTGTTCACAGACTAACTGATGATCATATTTCATTTTGATTATATCATCTCCCGAAGGGTCCATCGAGTCACCCATTTCTTAGGACGTTACGTTGTCTGCGTCTCTGTGTCCAAACTAGGGACCTAGTCCTTCTAGGGGACCTCTTCCCGTACCATTGGGTCAGGTCATAAGAACGGACCTCTTAGGACACCTGTCTCCTCGGACCACCCGAGGTCAGGTATCCCAGTGTTACCCAGCCTGTACTGACTTCACTGGTTCATGACTAGTGTCATATTATCTATGTCATCTTAAAAGTTTAATATTTTATTTTTCATTTCTTGCTCATAGTAGTACAGGTCAGTTTATTATATTACTTTACTTTTCCTTTACTTTAAAATTTTTATTTTTATTTTAGTTTGACTTAGAAGGGTCATAAGTTAATTCTGTGTTTTTAGATAACATACAAATGACATCTAAAATTTTTCATCAAGTCAATAAATGAAAAAATACAAGTATGATTTTTTCCGTACCAATAAAGGGGTGACGAACTTAGGTATTAAAATAAATCGGTTTAGTCACATAGTCCCTGACTCCGGTCCAGTGTTACACAGAGTACGACAGGGAACTAACGATGACGTATAGACGATTTCGGTTCGGTTCAGCGAACCCTATCGGGTGCACACGTACAAGTCAATCAAGTCAGTACCGTGAAAACGGTGGGATACCTGATATCTGATGGTCCGAGGAGACAGGTACCCTAAGAGGTCCGTTCTTATGACCTTACCCATCGGTGAGGAAAGAGGTCCCCCAGAAGGACTGAGTCCCTAGCTTGGACGCAGAGGACGCGGAGGACGTAACGTCCGTCTAAGAAATGGGTGACTCCGTAGACCCTTCGGGAACCCTATCGGGTTCCCTCCTATTTTGAGTATTATATTCGACTCAACATGGTCTAACAAGATTACCTCTGGTGAGATCTAGTCGGTTGTCTTTCGTCTAGAGTTCCATTTATTCTTTTTTTATCTGTTTTAGACTTCTTGAGGGTGAGTAAACGGTAACTGATAAACTTGTATTCGTTTAGGTCGGCTCTAGTCGGTTGGTATCCAGTCTTCTCGACTTAAAACGACGTTTCAATCACTCGTTACTTATTCGCTAATAACAACATTTCGAGATTCCAAAACCAAGAATAATACTGTGTAATCTTTCCATAAATTTTCTATTATGATTTTGATGTGTTTGTGTGTGTGTATTAAAAAAAATTCATTTTTAATTCCGAACCCGTCCCTCTCTCATTCACTTGCATTAGTATTTCTTTCGTCCCTTCGGTTCTATTGTAATTTTTCACCTTGTATTCTCATTTTCGTAAACAGTTCTGTTTGTCCTCGTAAAATATTTTCATCTTCCATATTAAATACTTCTTCAGTAATTGAACATACGTGGCTTCATAGACTATTTGATGATAATCTTACCGTTTCTTGTGAATTAAATTATATGTTAAAATTACTTTATAGTGGTTTCCGGAGAAAGTTTTACATTGTATACAAAGACTTTCTTTTCTTGTATTCATTTTTATGTCTTGTAAGGTAAGGTAGCTGTCTCAAGACTTAGAATTTTTTTTCTTTTTTGTGTGTGACGACAAAGACCAAAGACCAAGGTGCACGTTCCTCAAATCCTCATCCCTGAGACACGGTCATTATCCATTTCTCGACTCATCTGACTTTTGTTTGAGAAACCTAGGTAATCTCTAGACTCCTGTCCTCCGTTCGACGACGTGGGTCGCTCCACTAATCTCTTGGTCCACTTAAGTCCCTTGGTATCACCGAGTCTACCAATTCTTAGACGGACGTCACGACGTCTGGACCCAAGTCAGGGAACCAACCCTTCTAGGGGACCTATTTCCTTACCGATGAGTAAGGTCATAAGAACGGACCTCTTAGAGTACCTGACTCCTCGGAGCGTCCGATGTCAGGTACCCTAGCGTCTCTCAGTCTGTGTTGACTCTCTGATTGTGAAGTGAAGTGAAGTACAGAATAGTCTCGTCTCTAAGTCTTCACCTTTGACCGTGTCCTTAGTTACGGTCCCATCCTTTTGGACTGACATTAACTACTTAAGGACCTCCGTGTCGCACTGTCGAGACTCTCATTTATGAGGTCCTCCTGGGTCGGTTTTCCTCTGGGTATATGAAAACACTCAAATTGAGTTCCTAACGATAATACAAGAGGGGTATTCATAGTCTCCTTTTTTTTTTTAGGAAGATCTGACCCTTCCCTTTACATCCATAAAATTTAATACTGATGTATGAGTCAAAGAGAATCCTCTGGACGGGTAATCCCTTTGATCTATTTGTCTCGGATTTGAAGTCCCTATAATAGACTAACCCTAATAAAGACTAACTAAACCTCTTTCCTTTTATGAGTTGAGGTTAGTCGATATGAGTTGGTATGAATAGGTACACACTCTTCCTTTTATGGGTTGACGTTGGACGGGACGGGTAGGACAGGGTGGTTTCTTTCCATTATTTTTGTAAACACTTCAAGTGTCAGGACTTCGTTTTAAAGTAGTTTTCAGACTGTCAGTTAGTATCCCGATAATTTTTTGGGAAGGAGAACGTGGAGTTGTGGTGTTAAGATTTCCCGATGAATGTTGTCAAATAAAACGTTTCATGGAGTGTAGACCGATAGGTCCTTTTTTTTTAATATTCCATATGGTTTTCCGATTTTTGTCTTACACTTCTTTATCTTTTTCAGAGTTTAGGTCTGTACCGTCTCTATAACCTTAATAGTCCTAATTATACGATACCCGAGATCAACTATTTCAATTCATCTATCGTACGTTCTTGTTTATCCGTTACATTCGTCTCTCTCTCTTAAAGATTCCTTCTTACTTTTTGTTTTTGTTTTACGATCTCTGGTTTTTGTAACTTTATCTTTATTCACTATAGAAAATACTCAAATAATCATCCGACGTGTGTCCATTCCTTTCGTAGACTAGATCTACTATAGAGTTATCTTTGGTGATTTTGACTTTCTGTTTCTCTTCATTTTTTTTTCTTATATTCTAAAAGTTTCTCACACAGTTGAAGTTTTCCACATTGTATGTACATTACCTTTATGACATTCCTCTTCTTTCACACTCTCCTTTTCGTTATAAACCCTTTTTTTTTTTTTCCCATTCTAAAAGGGGTTTAACTACAACCTGTGGTTTGACATCTATGTCCTTCGAGTCGTTTGTAATTCGTCCTGTTTATTGGTTGTGGGAGGGGGGTTTTTTTATATGGATCTGTATAATAAAAGGTTGATGTCTTTTGGTTCTATTTCTTCTCCAAAATTTTCTTTGATCTCCCTTTTTATGGTATGTATATCATACATGTTCTATACTTAATGTATTTTAAAGAGTCTATGATACATTCGATTTTCTCTTACCTCATTTTACTCATCACACAACTCTCTTACTTTTGTGGTTAGATCTTTAAAAATGGGACCCCTTACTAAAAAGTTTCTACTTCCTCTTTACTTCGGAAAGAGTCTGTTTGTCTTAAACTCTCTTAAACAACGGTCATCTGGACGGTATGTTCTTTACAATTTTCTTCAAGAAACCTCTTTTCCTTTTATTATACCACATTCTACTTTTTGAAAAGGAAATACAAGTCCTTATTCAGTTTCTACGGATCAAAGTACTGAAGACAATTTACATATATGACCTTCAGGATCGGTCTTGTTAGTCCGTTCTTCCTTTTTTATCGGTTTAACCCTTCCTTCTTCACTTTAATAGAGACAATATATTTTTCGATTCTACCGGTCCAGTAAACTACGTCACAGGTTTCTCTTTATTCGTTAAGTACTAGACGTTTAAACTGTTGATGTATTTTTATACAAGTTTGAGTAGTCTATACGATTCTGTTTTTATTTTTCGTTCCTTGACAGTCAATAGAAGTATTTCCTTTTTACACTATTGTAAAATACGACCGTCCTTAATTCCTTTTTACTATGAAAGTATGTGACAACCATCTGTATGTTTAATAATGTCAGGGATACATAGATAATTTAATTTTGTACTTACATGATAACTGAGTTTTAAAAGTGAGGGTACCTTTAAAAAAGGTATTTTAAAAATTTATTTATTTATTTGTAATTAATATGTTCACGTAAATAACGTCTTAACATGTACCACCGGTTTTTGACCTTTGTCAAACTGACAGGTAATTAGTCCTCTTACCAATTTATTAAACACGTGTGGGTATAACACCCATTTAACATATCGGTAATTTTTATCACACCATAAAATCCTACTCTTACAATTCTACGTCTTTGTAATATTTTACAAGAGTAAAAAGTTTGTTTACGTACTTTTAAAGACACACACTTACTAAAGCAAAGTTATACTTAATATAAGTACCACTTTTCATACCTACCTATGTGTCATCCAACAACTGATCTTAACCACACAATCACACACTCCTTCTGTTGTATCGTCTTTCACTTCTCCTCTTCATTTTTTTATTCGTTCTTTATTTTCTTTGTTCTCCTCCACTTAATGGATTTCTGGAACTCTACAGTTTTATGAAAATGTTATCAGGTTCGAACTTCACGTTTAATTCTATAGCCATTACTTTTACCTATCCGTCACTGACCCTTACAGACACCGTTGGTCCACAAAAGTTCAGTATAATGATTCAGAAATTCCTTTAAGTCGAAGGGTCCATCTCGATCACCATTTCTTAAACTGAAGATTACATCCTCTGTGTTTTCTACACCCAATCTAGGGAGTCAGCCCTTCTAGGGGATACCTTTGGGTGAGGTCATAAGGCCGGACCTCTTAGGGTGTCTGTCTCCTCCGACCGTCCGATAACAGGTACCCCAGTGTTTCTTAGCTTGTGTAGACTTACGTGTGTGTTGTCATTGTCATCTAGACAAAAGGATGGATCTAAGACTTAACTCCTCTTTCTTTCGTCTTTCAGTTCCCGACTTTGAAATAAACTACAAATAATTGTCTTTTTCCCTCCATTCTCGTTTACTGCCAAGTTTTCGGTTTCTTTTATCAATTTTTTTCTTCTGACACCCATACATACACGATATACACATATTATATTTACCACCGAGTCTGTCATTTCGTAGACGGACGTCACGTCCCCTGGGTCCAAGCTAGGGACCCAACCCTTCTAGGGGACCTCTTCCTTTACCGTTGGGTGAGGTCGTGACAAAGGACCTTTTAGGGTACCTGACTCCTCGGACCATCCGACGTCAGGTACCCTAGTGTTTCTCAGCCTGTGCTGACTCGCTGAAGTCAAAGTCAAATGTCTATCTAATACATACTCCCTATCTTTTTTTCTCGCTCTATTATGTTTCTTTGATTCCTCTTGTTTTATCTAAAAAAATTCTAGGAGACCTCTTCCTTTACCGTTGGGTGAGGTCATGGGAACGGACTTTTTAGGGTACCTACCTTCTGGTACCATCAGATGTCGGATGCCCCAGTGTTTCCTAACCTGTACTGTCTCGTTGAATGAAAGTGAAAGTGAAAGAAACCGTCTTTCGACCAATCACCTGTGGACAGACTTGTAGACTTGTATCAGGACCAACTCACTTACTTCACGAGTAATCCGTATTACACTTACTTTCTTCAACGACGTTTAATGTGGAAATCTTTTATGTAGTTATTATACCAGGGAAAAAACCTGGTACCTTCCGACTCACGGTTTCTTAACTACGAAAGTTTACTCCACGACCTCTTCTGAAAACTCTCAGGGAACCTGTCGTTCTTCTAGTTCGGTCAATTAGGATTACCTTTTGTCGGGACTTCTAAGTGACCTTCCCGACGACTACGACTTCGACTTCGAGGATTGAAATCGGTGGACTACACTTCTCCACTGAGTAACCTTTTCTGGGACTACGACCCTTTCTGACTTTCGTCCTCCTCTTCGTCTACTGTCCTACTTTACCAACCTACCGTAGTGGTTGAGTTACCTATACTCAAACTGGTTTGGGGTCCTCTGTCACTTCCTGTCCCTTGGGACCGCACGACGTCGGGTATCCCAGTGTTTCTCAACCTGTGCTGACTCGTTGACTTGTTGTCGTTGTTGTTTACGAATGTATGTATAGTCAAGTCAAGTCAAGTCAGCGAGTCAATACATGTGGAGAAACGCTGTGGAACTTAGCGTCGTGCGGTCCGGAGGGACAGGTAGTGGTAGAGGACCTCAAATGAGTCTGAGTGCAGTAACTCAGGCACTACGGTAGGTCGGTAGAGTAGGAACCAGTAGGGGAAGAGGAGGACGGGGATTAGGGAGGGTCGTAGTCTCAGAAAAGGTTACTCAGTTGAGAAGCGTACTCCACCGGTTTCATAACCTCAAAGTCGAAATCGTAGTAAGGAAGGTTTCTTTAGGGTCCCGACTAGAGGAAGTCTTCCCTGACTAACCTAGAGGAACGTCAGGTTCCTTGAGAGTTCTCAGAAGAAGTTGTGGTGTCAAGTTTTCCTAGTTAACAAGCCCCGAGTCGGAAGAAGTGTCAGGTTGAGAGTGTAGGTATGTACTGGTGTCCTTTTTGGTACCGGAACTGATCTACCTGGAATCAGCCGTTTCATTACAGAGACGAAAACTTATACGATAGATCCAACCAGTATTGAAAAGAAGGTTCCTCATTCGCAGAAAATTAAAGTACCGACGTTAGTGGTAGACGTCACTAAAACCTCGGGTTTTTTATTTCAGGCTGTGACAAAGGTGACAAAGGGGTAGATAAAGGGTACTTGACTACCCTGGTCTACAGTACTAGAAGCAAAAGACTTACAACTCGAAATTCGATTGAAAAAGTGAGAGGAGAAAGTGAAAGTAGTTCTCCGAAAAATCGAAGAGAAGTGAAAGACGGTATTCCCACCACAGTAGACGTATAGACTCCAATAACTATAAAGAGGGCCGTTAGAAGTAAGGTCGAACACAAAGAGGGTAAGGTCGCAAAGAGTACTACATGAGATGTATATTCAATTTATTCGTCCCACTGTTATATATCGGAACTGCATGAGGAAAAGGATAAACCTTCCTTCTTTCTGTTTGTGTGTCTATGTACATGGACCCTTGTCCTCGTTGCAGTCGGACTCTCTGTTTCTCTTCTGATCAGTCGACATCAGACCTGTTTAATCAGATTCCAGTATGTAAAAGTAACCTACTAAACCGACCAGAGTATTCTTTAGTAAGCTACGTCGGGGGAAGAGTATCCATCTGTAATATACTAGGTGTAATTTTTCTACTTAGTCGTCTTTGTGTCACTCAAATTAGTTGACTGGTTCGAATGCATCGGTATTGGTAAACCCATTCATTACAGATGACAGTAGAAGAAACGTGGAAACGTTGTGGTACTACTTGAGTTATTTTGAACTGTAAAATTGGATCTATGACTTAAAAAAATACGTCAACATTAACGTATACAGTAATTATCAATATACTGGATTGATATAAATGGACTTACGGACGTTTTATCACTGACAATAAGAGTTCTTTAGAGGGAAATCTACCTTATGATATTTCTACCTATAAAGGGACTCCGTAAATTTTATGTCTCCAGGAAACTTATGATCACTCCGTTCCCGGAAGACTACTCTACTTTAAGGACTTTAATCGTAATTAAAATTCCTAGGAGGTTATTGGATGACCCATACTCTCTATACTCAACTAATTAACCCAGTGGAGGATATGAACCGTCAAGAAAGTGTATAGATTTTTTATGATTACCAGTATTATCTTTTATCATAGTAAACCCCGAAATCCAACGACCGAAAGGAATGAAATAAAGACAGACATTGAATGGACGAGTATAAAAGTGTCATCATAATTAATTACGAGACCGTTTAATATTATCCTAAGGGTACCTTAATGTCAAATATGGGTGTACTTATGACTTTGTTAAATCATACTAAGTATACGATTGTTACTCATGGTATCCTTAATTATCTCTAGTACAGTGAATGACATCGTACAACGGTTTGTTAATGATACACGTCAACTACTTGCAAACTTATTTACGGTAACATGGGACATGAGTTAATTTTGCCGTCGTGATTATTAATTATGGTGGTAATAAGTATAGTTCAATACCGACACCCGTAACAGACAAGATCCTTTACCGACGTCCTTATTTTACAAGTAAAGTTAAAGTAAATATAGAACGAGACATCATAATTTTACATTAAACGGACTTTATGTACGTAATAAAAGTTGTATTCTTTCGTCGAAAGAGTTGACGACATACAAACTCTTTTATTTACTAAAAAAGTTTTCTTTTTGAGTTTTACGGATCTACTTCTCTTTACAGAGTAAAAAGTTTCAAACAAACCAGTTCTTTTGTAAATCATAAACAAATGACCCTCTATTTACGTTGAACATCGGTCAATCTTACCCATCAATTATATGTTTGCTTTGTTTACTAACCTATTTTATCTAGACAGGTATCAGATTTTATTTTTTAAAATAATTTAATGAATCCAATTCATTAGATTCCAAGATCTACAACAATAGACCTTCTACATTTGTAATTCGACGAAGACAATAATATATAATTATTTGGTTTAATGGAACAATACCCTCGAGGACTGATTCCCATACACCGTGTTTTGTCCGTACAAAACGACCATCCCGTCCTTCTTTGTCATATAAACATAATTGTCTAAACGTCTGTCAGATGTTAGGTCTACATAAATCAAAAGGATCAGAATGGTGGTTTTCATACGGTTAAGACTACGTTAAGACTTTCGACGTTTCTATCGGTTTCTGGGTTCAGACGACGTATACATCACAGACAGCCACTCTTTAGATTTATATAACGTGGTTATATGATGGAAGGTTTAGTCTTCCTGTCGTTGATCAACGAGAAAACCTTTGTAGAGTTGAAGGAACGTTATAGAATGGATATAATCTCAGGAGACTCAAAAGGACACGTGATCATATATTATACGTTGTCACATTTTGTTCAAATCATTGTGTCGACGACGACGATTCAGTGAAGTCAGAACAGACTGAGACACACTGGGGCATCTGCCGTCGGGTGGTCCGAGGGGGCAGGGACCCTAAGAGGTCCGTTTTTGTGACCTCACCCAACGGTAAAGGAAGAGGTTACGTACTTTCACTTTTCACTTTCACTTCAACGAGTCAGCACAGGCTGAGAATCGCTGGGGTACCTGACGTCGTATGGTCCGAGGAGGCAGGTACCCTAAAAGGTCCGTTCTCATGACCTCCCCCCTCCCCGGTAACGGATTCATGGTGATTAATATATAATCTTTTACGATTATATAGGTAATGAGATACTAATTACGGTTTTTACTTAAGTGACTTTTAAATCTGATACTTTCCTTAAAAATTTTTTCTACACGGTATTTTATAAGGAGAGTTAATGACCCCTTCACAAAGACCTCTTTATTTCTCTGTCGATTGAATTAAGGAACATTTACACGACTATTAACTGGAGGATCAAATAACTGGTTACTCTCAGGACTACGTACCTGACGAAACACATTGTACTGGGATCAAACCCTAACGAATATTATTTGTTTAGATATGAGATACCTAAATACTCCGTAGTGAGAGACCTCTTACAGTACACTTAATATGTTTAGAGACCCTATACTTTAATTCTACGAAGTATCAGGTTGAAGTAAGATTTTATCAAAGGAAACTTGATTTGACCTTTGGAGAACTCGTTGGGTTAGATATAGGTTAGTCTTTCATACTATGGGATTGTCCTTTCTTCAACTCGGTATGTCCTATGAGGTGTGTAAGAGGACGAAATAGACATAAAGTACTACCGTACCTAGGAATCACTTTACATTACGACACATTCTATACACCGAATACACTTCTGATTTAAGAAACAATGGGTGGATGTAGATTTACAGTGGTTTCCAGTTTCTAACCCATTACCCGTTCCTATCGTAATTGTACAAAAAGTTTGGTGGGTGTCTTCATAGTACCTTTTAAGAGAATTCTGAAAAAAAGAGTTACAGATCTTAGTTATAGTGATTAGTAACGATCAATCAATATTTAAAGGATTCTAAAAATTTTGAAAAGAACACATAAGAGAAGAGTTCCTATATATATATATATATATATATATATATATTAATAATAAAAAGGAAGACTTCTTTCAAGATGTTACCAATGATTATGCGGCTTCCTATAGTTTATGGTTTCTCAAATTATCTTAGATGAAAAAGAATTGAAATTTTATATAACATAGACAAAGAAAGAGACATAGGGTAGTTTCTTACTAAAGGTCAGGAATGAAAAAGAAGTGTTTCTTACTTAATAAGAGGTGAGTTTTCAGGTACATATTCAAATACGAGGTAAGTTTTTTTCTTAGAAATCATAGAAAAGAAAATTACCTAAGAGAAGTCATTATCTTAACATATTTTCATATTAATCACGAACCTCAAAATGAGTCTACGAAGAGAAGATGGTTAAAAAGAGTTAAGAACGAAGGATCTAAGGACGTCCTTCGAGAGTTGGTTCACTAGTCAGAATTCAGTATAAGATATAGGTTTTCTTTGAGACATTCCACGTTTTAAAAGTGTCCTCTAACCCTATTCGTATGACGATATATGTGTATGTGTATGTGTATGTGTGTGAGTGACCCTTATAAACAAGACTCTATTAAGTGGGTGTGAAACATCATACACACTAAGAGAAAATACCGGTTCTTTGGATTTTATTCTTTTTGACATTAGGTATTTATCCAGAGTAATAGTGAAACGAAAGTAGTCATCTCGGCTAACTGGGTTTTACTCTTTTCCTTGATAACCTTATGTTATTTTACTATTTTTATATATTTAGATAAATATCAGTATAAATTAAAGTACGTATCATCAGGACTTAAATAATGTAAATAATTACCACAGAACGTGACCTATATGTTATTTAACATTGAGAGTTTTAGTTCTTTTACATGAACTGAGGAGGTAAATAATGAACTGTTATATAAACCATGTGTAATAGAACCCACCCCCCCACCTAGAAATCAATAAATCATACTTCCGAGTAAAAGAGTCGGTTTCCAACCTCATTATCATAAATAAACTTTACATTTACTTCTAAAGGTGATTCCTTACATCAAAAGTAAAATGTAAACAGAGATTAGTCTTACAGGATACTTATTACATCAAACCGTGGCTACAGGAGTAATTCGTTCAAAGGGTAATAACGTAAAAGAATAATATTAAAGGAACAAATTGAAGGAAATGATAAAGACGATTACTAGTAAGTATACGAATCCAGAAGTCATAATCAGACTTGAGTGTGTGTCTGTGTGTGTATGTGTAGATCGGAGGACATCTACTTTTAGTTTAATATAACTACTGGTCTACAGGAAATTTATTTCCCGACAATAGGTAACATACAAGTTCTTTACCGTATCTCAACTTAAAAGTCTGATCTGATTTTTTCTTTTACTCAAAGTTTGAGTAGAGGTAAATATAGGTAGATGTTCCGTTAAAGGGTTAATATGAACTAACTGTCGTTACCGGTTCTTTCCCTATCTTACCGTTTTCTTTACCTTGATTGATTTTATACAATAACGACAACAAAAGAAAAAAAAAAAAAGTCAATGAAAGTCAATTGGTATTATAATATGTTATTAAACGTTTCCTGAAACTCTCTAGGTAACAAATTTATATACTTTTAAGTTTTCTCCAAGAAAAGTATCGGTCCTATGTCTAAAGTTGACATATTGAGATCATTTTTCACGTCTAGAAGTCTGAAAAAAAAAAACTAGAAGTCTGAAAAATTTTCCTTTTAAGTGTAAAATATAAGAACTTTGGAACTTTTTTAATTTCTTTTTCACCTGTTAACTTCCTCACTACTATTCTTTCACAATTTTAGTTCGATGTTTCTCTAAAGAGTAAAGATGTGTGTAGGAAAGGAGGGCTTCAAGGATGTTGGACGAAATACAAAATTGATATAAGTTTCAAGATCCTTTCTTAAATAATTAATCCCTTGTAAAAGAAGATATGAAATGAATAAAGTTGATGCGGAGGTACCTTTCTTTCTATGAATAGTACAGGACATATTTTTACTTATTTTATATCAATTATACCTGTATAATTTCCGTACCCATTCTGTTTTATATATGTTGTTTGACATTTGTCCCCAACGAAGACCCCTCTCCTAACTTTTTTTTACTTTCTCCTGAAGATATTAACTCACACTTATAAAGACATAATAAATTCAAAAAATCACTGAAATATAAGTGTCAATATTTTCGTCATGTAATAAAGGGAGTTCAAGTGTATACGAATTTTCAAGAACCTATCGAAAAATAGATTTAATCATCTCTAAAGATTTTAAGGGATTGTCTATGTCAAAAGATGTCTTTTGTATAATTTATAAAATATACAAGAACTTTGTAAAGGTAAAAAAAAACTGTAACAAAATAATAGTAACAGGTCTCAATTCCAAGAAAAAGTTCGTAACGTGATTATAACGTAATTATCCTTCTAATACACATAGAGACACCTAAAGACAAAATATGTTTCTTTTACTGTATACAACCACCCCATCTAAAAGTTTCTTTGTTTCAACTCCTCTATCCAAAAGGTATCATGAACGACCCTAATTCTATTTGAAATTTAGTGGACGGTTGTAATTCGTCCTAATCCATACCCATTGCATTCATGATAGGGTACTAATTTTATACCTCTCGGGATATAAAGGTCTAAAATGTAAAGATTTCGGCAACGATAACTTTTAGTGGTCCCCGTATGAGTCATAAACGGAACGACAATAGGAAAAGTAGTCTCTAAATTTTAAGTTATGGTAACATCTTTGGATAATAATTATAGGACTGACAAAAGAAATACTTTTTATAACCTCTTATAAGTAATTTTCAGTACAGTTTTCGTACGTGACTTGTGGATGGAATAAGTTTCTAGTTCGAATCCCTAGATTCTTCTATTTTTTCATAAGGAAGTAATTATTTTCATGAGTAGTGAATGACTTGGGTACACGAGTCTTTCTATGATTCGAGAAAGTCACTTAACAAATTAGAAATATTACGACGAGATTTTATTCTACGATACAAGTATCTGTTTCCTCCTTTAAACCCGAACCACTGTAACTTATTGAACGAGTGTATTTCATCTTCTCAACACTAAATGTTAATCTAGAAAGACTGGGGTTTTGGGTAAAAATCACATATACGTTGTGTATCGTATAGAAAAGTACCCAGGTAAGTAAACTTACATCCTTTAACGTAAAATCCTGATAAAGGAGTTCAAAAATTTGGTGTCTCGTGACGGGGGAACCGGGTTATACATCTGTTTTAACTTTATTATATTTTATATTATATAATTACCAACATAAATACTAAGTTCATAAAAATTCCCGTGTCTCTCCATCATAAAGATCTTTTATTTTCATAAACAATGTCACTCAATTATAATTTTATTAAGAAACTTTATTTTTAATCATGGACTTCTCCATCCTTTCTTTTCTTCTTAAATGTCCCTTTTTTTACGTTACTTGTTAATTTACTCCCGTCTTTTATCTACGTACGTACGAGTCAACACAGACTGAAACGTCGTGAAACCTGACATCGAATGGTCAGAGGAGACAGGTACCCTAAAAAGTCCGTTCTTATAACCTCACCCAACGGCAAAGGACGAGGTCCCCTACAAGGACTGGGTCTCTAGTTTGGACACAGAGAACTTAGAAGGTGTAAGGTCCGTCGAAGAAATGGACGATTAGGTAGATCTTTTGGGTCCTTTATCTACTCCCGTTAGATTTCTCCTCTTGAAAGGTTCACCACCTCCCACTATAGAACTTTAACAGATATACACAATAAGACTATCGTACACCTTTAAAACAGATCTCACATCCTTTTGCAATTAATAATCACTTCGTTTTCCAACTAAAAGGGTCTTTATCTAAAACAGAATTAGGTACATTCCACGACTTTGTTTTATGGTGTTCGATCCACTGACCATTTGTCTCTAAGAAAGAGTGTCAAGACTTCCAACTCTTCAGGTTTTAGTGGCGTTATCTTCCAAGTTACACCACCGAGGACTCCCAGATGAAAGACTAAACATATGTTACAGAAGAGAAACATAGGAGTGTCCCTTTTCCTCCGATTTCTACAGAGGGGTTGAAAAATAATATTTTCGTGATTATGATAAGTACTCCCAAGGTGGGTGTATTAGGTTAATGGAGGGTTTCCCGGGGGGGAGAATTATATATTGTAATACCTAATCATAAAGGTAGGTATTTAAAACTCCTATATGTTCGTAAGTCCGGTATCGTCTTGAGTTCTGTTTCTACTGTACGCCTTGTCAGATGAATCGTTACACACGTACGAATGATTCAGCGAAGTCAACACAGACTGAGAAACGTTGAGAGACCTGACATTGGACGGTCAGAGAACACAGGTACCCTAAGAGGTCCGTTCTGATGATCTCACCCAACGGTACGGGAAGAGGTCCCGTAGAAGGACTGGGTCCTTAGTTTGGGTGTAGAGAATACAGATGGACGTAAACCGTCCGTCGAAGAAATGGTGATCGCGTTGAATCCTTCGAGAATCGTTTGTCTGGTGATTCCTATCCTCCTGTCCCGTCTCACTCTTTGACTTGACCCTATGTCGATGTTCGCTATAGCGTCGGTCACGACGTATAACGTCACTTCAACACTACCGGGAAAGTTCAACAAGATCTAACTGTGTCCTGAACTTGGGATAGCGACTGATCAGTAAACTACACTTGACGGGGACTCCTTCTCCTGATTGTGACCACTCCGTCAAAAAATTCGACTCTCATTAAGGTCCTCTTCTCGGGTTGACACTCAACAGTCGTCAGTTGTGAAGGTCGACAACCTTCTTACCCATAGAGTCAGAAGACCTTCCTCCTAGAGTCTCCACATGGTAATATAAGTGATATCGCGTTAGGTACTCAGTGAACCTTCGTACGTGAAAACAGACCAACGGGGTAGACCCTTTTAGGGTGGTCATAACACCAGTCGGAAAAGGACCCTTTTTAATATTTTAATTCAGACCCCTTAAGGGACCGTCAAGTTTCCTGAAGGGACAACCGAGTCTACCATTTCATAGACCATGTTACACCTTCTGGACACAAACTAACGACCCAGTCCTTCTAGGGGACCTCTTCCCTTACCGTTTAGTGAGATCATAAGAACGGACCTCTTAAGGTACCTGTTTCCTTAGGTACCCGATATCAGGTACCCCAGTGTTTCTCAGTCTATGCTGACTCATTGATGGTGGTGGTGGTGGACCGTCAGGTCACCAATTCTGAGGTGTGAGAGTGACGGTTCCCGGACCCAGGTGAGGAACCAACTCCTTGATTCTATGGTGTTCGACGTGTCACACTGGGTTTCCTTTTTCCTTTTTACTGTTTTATATTATTTTACTTCACATTATATCTTTTCATTCGGGTACTAGTAGTACGAGAAAAGTTCGATTTCCACGACTTGAACAGCAGATAAATAGTAATTTAATTCGTCTTCCAACGTTTGACTACATAGTCATCTAGTAAGTACACACACACGAGTCAACACGGGTTGACAAACGTTGAGATACCTGACATCGGGTGATCCGAGGAGACGAGTGCACTAAAAGGTCCGTTCTTCTTACCTCATCCAACAGTAAAGGAGGAGGTCCCCTAGAAGGGTTGGGTCTTTAGTTTGGACGTAGAGAACGTGACCGTCCGTCAGAAAGGATGACGCGGTGGCCCCTTCGGGTAGTCATCTAATGGACTCATGATTCGAACAAGAAGGAACTGTGTAGGCTCTATGAGTACTTGGGTATATGTAGGAATATAGTCCGGTGAAAAGAAAGGTACGTCGTACCTTCCACTCTCGGTGTGTCACACTTAACGGGTAATCTCCCTATAAGGGTGTGTTCACAGAAAGTTTAGTGGGAACTCAATTCGACTTTACGTCGTCATCAGGTAAAAGTCAAAGTTGGTCTTTTGGTTCAGTCACGTGTGTCCGTGATTCTAACTAAACAAAGGAAAAAAACAGACGACCAGGATTCCAGTGTCAGGATACTACCATATCGCTATAACACTCCCTCTTCGTGGTCACATAATTATTACCACCTAGTATACCGTCCCCGTAGTCCAATGGATGAGTACGTCGAATGAACACGAGTAACCGAGACGAGGACAGATGGGTTCTCCGTGGTGAAGATAGTGCACTACTGAAAGACGATCCGGACACATTTCAATACTGAAACAATGACACTGTTTTGAGTCGAATACCACCCGCCAAGACCGGTGTACTAGTACCAGAATAATCCGCACAGAGAGCATCCAAATTATCATGAAGTCTCTGATAAAAAGTCTACCTTATTTTTCGAAACTTCGTCCATCGTACTGAAATACGGTTTAAAGAACCCAGATACCATATATTAAAAGAGTGTCCCCGAACAGGATTTGAGGTACACCGTAAAAAAAAAAGGTTACGTTTTGTAGATTAAGGTATCTAAGACAACTCTATTATACGGTTTCGTTGTCGCAACGAAAGTTGTGTCGGATGTGGACGATTCTCAAGAAAAGTCGTGACCCGGGGTGAGGGTCGATCGTCGGAAGTAACAATAAGTTATCTCTTGGTCCCGAGATAAGGGTGAAAACCTTATACAACCGAAGTCATTGATTTCTTCGGAACATCTATAACTCGAAGAAACCATCACCTTCTACACTCAGTGTTACCCGATACTTTCTGTGTTAGTAAATAGAGAAAAAAAAAATTCAGGACAGTCCGTAGTCTAGTAACTTAAATATTGTTTTGATGTAACTACACCGTTCTGGGGCTTAGAAGTATGTCAAAACGAAGGTGACAGATCTTGTATACACGAAATAGTTCCAGAGTTTACACCAAGGGTATAGAACAGTAGATCAATCTAATTGTATTATCGAAACTATATCGCCTGGTTTCACTATAAGACGTCTTATAGGTCTACCGATTTTAGAAAAGTTTGACATAATACAGTCTTCCCCTCTTCCAATTAGATCGAAACCCTGTTTCGGTATTTTGAATACACTGGGTAGTGTATACTTACCCTCGATGAAGAACAAGAGTTCAGACTATCCGTATCTTTTCTTCGAAGAAGGTCGAGTCATCGGTGTACGGTACATGAATTTTAGTACGATTAAAAAAAAAATCGTTTATATCAAGTAATTGTGATGTGTACTTTTACTTCGAAGAAAAACTAACTTAAACGCCATTGGTCGATTGTAGAAGATCCTAAGTATATCAAAACGGAAGGGATGATTTACTGAGGAGAGGCATCCGATTCTCTGATTACATCTCCAAGAAAGTTGATGGTTTATATATTAAATATGACTTTTACTTTCGACCACAGACCCTTGGGTGACATGAGTAACACTCAGTGGGAACCCGGAACTGAGGTAAATATTGAACTAAGTACATATGTAAAGACATTATGCTTATGGTACCATTGTGAAGCCAAGGGACACATGATTATATTTGGAAGAGGTCACATATCGAGTAACTCATTTACCGGAAACTTACTCCAAGTCCCCTTAGAAATGACATAAATGAACAATACTATAACGTAAGAAAGGAAGAATACTAGGACAAAGAGAGGATCAAGACCTAACCTTTCTTTAAACCCAAAACTTTGTCCCGTTCTTAAGTACTCAAAAACAATTACAGCAAATATAGGAACTAAAGAAAACTAACTGACATAAAACGTTATGGGAGTTACCAAAAGGTAGATAAAACAGGAAAATCTAATGTATAAGATTAGTAGTCAAGGTATTTTTTCTTAATCCCTTATTGACCCATTGGCACAGGGTTTCGAGTCTTTGTAGTGGAAATGTAGATCTACCTCGTCATCTACTGTGTTTTTGTGCCCTTTTTTATGAGTGTAATAGGAATGGTTCTGAACTGAGTCACGGGGTAGTTAATGAAATCCTTTATTTCTAATATTTGGTTGTATTTAAAAAGTCACGTCAATACAAAAATACAGAGATCACATATTATTGTGTTTATTTAATAATATTATATGTATTATATGAGATATACAAGTCAAAAGAGTTTACTACGAAATACAACACTAGTAATTTTATGTTTTAAAAAAAATTACCGACTCATTATGAGGTAACACATATACATGGTGTCGAAAGAATAGGTAAGTAGACGACTACCTGTAGATCCAACGAAGGTACAGGACCGATAATATTTGTCACGACGTTACTTGTAACCCCATGTGCACAGAGAAAGTTAAGACCAAAGGAGCCACACATACGGGTCGTCACCTTAACGACCCAGTATTCCGTCAAGATAAAGGTCAAAAAATTCCTGGGATAATATGTCTCACTTCATTCGGTCTTTCTTTTTGTGGTTATGTCATATGATTACGTATATACACCTTAAATCTTTCTACCATTACTATTGAGACATACTCTCTGTCGTTTTCTCTGTGTCTACATATCTTGTCAGAAAACCTGAGACACCCTCTCCCGCTCCCACCCTACTAAACCCTCTTACCGTAGCTTTGTAAATATTATAGTATATACTTTGTTTAGCGGCCAGGTCCAAACTACGTACTATGACCTACGAACACCGACCACATGACTCTACTGGGTCTCCCTACCATGTCCCTCCCTCCTCCCTCCCCCCCCAAGTACTATCCCTTGTGTACATATGGACGCCGCCTAAGTACAACTACATACCGTTTTGGTTATGTTATAATATTTCATTAATTGGAGGTTAATTTTATTTATTTAAATATAAAATTTTTTATGTTTTAAAATATAGTATTAAGGATATCTTAATAACCCAGTAGTAGGTTGACTAACAGTATCATCATTTTAAATCCACACGTCCCTCCCGTCCTTTCCATTTTTATGTGAGACTTTCTCACCATAGATATAATTCCATGTATCAGCATACAAGTATCTATAACGTGTCCAACAACAACAACAAATCAACGATTTAGGACGGACTCAGAAAACACTGGGTTACCTGACATTGGGTGGACCGAGGAGAGAGATACCCTAAAGGGTCTTTTCTTATAAACTCACTCGACGGTCAAGGAAGAGGTTCCCTAGAAGGACTGGATCCCTAACTTCGACGCAAAGGACTCACCGTCCAGTTAAGAAATGGTGACTCGGTCGAACCTTCAGGTAACGTGTCCAACGGATTATTAAAAAAAAATTTCATACCATATTCCGGTATTCCCTTTATACTAACTATAAAACACACACAGAGACCGGAGAAGTGTTAACGATTGAGAAGAGGGAAGAATTCCTAGATAACGACAGAAGATAGAAGGAAAAGTTTTGACTTTTTGTAGACAATAACTAAAGTCTGATGAATGGAGATTCATCATAAACGTAAAATTTGAACACAGACTTTACCATCTTTCATTCAGAAACACAGAACGAAATCCTTAAAGTACGAAGTCATTTCATACATACCATACTGACCTGACCTCATTAACTATGTTACGACGATTTTAGAGTACCTCTAAGTCTTTAATTCGAATGGAATCTTCAACATCTCATGGGTGTTCAGTCTGCTCGAGTCTTCCTTATCACAAACCCACGTGGGAGATATCCGTTTTATCTCAGTATTTTACTACGATAATTACGACGACGACAACAGAGAAGACGAAAAGGACAAAGGAAACGGAGGAATTACGATATTGGAGTTTCGGACCTCTTACAGATTCGATTCGTGTTATACGGAGGATATCCCAGTACGATTGCATACAAGGAAACACACGAATAACGAGGAAGGTAAATTTGAAGACACCAGATTCTAGATGAAGAAATTTCGTCTAATTGGATCACTTTAAAATTAACGAAACCGTCTCTGAACTTACACGTGGGACTATTTCATTACACGCTCTCTTCCGTTACCGTGGGGTGAGGTCGTGAGAACGGACCTTTTAGGGTATCTGCCTCCTCGGACCACCCGACGTCAGGTACCCCAGGGATTCTCAGCCTGTACTGACTCACTGAAGTGAAAGTGAAAAGTGAAAGTACGTGACCTCTTCCTTTACCGTCGGGTGAGATCACAAGAACGGACTTCTTAGGGTCCCTACCTCCTCGGACCACCCGACGACAGATACCCCAGCGTGTCTCAGCCTGTACTGACTTCGCTGAATCGTCGTCGTCGTCTCATTACATTTATTATACGTCCAATGAACTCGTCGTTGAACAAAAATTTCAAACTATATGATTAGATACTTTATTATAGAACTTTTACCGACGTATCTAATATTTATTCTTTTTATTTCTGACATCGTGAATCATTCAAAGGTTATTTACCATCGATAAATCTAGATGAAGTTCAAGACTTAAAATGTTGTTTTATCAGTGAAATTTAGATAAAAAATACTTGAATGAAACTTGATTATTAGTTACACTGTGTAAAATTCTAATTAACGGGGTATATCTAATTTAAAAAGAATGGTTAAATTTACGTCACTTTGGTTATACGTACCAGGGTTTAGATGACTATACAATAGATAACTAAGGACGATTGATATCCCTAACTAACTAGGTTCAAATTCCGGTTCAATTCATATATACTTAATCGACTTACGGAACTGGACAAGTCGATTGTCCTTCACTTATGTCCCTTTGTCCGTCTGATTTTCCATTCCCTCCGTATCTGTTCCAAAGACTTTGGATATTTAATGATATTCCTGTAATATAAGATTCACTACGAGTCAATAGACAATTTTACAAATTACTTACTATAGTCCTTTGTTTTATTCATCAACCTTTTTCTACTTGTATTTCGTCACTACTCGTATTTCCTTATATTCCTTGTGCATCTTTCCTTTAAAAATAAAGTAATCCTTAAATATTCATCCAACACCCCTACTGAACTTCTCACTTTTAAAATTCATTCTAGGTACGATATCGTTCCTCTTCAAAGTGTAAGACCCCCCCTTTTTTTTTACTCTTTTTAATGATTTTTTAGGTGTTTATCTTTTCTTTTTGTTTCAGTGAATTTTTGTAGATTTGATAATCGGATACCTTCTTTTAAATCAAAGTGAGATAGATTGTACAATTAGTTTTATTCCGTTTTATTTCTGTAAAAATTTCTACGTTCCTATGTATTTTTGTATTTAACAATATTTTACAGAATTCCTACATAGACCGATTTTCTACTGTAAGTAGTTCTTTACCTTTCTGTAATCTAAGTCTTTAGTCATCTTTTTTTGATTTTTAGACTCTTCTATAAGGACTTACTGTTGAGGTACCATCCAAATCTCTCTTTTATCAGATCTGGACCTGTGTTCTTTAATCCTGAGGTCTTATATTTTCTTTTAGAGGTCTCTTCCCTAATAGTCACTTACCTTCTACGGTGTCTTATACTTTGTTACTTTAATTACCTTTATGAAGTCCTATTTCATTTGTGTATATTATCTAATTTAAATTTTTCGTTAAGATAAAGGGTCCTTTTGTTATTTTTGGTTTGTTTCTACTACTACTACTGTTGTTGTTTTTCGTAATGGTTTCAGTACCGAGTCTACACTCTATATGTAGTGTATGTATCAGTCTGGTTATAAACCCCTGTTATAAAGTGGAGATTTTAATGAGTTGGGATCAGCCAGGGACCGAAAAGGAATGAGAATATATTAGACGGGAGTCAAGTAAGTCCTTTTGTGTACTTAAGTCAACTTTAACATCCTAAAGGACGTGACCTAACACAAAGTTTAATCTGGAAATAAAATCTTTTAGTAAGACTTTTAGTTAGAAAAAGTTTCGTTTTCTTACGAAAATTTTAAATTTTGTAAGTCCCTCTGTGTTGTATTTTCTTTCAAGATCCTAAGAGAGGGATTATTTTGTTGGTGTTAATAAGTTTTAATAAAATTTTTTTGTTTTGTTTGGTTTTTTTTTTTTTTTTTGATGGAGAACTGTAAAGAACTTTATCAGGACACACTTTCAGTAAGTCGGTACAGACTGGGAAATGCTGGGGTACCTCAGGTACCTTAAGAGGTCCGGTCTTATGACCTCACCTATCGGAAAGGAAAGTCCCAACACATCGTTAATTCTTTGTTTACAAGTTCTTTTGGAGGATTAATAACGATTGATGAGCTTAGACACCATAAACCCGGTAAGGGAAAGGATACGGATACGAGGTAGGAGACTTTAGGGTACTTGACATCAGACGGTCCGAGGAGACAGACACCCTAAAAAGTCCGTTCTTATGATCTGACCCAACACTAAAAGATGAGGTCCTCTAGAAGGACTGAGTCTCTAGTTTGGACAAAGAGAATACAGAGGAAGTGACCGTCACCTAAGAAATGATGACGTGATGGACCCTTCGGGTAAGGGAAGGGACGAGGGTCGATTTACTCTGTCTTAGAGATGGGTAACTCCCCTTAGGTTCTTTTGTTCAGAGGAAAGTCCAGAGTCACATTCCGACGTCTTAGAAAGGGTCATCCACGTCCAACGATGGTATGGGGGTGGGAGGTAGAGATTAACCCTCATTGAGATGATATTCTTTTTCTCCGACTCTTTGGAACTTAGATGGAGGAATTGGATACCGTTCTCGAGGTGATGAGTCAGTCAGTCAGTCAAGTCAGCGAGTCAGCACAGACTGAGAAACGTTGAGGTACTTAGCGTCGTGCGGTCCGGAGGGACAGGTAGTTGAGGACCTCAAGTGAGTCTGAGTGCAGGTAGTTCAACCACTACGGTAGGTCGGTAGAGTAGGAGACAACAGGGGAAGAGGAGGACGGGCGTCAGGGAGGATCGTAGTCTCAGAAAAGGCTACTCAGTTGAGAAGCGTACTACACCGGTTTCATGACCTCAAAGTCGAAGTTGTAGTAAGGGAGGTTTCTTTAGGGTCCCGACTAGTGGAAGTCTTACCTGACTAACCTAGAGGAACGTCATGACCCAGGGTTAGGGGGAACGGAGTCCACTTTCCACCTTAAAGGTATCATTTTCTGTGTTAGGTATTTTTGGTCTCCGATATATGTGGTTGGTCGTAGGGTAGGTGTTTCATCTACTCAGTAGGGTTCTTTTCATCCTGTTATAAAGGTAAGAGTTGAGACTGATTATTTGTGTACTTTTCTATAAGTTGTAAAATCAGTAATTCCTGTAATTTTTGTGTCTTTATGAAGAGTGAATAAACTTACCTCTATCGAGTCAACCATTTCTTAGGTGGACGTTTTGTCCTCTGGGGTCAAGTTAAGGACCCAGTCCTTCTAGGCGACCTCTTCCCTATTCGACGGGTGAGGTCATAAGAACCCGAAGGGAACACTGAGTCTTCCATTTCTTAGACGGACGTTACGTCCTCTGGACGATGGGTGAGGTCATAAGACCAAACCTCTTAAGGTACCCCACCGTTTCTCAACCTGTGTTGACTCGATGAAAGTGAAGTGTTAGTGTTTCTTCTATTAATGTTTGGACCACTCTTGTACCTCTTTAACCTTCGGAGTATTTAAAGACCAATCGAAGAAATCTTTTGTCTGACTGTCGATTAGTTTACGATTTTGACGGAAAGTGTAGATCCAAATAAATTTCTTTTTACTTTTATATACGGGTACATTTTCACACGTGTTATTTCAGATACAACCGTAATAGGTAGTTTTTAATATTTGTCGAGTTTACAAGTAGTTGGAGACTTACTTTTTTATTTAATACCAAATAAATATAGGACCTTATAATAAGACGTTATTTTTCCTTATCTCATAACTAAGTCAAGTCAAGTCAGTGAGTCAACACAGACTGAGAAACACTGGGGTACCTGACGTCGTACGGTCCGAAGGGACAGGTAGGGGTTGAAGACCTCGAATGAGTTTGTATGCAGGTAACTCAGCCACTACGGTAGGTTGATAGAGTAGGAGACAACAGGGGAAGAGGAGGACGGAAGTTAGAAAGGGTCGTAGTCCCAGAAAAGGTTACTCAGTCAAGAAGTGTAGTCCATCGGTTTCATAATCTCAAAGACGACGTCGTAGTCAGTAAGGTCGCTTATAAATCCTGTTTAAAGGAAATCCTAACTGACCAAACTAGAGGGACGACAGGTTCCCTGACTGAGAGTTCTCAGAAGAGGTTGTGGTATCAAGTTTTTGTAGTCAAGAAACCGTGAGTCGAAAGAAATATCAGGTCGAGAGTGTAGACATGTACTGATGACCTCTTTGGTATCGATCACCAACAGATTTCCCGAAGACCTTACACCCTTTCCTCTCACTGACGATTGTTCTTACCTCAAAGAAAAACACGATTATTTTTATAAGTTTTTAACTGACACACACCACTACTATTATATTGAGACATTTATATTACTCAGTAATTTGACATGATAAATTTACCTATATCATATACCTTACACTTCTTATAAAATTATTTCGACAATTTTTAAGTTTTAACAGAGATGAACAGTTTACGTTTCGAAATTCAAGATGTACGTCTAATATTGAAATTCGTACCCACACACTTGTATGTAGAGTAATCCTGAATTCCTACTTTTTCCTAGGTCTACCGTCTCATCCTCCTGCACCTCGAGTCGAGGGACGTTTTGTGTAGTTTTTATCAGATGTACACCTTGTTAAGGATTTGTTTTGGTTGGTCTTTGACCATCTTCCAGAGGATATGTTGGTTTCGACTCTGTTTCTAGAAGTATATTGACCCACCATCACATTTTCAACGAGTCAGTACAGATTGAGAAACACTGTGGTACCTGGTATCGGACGGTCCGAGGACAGGAACCCTAATAGGACCGTTTTTATGACCTCACCCGTCACTAAGGGAAGAGACCCTCTAGAAGGACTGGGTCCGTAACTTGGGTCCAGAGGATAAAACGACAGTGTTAGAAATGGTCAACTTGGTGGTTCCTTTGGGACCCATCCAGACCCCTCACCCCGTCCCCCCTTCAGTAGTCTACCTTGACCGTGGCGACCTTCTTATACACTTCCTCTTTTCCAGGTGTGTCCGTCTGGTAGCGGAACCCCTCGGAGGAACGGAAGACCCTCCGGGTGACCCTATTGTCTCTCCTGACCCCACGACTTTTGAGACGAACTCTCCTCACATCACCTAACACGACCTAACGATCGTTAGTCCCTCCTCTCTGTAGACATAACCACCGATGGTGGAGTAGTGTAGAGGGTCAGATTTTTAGTGTAACCCGTCCTGACGATCATGTGTGTCGTCGATTCACGACATAGAACTCTCTTGCTCGAGACCCTCTCTTGAGGTAGATCGACAGGAAACTGTCAATCGATACCAAATTCGGTTTGACGTCGTAAATAACACTCGTAAGTGTCCCACCCTACCCGGACCAGTCATACGTAAGGTCCTTCGTTGTGGCTTTACGTACAGAACCTGTAAGTCGGGGACCCCTCCTCATGGACTCCGAACAAAGGGTCACCCTCGTGAAACAAAGGGAGGTGAGGTATAGTGTCTAACCTCAGTCTAGACCCCGTTGTCCAGGACCCTCTCCAACCGATGTCTCCGTCTGGTCCACGGTCCGAGGTTGTGTCCTATGTTCCAACGTTGTGTTGGTGGAGTTGAGGACATCGGTGTCTTGGAGTCGAGGGACGTGGTCGGGTAAACTGTGGTTTCGGATGGTGATCCAGACACTACTCGTGTCGTCTCTTTTCCTGCACTGGAAATCACCGAAGACCCGTCTTTACGGACGTGTCCACCAGTATCCAAGTGAGACTGGTGTACCCAGAGTGAACGAAATCAGTTCATTTAGTTTCTATTTATGATACATAGTCAATACACAACTTAGTTTTTTTCTTACTATGTTTACTTAAACATGTGTTTTGTCTAAGTGTCTGTATCTTTCGTTTAAGTACCAAAGGTTTTCCTATTCCCTATTTAATAGGGAATACTACCTATTTCCCCTCCCTATTTAATCATCATACCCTACTTATAATTATTTATACTTGAAGATATAGAGATACAAAATCTTTTCTGTCTCCTTGGTCTCTAGTTTAACGGTTGTAGGCGACCTAGTACCTTTTTCGTTCTCTCAAGGTCTTTTTGTAGATAAAGACGGAATAACTGATACGGTTTCGGAAAATGACACACCTAGTGTTCTTTGACACCTTTTAAGACGTTCTCTACCCTTATGGTCTGGTGGATTGGACGGAGAACTCTTTGAATATACGTCCAGTCCTTCGTTGTCAATCTTGACTTGTACTTTGTTGTCTGACCAAGGGTTATCCTTTTCCTCATGCAGTTCAGACATATAACAGTGGGACGACTAAATTGAAGATACGTCTCATGTAGTACTCTTTGCGACCTGACCTTCTTTGTCTTCGACCTTAGTTCTAACGGCCCTCTTTATAGTTGTTGGAGTCTATACGTCTACTGTGGTGGGAATACCGTCTTTCACTTCTCCTTGATTTTTCGGAGATCTACTTTCACTTTCTCCTCTCACTTTTTCAACCGAATTTCGAGTTGTAATTCTTTTGCTTCTAGGACCGTAGGTCAGGGTAGTGAAGTACCCTTTATCTACCCCTTTGTCATCTTTGTCACAGTCTGAAATAAAAACCCCCGAGGTTTTCGTGACGTCTACCACTAACGTCGGTACTTTAATTTTCTGCGAATGAGGAACCTTCTTTTCAATACTGGTTGGATCTATCATATAAGTGTTCGTCTCTGTAATGAACCTGTTGATTCCAGACAGATCAGTTCCGATGCCAAAAAGGACACCAGTACATACCTACGCTCTCAACCTGAGACTTCTTCCGACTCACGACTTCTTAACTATGAAAAATTGACACCACAACCTCTTCTGAGAACTCCCAGGGAACCTGACGTTCCTCTAGGTTGGTCAGGTAAGACTTCCTCTAAATCAGGACCCACAAGAAACCTTCCATACTACGATTTCGACTTCGAGGTCATGAAACCGGTGGAGTACGCTTCTCAACTGAGTAACCTTTTCTGAGACTACGACCCCCCCTAACTCTCGTCCTCCTCTTCCCCTGTTGGGTCCTACTCTACCGACCTACCGTAGTACCTGAGCTACCTGCACTCAGACTCACTTGAGGCCCTCAACCACTACCTGTCTCTCCGGACCGCACGACACTAAGTACCCCAGCGTTTCTCAGTCTGTACTGACTCGCTGACTTGACTTGACATGTCGTATCCCTCGATATAAGTTATAGAATATTATTGAATGTCACCTTCTATTAGACTTTATATATACGTATATTTATACTTTGTTAGTGAAACGATATGTAGACTTTGATTACGTTATCACGTTTCGTTGATACGAAATTATTTTTTCGTTTTTTTTTTTTTTTTTTTGGAACTCCTTTTTCAGTTCTATGTAGACTTAACACAGGAAGACGATTCGATAGAGTAATTGAGTTTAGGGATCGTAGATATCATCAACAAAAAGAAAGATAAACCAAACTAAAACAAAGAAACATCCAACCATAGTGGGTCATATGGTACGGTCGTCTTCGTTATCTAAATCCAAGGTTCCTTTAACTATATTGTTATTTGTAACGGACGTGTAAATCAAAATATATATTTGTATAAACGTTTTGTCTTTTAGAGACAGTATGGTATACAGAACTATACTTTCTATAGGATAAAGGTATAGGTTAAAAAGACGGTTAGATAATAATAGTAGTTAAATGGTTTCAAAATAAAATGTAAAATTTAAAGGATAGGGTATAAAGTCCAACTATCTTTACAGTGTGGGTTCCCTTATTAAATTTTTAAAAGTAAACGTGTCAAACTAAACTATACCTGTATTGGTTTAAATAGAGTCCCGAAGGGGCTATTGAGTCCCCATTTCTTAGACGGACGTTACGTTTTCTGTGTCCTCTACGTCTAAGTCAGGGACCCAACCCTTCTAGGGGACCTCATCCTTTACCGGTGGGTGAGGTCATGGAATGGACCTTTTCGGGTATCTGTCTCCTCGGATACCCGATATCAGGTATCCCAGTGTTTCTTAGTTTGTACTGATTCGTGCGTGTGTTTAAAGAGAGTCGGGTCTCTTAGGGTTAATTTCCCATCAAATTTTATACAAGTCTATATAAAGGAAATTTGAAAAGGTAGACGACTTCTTTAAAAATTTTTAAGTATAGTATACCTTAAGGGTATCAAATATAAGTTCGAATGTAAATATGCATAAACACACTGACCTCAGATACTTTTATATAAATAGTATATATAAATATGTGTATATAAATAAGTTTATCCGTTCTTGACATCTAGAATAAACAAGTAAACACAAAAACGTTCTGGTGGTATTAATATACTTACCTAGGAGTAACTTTCTATTCGTAGTCCTTAAGTTCTCTAAACGTGTAAATATTTTCTATTTTAATGCGTAATCGATTTATTTCGAACTTGGTTTAACCAAGAAATGATACTTTTAGAAAAAGTTTAAATAAACAGATACAACGAAGACAATTTTACATCCAAAAATAATTTGACTGTAGAGGTCTCCGAATAAGTCATCCGTATGAGGATAAACAGATGACCACTACGGTCACAAAGGAGGGTGGGAAGGTGGAGAACGGAAAGAAGGAGATAACGGATGGGACGAGAAGAGAGAATGACGATAATGAACTCCTTTACGAAAACAACACTTTAAACGAATTTTCCTAATTAATTTATTAATCAACGTGTTAGGTATTATCTCTTGTTGATACAAAGATTTACAGATCAATTTGGAAAATCTGTCAATGTTGTTATGTGAGTTACTGTAGAAACTTTTAGATAACTACGGAACTACTTCTTAAAGAGGAAAATGATGTTTGAAGGTTGTCGATAGTTTAGGAGAATGGGATTTTGTGATTGGTCTACAAACGTTAAACGGGAGTTCGGTTCTGATCTTCTGTGTATGATTTGACATCGTTTTACCGTAATTCAAATTCATACAGTTTGTTATCTCACCAACTAGTTCAGGGAACCTCGTTCAAGAAAAATCGTATTCATTGGACCCTTTTAAAGAGGATCCAGAGACAAGACTTCCGACTCATGAAGTGACGACAAGGTTGTAAAATTGAGGGTAAGGATTTACCGTACTCGATAAACTCTCACATTTCCTGAGACTAGATTTCCCCTTTTTATTCCGTCCCGTCTAGATCGGACGTCAATGCACACTGACACATTCTGTTTATTTAATGACCCAGGATGTAATCAAAATTTCTGTCCCTTTTCAACTCTACACACACACACACACACACACACACACACACACACACACAGACACACACACGTTCGTGAGTCTATACAAAATCTCTCTTAACCTTTTAACACTCACGACTGACCATACGTCACATTTGTTTCTTATAACGGACCGTAATGTCAAGATGCTCCTAGTTCAGTAATCGGTGACCTTAACGAATGGATGCTCATATGAGGCTTTTCTTAAGTCCTATTTCATTAGACACAAACACGATCTACCGTGGGAACTATAAATTTTACGTATTCATTATTTCTTAAAGTTATTGGGGTCTAAGAACATAGAAGGATATGTATTTTTTCACGATTTTAGTAATCAGTTCATACACTAGGAGAAATGTTCGTCATTGGAAAGTGACTTCAGAACTACCTTATATAAAATCATATATATGATTAAGGAGCGAATGTAAAACCTTGTCTAAGAGTCCCGATAAACTCTCGGACACAAGGTCTGATATCAGGAGTCATTCTGTGACTTATTTGAACTGAGTTTCGAAAATGTAACACACACACACACGTGCGCGCACGTACACACACAAAGAGTCAACTAGTGTCTTTAAAGTTATACGTTAAGATTTTGGAGATTGTCTCTTTAACATCAGAGTATAAGATGAAAGGTGAGTTGAGACGTGTCTTCTTTACGTCTACGTCTATAGTAATAATTTTAGGGTTACTTTTTATAAAGTATTTCTGTTTCATGGGTTAGGAAAACGTTCCTTTATATTTTTATCAAAGTGTTTACTCCTCGATTCAATCTATCAGTCCGTTCGATTAATCAATTAAAATCAGTGTCCAAGTTCATTAAAGTTACTGGAAGTCTTTAGTCGTACAATGACTTCTTTTTTTGTCCTCATCGATACGGGTTTAGGACCCTATATATGTAGTAAGAAAGTGGTTTGGAGTCTGTGAAATAAATTAGAAAAGTATTTGTAAAAAGAGAAAGACAACCCCTTGGAAACTGGTGTTGACAACTGCTTTTGTCACTATTGGTGAACGTACTCAACAGAGTGTTCTCCTCCAGGGTTATTTATTGTACCATGACGTCAGTTTTTCATTAGTCCTCTTAAACCCACACCGGTCTACCTCTACTGATGGGAGGGTCTTAGGAAGAGTCACCTTAGGTAGAACCGATTCTCTACGTACGTGGTGAGACTTCCAGTGGTTCAGTCTGGTTTATACCTGGTTCGTTCTACTGACCGGTATCTGTTAGGTCTTTGATTGAAGTAATGATATTTCAGACTCAGACACACGGTGTACTGTCGCATCAAGTGAATGGGACAACGAGAAGGACGCGTAGAGAAGGGTCATTTCGGAAAACTAAACAGTCATGTATACAGAGGAACCTTTTAAGTAAAGACTCATAATCTGTTCTTGGGTGAGAGTCCGGTACCTTCCTCAGGGGGTTCTCAGGCGGAAGGACGTTGTAAAGTTCCGAGACTTCATAATTGAGAAACGAAGGAACGAATTTCGATATATTGATCAATGAGTAACATTGGGAGACTAAATAAGAAAACCGTTTTTGATAAGATATTAACAGATATTAGATAATAAAAAAAATTAAATCAAAATTGAAAAATCCGACAGAAGTTTGTGAAATTTCGAATTTCACAAACGATCTAACAAACTTTCGTATCTTTCTTAGTGTTTTTATCGTTTGTGTTCTTCATTTTTTTTTTTTTAGGTCTATCACCTTTGTCTGACTTTTTATAAAAATAAAAGTTCAAATCCTGAAAGAGTCATGACAACCAATTAACTGATAAAATTTGTATAATGTATAATTCTTTGTTAATTCTTTAATATTCGTAGATGTATAATGTATAGATCACATTAAATCGTCCAGTCCTTCGTTGTGAATCTTCGCCTGTACCTTGTTGACCAAGGTTTATCTTTTTCCTCATGCAGTTCCGGTACATAACAATGGGACGAATAAATTGAATATACGTCTCATGTAGTACTCTTTAGGACCCGACCTCCTTTGTGTTCGACCTTAGTTCTAACGGCCCTCTTTATATTTATTGGACTATACGTCTACTGTGGTGGGAATACCGTCTTTCGTTTCTTCTTGATTTGTCGGAGAATTCCTTTGACTTTCTCCTCTTACTTTTTCAACCGAATTGCGAGTTATAAGTCTTTTGATGCTAGTACCGTAGGTCAGGGTAGTGAAGTACCGTCTATCTACCCCTTTGTCACCTTTGTCACTCTCTGAACTCAAGGTTTTAGTGACGTCTACCACTAACGTCGGTACTTTAATTTTCTGCGAATGAGGAACCTTCCTTTCAATAATGGCTGAATCGTGTAATTTTTTGTCTCTGTAATGAAACAGTTGTTTACAGGTAGATCAGTTTCGATAACAAAAAGGTTATCAATACATACCTACGCTTTCAACCTGATATTTCTTTCGACTCGTGATTTCTTAACTACGAAAAATTGACACTACAATCGTTTCTGAGAACTCTCAGGGAACCTGACGTTCCTCTAAGTAGGTCAAGTAGGATTTCCTTTAGTCAGGACTCACAAGTAACCTTCCTGACTACGACTTTGAGATTATGAAACCGGTGGAACACGTTTGTCGACTAAGTAAATTTTTCTGGGATTAAGACCCTTTCTCACTTCCGTCCTCCTCCCCCATTGTCTCCTACTCTACCAACCTACCGTAGTGGTTGAGTTACCTGCACTCAAACTCATTTCAGGTCCTAAACCACTACCTGTCCCTCCGGACCGTACGGTGTCAGGTACCCTAGTGTTTCTCTGTCTGTACTGACTCACTGACTTGACTTGACTTGACTTGACTCACATTAAATTCTGTCTCTTTTTTTATTTACGTATCCTTTATATAATGTTTCATGTAATTGCTTTTGTCAGAAGCGTATTTTCCAAAAAGTTGTTATATAATCAAGAGGTCACTTATCCATTTTTAACCGATCGTTTTTAATTCTAATTCGTATAAAATAAAAAATATACACACTCTTTTACACTATAACACTAAGTATGAACAATGTTTTTAATTTGGTTCATTTAAACTTGTAGATTAACCGAAATAAGTTATTAAGTGTTTAGTCCGTCGTAGGATAGATCATTTGTCTCCTCAACATGTTTTTACCTTCTAAAAGTATCTGTCTTCCTGACTTCCCGTTCCTTCCATAATCGTTTTCTTCTTTAATAAAGTCCGGACCATTAGAAGAAATCCCCCCTTCTCTTCCAGTCCCAGAATAATACGTCTAAAGGAGTGATCATGACTAGTCTTTTAAAGTTTAACAGACAAATTTCCAGTACAAGGATCCTCTCCGACTTTGACGTTAATTTAGAAACAAACAACAGTACCCCTGTTTACTGAGGTAAAACTTGAACAATAAAGGAAAATGGTAATATCCATCCTTCCATTTATGTATTTATATATCCATGTACAGAAAAAGGACCAAAGACTATGTCACGAGGATTAGGTAACCCTAATCCTATTCACTATTCTTGGTGTTTCCACAGAAACCAAACCAATTACTCCGATGAAACCCTGGTGTGGATTCCTAAGAGTGACAACGGTTCTCTTGGTCGGACCACTAATGTCCCAACCTTAAAGTTATGGTGGAAGGACTGGGTGTCTCCTTGGTTCTCCTCGACGGCCAAGTCAAGTCAAGTCAAGTCACCGAGTCAGCACCGGCTGAGAAACGCTGGGGTACCTGACGTCGTGTGGTCCGGAGAGACAGGTAGTGGTTGAGGGCCTCAAATGGGTATGAATACAGGTAAATTAGTCACTCCGGTAGACTCCTCGACATCCAACTTAGTTAACGGTCACCGGTTACTGAATTAGTTAGTACGGATAAATTGTTTCGGAGGTACACCCAAGTCTCTCGAAGAACCCAACCACTTGTGTACCTCTAAACCCTTCTCATCGTTCGAGTGTCTCCCATTCGGGACATAGGTAGGGTGTACAAATGGTGTAGGTAGAGAGGGTAGACAGAGAAGGATTTAATATGGTAAAATATTATTTCGTCGTTATGTCATTTATGACATTTTACAAAAAGACTCAAGACACTCGGAGACCAGTTACCTTTTTAATGTGTTTTGAGTTAGATTCATTACCTTTAACATAAACTCTGTTAGACTCCTAATATTAGACCCTCTGTTGGAAAGTCTTTAGAGACTCCTGTTAAGGATTGTCCGTTCCGATCTCACATCATACGTACACTAAAACTACTTTCCCGTATACGTTAGTTCGTGTGTAGAACCATCTTTTAATGATGAAAGTGTTCTCGGTACATAGAATCAATTATCAAAACTCCGTCCTCCGTCTACGGTGTGGGAGGGATTGATAGGGGATGGGGGATGGGACAGGTTCCATTTCGTTACCTCTAAGTAAGGATTCCTGACTTTGAGTTTCTGATCTGATCGTCCTGTTCATTCCGCTCCTACGAGATGGGACGGGTCTGATGTGTAAAGAGGAAGAGTCTCAGTCCTCTGGAGAGACTAGTGTGTACGTGTCTTTTCCGAGAAACCTCCGGTTTCCCCTTAATACAGTTCCTCACAAGATAGGTCTAAGAAAAAGTCACTTTAGATAGAACCGATTGTCTACATACGTGTGCGTACCCTCCTAGGACTCTATATGGTTTATACCTGACACTTGGCCCGTTTAGTTTTACTAATCGGTTTCCTTTTGGTCTTCTTTACGGGGTATTTTCATTAAGTTTAACGGTCCTCATGCGCTGAGTCCCTGAGAGGGAGACTAAGTCGGGTACACGGATGGGTGTACATGACATGGGAAAAAGGAGAATTATTTATAAACTGTACAAAGTGATGAAAGACAGAAACACCTTTAAGAAAAGACGTTTCGACTTCCGGTCCCGAGAAAAGCGACTGGTGATCAGATCACCGATCCTAGACCACGAAAATAGTGGTGTTAGGTCGGGTTTGAAACCGACCCTTGGGTTCGGGACTAGGTTTGGTGACGTCTGGTTCCGGTGGACTCTAGTCGAAATCACAAATAATTTATACTTTTCTACGTTTTTGACTCAAGTATTTTAAAGAGGATTTTTATAGATTGATAAACTCTCGGTCATGAGGTCAAAAAGGTCTCATGTTTTATGGAGTAACACTAGAAGTGGGACTTAAGGAAAATCCAACATAACATCCAGTCGTTGACTTCACTGATTACTGAAGTAAGAATATCTTGACCTATTACCCGTAGTCAGAAATAAAACGTTAGGGAGTGAAAATCAGTATTAAAACTGACTCTGAACTCTCCGTAAAGACTGGTATAACAGGGTGTCACTCTTCTTACGAGTAGAACTCCAATGTTTTTCCTAAAACAACTACTCTGTGAGATACACAATAATAATCTGATCCAGAACAATTGTCATCGGGTTTCGGTCACCAGAAAGATCAGACAATACCAGGACCTTTACTACGGGTCTTTTCTAACGGAAAACAACGAAGAATGATATAGAAAACAAGAACAAGTTGGGGATTCGACGCAGACTGAGAAACGTTAGGGTACCTGATATCGTATTGTCCTAAGGGACAGAAAGTGATAGAGAGTCTCGAACGAGTCTTAGTACAGGTAACTCAACCACTACGATAGATTGGTAGAGTAGGAGACGGTCGGTGAAGAGGAGAACAGGAGTTAGAAAGGGTCGTAGTTCCAGAAAGGTCACTCTACGGACAAACATAGTCCACCGGTTTCCTAACCTCGAAGTCGAAGTCGTAGTCAGGAAGGTTACTTATAAGTTTCAACTAAAGGAAATCCTAACTGACGAAACTAAAAGAAAGACAGGTTCCCTGGGAATTTTCAGACGAGGTCGTGGTATAAACCTTTCCTAGTTAAGAAGTTGTGAGTTAGAAGAAATACCAGGTTGAGAGTGTACACATGTTTTGATAACCCTTTTGGTGTCGAAACTGGTACACCTGGAAACAGTTGTTTCACTACAAAGACGGAAACTTATGTTTGAGATCTAAACAGTATCGAAAGAAAGGTTCTTCGTTTACGTAAAATTAAAGTGCCGACGTCAGTGGTAGGTGTCACTAAAATCTCGGGTTCTTTTATTTTAAACAGGGACGAAGAAGAAAAAAGAGAAGATAAATAGTACTTCATTACCCAGGTCTACGGTACTAGAATCAAAAAACTTACAACTCAAAATCGAAAAAAGGAGAAGAGAAAGTCGGAGTAGTTCTCCGAGAAATCGAGGAGAAACGAAAGACGGTATTCCCACCATAGTAGACGTATAGACTCAAATAACGACAATGAAGATCGTTAGAACTAAGGTGTCGAAACTGGTACGCCTACATGAGACATATCTTCAATTTATTCGTCCCACTGTTACATATCGGAACCGTATGAGAAAGGATTAAACCTTGGTCAGGCAAGACAAGAAGGTACAGGTCAAGATTGACAGAGTAGAACTGGTCGTATATCCAAAAAGTCCTCTGTGTATCCTACTAGGCCATAGGTAGCGAAATTCTTAAAAGGTGTCGAAAAACACTAAGTGTAATCAGTTTCCGAAATTGTACCAGTTACTTTATCTTCATCTACAAAAAGAACTTAAGGGAACGAAAAGGGTACTAGGTCACCTACAACCGTTAAACTAGAGACTAATATGACGGAAAAGATTTGAGTTAACATGTAGATCTTCAAGAGTCAAGTACGTGACGACTTCGGGTCGAACTCCCTAAAACTCTTAATGGAGCGATACGACGAAGAAGGGTATAGATCTCGACGTCATGATATTCGTAACTATAATATGAAGATATATAAACTGGAAAAAAAAAAAAAGTTTAACGAATCTCTCGTAAAAGAAATAACCTCCGAGTTAGTGTGCAGACCATTAAGTTCTTTGTTATTAGAACATTTTACCCATCTTATGTTTATTATATTGATCCATAATTATTCCAGTATTCATTCATAAATTCGATTCTTGTAGGTAATTCACAAATGGTCATAAAGAGGTCGAACGGACTGAGTCGTACAAGATGGGGTTAGTGACGATAGAAATTCCTTTTAATATACAACCGTAACGTGTATTTCAAGTGGTTTCTGTGGATGTACACATTTTACTCACCACCCAGTAACCCGGGGAATCTCCTAATTCTTTCTTTACATTAGAAGATTCCTCAATGTACCGACCGTAATTTTAATTTTTTTTTTTTTTTGTACGAGAAATACCAACTCGTCTATGAAGATGGTAGTCTCTCTAGATTCATACGGAGTTACGTCCGTGTGTCACGTGTGATGTTCCTTCCGTCTCTCGAGTTTGTCCCTCCTGCTTTAAAAACAGATACAAAAAGAACAGAACGGAATTTTATATTTAACGTAAAGTAGTGAGAGATCGTTTAATTACCTTGGTTTCTCCTCTATTGGGAATCATCAATAGTAATACATCTTAAAATTTTACATGACAAAACGAAAAATGAAACTATTGTTATCTTTACACAAAATGTAATCTTCTTTTAGACTTATAAATTTTAAATTAAGTACTACGTTAATTGTAGTGTCAACTAAATGTAATAAAAACTTTATATAAACCCTAGTATCTTATTTAGTCTAAAAGATAAGCTCAATAAAATGTTTAAATTCAATTGTGTAACAAAAAAGTCACCAGGTTTAATTCATCGGAAGTTATTGTGTTCAATCACCGAAGATTGTTTAACTAAGAAACTTCACAGTACTTACCGAATTGGTAGGTGTCTGTTCATGTATCAAATAAATATTAAATATTAAAATAATATGTACGGTTTTATGATTCTTATAAAGAAAAGTTTAGAAACAAGGTAATAGTGAGTTAAAGGACGTTAAATAATTGTCTTTAACTCAATAACTGTTAATTCACGAAAACAATAAATGACGTTTACGACCCTTTAATGAACGACTTTACCATGTGGTATTTTTATGATTATACCATTTACTCTTTATTTAGATTTTTCGGAAAGAATCTTTCTTTACGTTTTCATTTGTGTGTCTATGTGTGTGATTATGTACGTGTATATGTAAAATGTCTATAAAATGTAAGGAAATTTAAAGTGAACTAAGTCGTTTATAGATTTGCATATTCATAAATAGTCAAGTCAAGTCAGCGAGTTAGTACAGGCTGTCAAACGCTGGGGTACTTAACGTCGTGCGGTCCGGAGGGACAGGTAGTTTTGAGGGTCTCAAGTGAGTCTGAGTGCAGGTAGCTCAGTCACTACGGTAGGTCGGTAGAGTAGGAGACAGCAGGGGAAGAGGAGGACGGGAGTTAGGGAGGGTCGTAGTGTCAGAAAAGGTTACTCAGTTAAGAAACGTACTCCACCGGTTTTATGACCTCAAAGTCGAAATCGTAGTAAGGAAGGTTTCTTTACGGTCCCGACTAGAGGAAGTCTTACCTGACCAACCTAGAGGAACGTCAGGTTCCCTGAGAGTTCCCAGAAGAGGTTGTGGTGTCAAGTTTTCGTAGTTGAGAAGCCACGAGTCGGAAGAAGTGTCAGGTTGAGAGTGTAGGTATGTACTGATGTCCTTTTTGGTATCGGAACTGATCTGACTGGAATCAGCAGTTTCATTACAGAGACGAGAACTTATACGATAGATCCAACCAGTATTGAAAAGAAGGTTCTTCATTCGCAGAAAATTAAAGTACCGACGTCAGTGGTAGACGTCACTTAAACCTCGGGGGGTTTTATTTTAGACTGTGACAAAGGTGACAAAGGGGTAGATAAAGTATACTTCACTACCCTGTCCTACGATACTAGAAGCAAAAGACTTATAACTCGAAATTCGGTTGAGAGAGTGAGAGGAGAAAGTGAAAGTAGTTCTCCGAAAAATCAAGGAGAAGTGAAAGACGGTATTCCCACCACAGTAGGCGTATAGATTCCACTAACTATAAAGAGGACCGTTAGAACTAAGGTCGAACACAAAGAAGGTCAGGTCGTACAGAGTACTACATGAGACGTATATTCAATTTATTTGTCCCACTGTTATATGTCGGGACTACGTGAGGAAAAGGATAAACCTTGGTCACACACCAAGGTACAGGTCAAGATTGACAACGAAGGACTGAACGTATGTCCAAAGAGTTCTCCGTCCAGTCCACCAGATCATAAGGGTATCGAAAGTCTTAAAAGGTGTCAAATAACACTAGGTGTATCAGTTTCCGAAACCGTATCAGTTATTTCGTCTTTATCTACAAAAAGACCTTAAGAGAACGAAAAAGGTACTAGGTCGTCTACAACCGTTAAACTAGACAAAGGAGAGGGAAAAGATTTTGGTCGAACTTGTAGTCCTTAAGTGCCAAGTGTATAACAACTTCGGACCGAACCTCTTAAAACTCGTAATGAAATGATCGTACACTTTACTCACGTTAACACGTCATCAAACTCGTAAGAAACCGTAACGGAAAGAAACCCTAACCTTACTTTTGACTGGAAAAGGTCAGGACACCGGTGACAACTCAAAAGGTTTAAACGACCGTATAACTCATGTCCTGTAAGTGTCGTAGTAGAAAGTCCTAAACTTTGTCGAGTTGACCTTAAGGTAGTGGAGGTGATCGAAACAAGCATCACTGCGAAAGATTCCGGGTGAACTGAAGTGTAAGGTCCTACGGACCGAAATCTACTCACTAGTGTGGTAGGACTAATAGACCCAGTACTTCTAGAAAAAACATGTCAAGAAGACACATAAGAACGGTGGAGAAGAATTATAGAAGACGAAGACAATCCAGGTATGTTAAAGACAGGAAATAGCTCGGGTAGAAACGTACTTTACAAGGGGACCATAGAGATTAAAAGAACTTCTCTAGAGATCAGAAAGGATAAGACAACAAAAGGAGATAAAGAAACATAACTAGTGACTTCTTCCGAAAGAATAGAGAAGAACGATAAGAAACCTTAAGACGGAAGTCTAGGAGTATAGAAAAGAAAAGAGGAAACGAAAAGTGAAGAGAAGAAAAGTGTTGATAAACTTTCCGGAGGGGTCTGTCGGTAAAACGAAAAAACGTAAAGAAAAGGAACCCCTACCAGTACTAAGGACAGAGGACATGTTACAGTACTTGGAGTAAGGTATCAAGTAGTCCGTGAGATAGATAGTCTAGATCTGGGAATTTAGATAAAGAGTGAAGGTGATATATTAGTATTCCCTAAACTAAATCCAGTATGGATTTACCAAATCGCCGAAAGGGATGAAAGAAGTTAAAGTCAGACTTAAACCGTTATTCCCAAGTACTAGACTCGGTGTCAGTCGAGGGCCAGAACAAAAACGACTGACATATCTCGAAGAGGTAGAAACCGACGTTTCTTATATTAGTTAGACTAAAACCACAACTGGTAGAGTACTACAGCTACACATCTCAGAAGAGAACACAACGACCTTCTCCCACAAACGATACTGGTCACGTAAAAGAACCGTTTTGAGACAATCAGAAACGGGACGAAGTAAGGAGTAAGGTTCCGGTTTAAACGGACAATGAGGTCTACAAAGAACTGAAGGATGAAAACGTATATTCATAAATATATAAATTTGTTTGATTTATTTATCTCGATCATTATATTTAAGATAAGTAAGACATGTTAATTCTTCCTTCATTTCTTGACTTGTTATTCGATGTTCAACGATAACTCTATCGACTCTAAAACATCCTTTGGAATCTTTTATATAAACAGAAGCATTATTGATGTAATTTAAATCAAACATATACCCATCCTACGCTTACTTCGGTACCCGGACACCCCGAAACATTTTGGTCTAGACTTGTTTTTACACTTGGTCTTTTCAGCATCTGGATGATAATATCCTTTCCGTTGAAAGAACACAAGTGTATGTGAGTCACTTTTATTTGATATTTTGTGTATACCCACCTCGATGACCATTTTAACTCTTCATAGTCGTGTAAATTGTTATTCTATTCAATAGGACTAACTATATTAACTAATCAAACCAAGTCAAGTAACGATTCAGCACAGACTGGAAAACATTGTAGTACCTGAATTTATGTGGTCCGAAGAGACAGGTAGTAGTTGTGGGTCTTGAACGAGTTTGAGAACACGTGGCTCAACCACAACGGTAAGTTGGTAGAGTAGGAGACAAAAGGGGAAGAGGAGTACGGAAGTTTGAAAGGGTCGTAGTCCCAGAAAAGTTTACTCAGTCAAGAAGTGTAGTCCACCGTTTCATAACCTCAAAGTCGAAGTCGTAGTCAGGAAGGTTACTTGTAAGTGCTGACTAAAGGAGATCCTAACTGAGCAACTAGAGAGACGTCAGGTTCCCTGAGAGTTTTCAGAAGAGGTTGTGGTGTAAAATTTTCGTAGTTAAGAAGACAGGTACCGAAAATATCAGGTTGAGAGTGTAGGTATATACTGATACCTTTTCGGTATCGAAACTGATCTACCTGAATTGTGTCGAATCGCTGACTTGACTTGGTTTGATTAGTTAATATAGTTTTTGAGACTAAAGATTTTACTACAGACCGAACCAGTATCGAAAAGAAGGTTCCTCGGTCGTAGAAAATTAAAGTACCGACGACAGTGGTAGACGTCACTTAAACCCTGGGTTCTTTTATTTCGGACAGTGAGAAAGGAAACACCGGGGTAGATAAACGGTACTTCACTAGTCTGTAGGACCTTACACTTCAGTTCACCCGGAATCTTTCGTAGTGATGTTTGTTTGGATCATCTCCAGTACCTTAAGGTCACCTCGATAAAGTTTAGGACTTTCTACTACGACACTTTCACGACGTGAGTTATACGGTCGTTTAAACCTTTTGAGTCGTCACCGGTGTCCTGACCTTTCACAGTCAAAAGTAAGGTTAGGGTTTCTTTCCGTGACGGTTTCTTACGAGTTTGATGACGTGTTAACGTGAGTAGAGTGTACGATCATTTCATTACGAGTTTTAAGAGGTTCGGTCCGAAGTTGTTATACACTTGACGCTTGAACGTCTACAAGTTCGACCAAAATCTTTTCTGTCTCCTTGTTCTCTAATTTAAAGGTTGTAGGTGACCTAGCAGTTTTTTCGTTTTTTCAAGGTCTTTTTTTGTAGATAAAGATGAAATAAGTGATATGGTTTCGGAAACTGAGACACCTAGTGTTATTTGACACCTTTTAAGAATCTCTCTACTCTTATGGTCTGGTGAATGGACGGAGAACTCTTTGGACATACGTCCAGTCCTTCCTTGTCAATCTTGACCTGTACCTTGGCGTGTGACCAAGGTTTATCCTTTTCCTCACGTATTTCCGACATATAACAGTGGGACGAATAAATTGAATATACGTCTCATGTAGTACTCTGTACGACCTGACCTTCTTTGTGTTCGACCTTAGTTCTAACGACCCCCTTTAAAGTTATTGGAGTTTATACGTCTACTGTGGTGGGAATATCGTCTTTCACTTCTCCTTGATTTTTCGGAGAACTACTTTCACTTTTTCCTCTGACTTTTTCAAACAGATTTCGAGTTGTAAGTCTTTTGATTCTAGTATCGTAGACCAGGGTAGTGAAGTACCCTTTATCTACCCCTTTCTCACCTTTATCACAGTCTGAAATAAAAAACCCCGAGGTTTTAGTGACGTCTACCACAATCCCGGTACTTTAATTTTCTACGAATGAGGAACCTTCCTTTCAATACTGGTTGGATCTATCATATAATTTTTCGTGTCTGTAATGAAACGGTTGTTTTCAGGTAGATCAGTTCCGACACCAAAAAGGTCACCAGTACATACCTACACTCTCAACCTGACACTTCTTTCGACTCACGACTTTTTAACTACGAAAACTTGACACCACAACCTCTTCTGAGAACTCTCAGGGAACCTGACGTTTCTCTAGGTTGGTCAGGTAAGATTTCCTCTAGTCAGGACCCACAAGTAACCTTCCTGACTACAACTTCGACTTTGAGGTTATGAAACCGGTGGAGTACACTTCTCAACTGAGTAACCTTTTCTGTGACTACGACCCTTCCTAACCCCCGTCCTCCTCTTTCTCTGCTGTCTCCTAATCTACCGACCTACCGTAGTGGCTGAGTTACCTGTACTCAAACACACTTGAGGTCCTCAACCACTACCTGTTCCTCCGGACCGCACGACGCTAAGTACCCCAGTTTCTCTCAGTCTGTACTGACTCATTGACTTAACTTGACTCGACTAACATGACATACGTTCCTAAAGTCAAAGAACTTACAACTCAAATTTGGTTGAAAAAGTGAGACGAGAAAGTGAAAGTAGTTCTCCGAGAAATCAAGAAGAAGTAAAACAAGGTATTCCCAACACAGTAGACGTATAGACTCCAATAACTATAAAGAGGTCGTTAGAACTAAGGTCGAACACTAAGTAGTTCGGACCGTAAAGTGTACTACATGGAACGAATATTTAATTTATTCGTTCCACTGTTATATGTCCAAACTACATGAGGAAAGGGATAAACCTTTTTCAGGCAACAAGATACAGACCAAGATCGACAACGAAGAACTGGATGTATATCTAAAGAGTACTCCGTCCAGTGTACCAAACGATAAGGATAGAGAAATTCTTAAAACACGTCAAACAACATTAGGTGTATCAGTTTACGAAACCACGTCCGTTATATCATCTTCATCTATAAAAAAGAGAACGACAAAACTACTAGGTTACTTATAAGTGTTAAACTGGAGACTAAGGGGACGGAAAGTATTTAGGTCGAAATTGTAGACCTTCAAGTACCAAGTGCATGACAACTCAGAACCGAACTTCTTAAAACTCATAATTAAACGATCACATACTCTACTCACGTTAACACGTCATCAAACTCGTCAGAAACCATAACGGAAAGAAACCCTAACCTTACTTTTGACTGGAAAAGGTCAGGACACCGGTGACGACTCAAAAGGTTTGAACGATCGTAAATCGTCGTAAGAGAAAATCCTAGACTTGATCGAATTGACATTAAGGCAGTGGAGTTGACCAAAATAATTATCACTACGAAGGATTTTCAGGTGAACTGAAGCGTTAGGTCCTACAGACCGAGATTCGCTTACTAGTGTGGTAGTACCAGTACTTCTAGAAAAAAACATATCAAGAAGACACATAAGAACGGTGGAAAAGAATTACAGAAGATGAAGACAAGTCAAGTCAAGTCAGCAAGTCAGCACAGGTTAAGATGCTGGAGTACTTAACGTCGTGTGGTCCGGAGAGACAGGTAGTGGTTGAGGGCCTCAAGTGAGTCTGAACACAGGTAATTCAGTCACTACGGTAGGTCGGTAGAGTAGGAGACAGCAGGGGAAGAGGAGGACGGGGGTTAGGAAGGGTCGTAGTGTCAGAAAAGGTTACTCAGTTGAGAAGCGTACTCCACCGGTTTCATAACCTCAAAGTCGAAATCGTAGTAAGGAAGGTTTCTTTAAGGTCCCAACTAGAAGTCTTACATGACCAACCTAGAGAAACGTCAGGTTCCCTGAGAGTTCTCAGAAGAGGTTGTGGTGTCAAGTTTTCGTAGTTAAGAAGCCGTGAGTCGGAGGAAGTGTCAGGTTGAGAGTGTAGGTATGTACTGATGTCTTTTTTAGTATCGGAACTGATCTGCTTGGAATTAAACGACTCATACAGAGACGAAAACTTATACGATAGATCCAACCAGTATTGAAAAAAGGTTCCTCATTCGCAGAAAATTAAAGTACCGACGTTAGTGGTAGACGTCACTAAAACCTCGGGTTTTTTTATTTTAGACTGTGACAAAGGTGACAAAGGGGTAGATAAAGGGTACTTCACTACCCTGAACCACGGTACTAGAAGCAAAAGACTTACAACTCGAAATTCGGTTGAAAAAGTGAGAGGTGAAAGTGAAAGTAGTTCTCCGAAAAATCAAGGAGAAGTGAAAGACGGTATTCCCACCACAGTAGACGTATAGATTCCACTAACTATAAAGAGGGCCGTTAGAACTAAGGTCGAACACAAAGAAGGTCAGGTCGTTCAGAGTACTACATGAGACGTATATTCAATTTATTCGTCCCACTGTTATATGTCGGAACTGTATGAGAAAAAGGATAAACCTTGGTCAGATAACAAGGTACAGGTCAAGATTGACAACGAAGGACTGGACGTATGTCTAAAGAGTTCTCCGTCCAGTCCACCAGACCATAAGGGTAGAGAAAGTCTTAAAAGGTGTCAAATCACACTAGGTGTGTCAGTTTCCGAATCTAGGTATGATAAAGACAGGAAATAACACGAGTAGAAGCGTAATTTATAAGAGACCATAGGAGGAACCATAAAAGAACTTCTTTAGAAATCAAAAAAGGGTAAGACAACAAAAGGAGATAAAGAAACGTGACTAGTGCCTCCTTCAGAAAGAATAGAGAGGAACGAGAAGAAACCTTGAGACGTGAGTTTACCAATATAGAAAGGAAAAGAGAAAATGGAAATAGAAGAGAAGACAAAAAGTCGATAAATATTCGGGAGGAGTCTGTTGGTAGAAACGTAAAGAAAAAGAACCCCTACCCGAACTAGTGACGGAGGACATGATGTAGTGGTTGGAAACAGGTATCAAGAAGTCCGTGTGATAGTCTATATTGGAGAAATTAGATAAACAGTGAAGGTGAGATATTTTTATTACCTAAAATAAATCCAGTATGGACTTACCAGATCACCAACAGGGATAAAAGAAGGTAAATTCGGACTTAAACCATTATTCCTCAAGTACTAGACTCAGTGTCAGTCCAGGTTCAGTACACAAAAGACTTACATATCTCGAAGAGTTAGAAACCGACGTTTCTTATATCAGTCAGACTAAAACAAACTGGTAGACTACTACAGGTACACATCTCAGAAGAGAACATAACAACTTTCTTCCGTAAACGATACTGGTCACACAAGAGAACCGTTTTGAGACAATCGGAAACTTGACAAAGTAAAAGATGAGGTTCCTGTCTAAAAAGACAATGAGTCCATAGAAAACTTAAGGATGAAAACGTTAGGTCAGGGGATATTACTTTTACTGTAGAAAAAACCCACAATAGAGGTCTTCCAGAAGTATCTTGGTAAGTTGAAGTCGAAGAAGTCGTAATGACCAGTCCCGCATCTGAACCTAACGACACTATAACTTACCAAACAGAACCTTTACTTGTCTCTGGTAAGACAACAAAACCCCAAAAGTGGGTTGGTGACGTAAAGTCTGAGAAAACAACTGATACTACCGATAAACTAAAGAAGACTCCCTAAGAACGGGTGTCATTATCTATATTACCAGTAGATTTAATTTAAGTGATTAAGACCAGGTAAAATCAAGGGACTAAGGAGTTTACAGTCACAAGTAAGAAAGGTAGAGCAAGCTGGTGAAGGTTAAATGGAACTAAGTACCTGGATTATAAGGTCCAAGGATCCGTCATAACAAGAAATGTCGTAGTCTGAAGTGAAGGTAATGGTTAGTGTTGGTGTTGACCTATAACAAAAGTGAAACTGAGGTAGAGAAATTAGAAAGACCTTAATAAAGAGGTGAGAAGAGGTCATCGTATAACCCGTGGATGACTGGATTCCTCAAGTAGAAAACCACATTAAACAAAAACGAAAAAGTATGACAAGAACCCCAAGAGTTCCGTTAAAATGACTTCACCAAACGGTAACGGAAGAGGTCACCTGGTGCAAAACAGTCTTGAGACGTGGTACTGAGTAGGTAGAACCCACCGGGATGTGTTGTACAGAGGATCAAAGTGACTCAATCTGATCAGACACCAGGTACACTAGTCAAACTAATCAAAAACCATTAACACCAAAAGTAAAAGAAACGGGACTACCTATTCCTATTCTCCGAATACCTTCGAAGGAGTACCCTCTCTGACTAACACACCCTTAGTCCCAGAATAAGAGTACCCGTTCCAGTCCCAGTCATTTAGAAATTAGGTTAAAAGACCGTTACCCGTCCCGACATAAGGGAGTGACAGTAAAGTGGACTCTGGTTTGATAACACCTCCGTCACCTCTGTTACCGTTGGAGGAAGTTTTCCAGGGTACATCCGTGACCGTGTGAATTACGGGGGTAGGGACGTCGTCCGGTGACGGTTGAGGACGGAGATGGTCTCTGAGCACCTGTGAGTGTCCGTTCAAACCCAGTCAGAAGACACCCCATTGACGAGGGGAAGGGACCCAGGACCACGTGTGTTTCGAACAGACAAAGGGGTCAGGACACATTCAAGACAATAGTTTAGGGTGACCGGAGGTTCCAGTTTAAGGGACCTCAGAGAGTCAAGGAAACGGTCTAGGTGTCCAACCCTTTAGACAACACCTAAGATCTTGAAAGAGTTGTCACGTTCTTAAAGAAACCATATTAACAAGACGTCGAACACCCAGTACACGAGCCGCCGGGGTGCCATCCCGGTTACCACTGGAGGAGATTCTCCCGGGTACGGTGTACGACACATTAGGTTAAGACGACGTGGGCCTCGGGACGGGGACACCGTCCGCAGACGACTGAACATGGAGGTGTCCTCTGTGATTTTCCGTCCAGACCGAGTCAGAGACACCTCAGGGACCCAGGACCACGTGTGTTCCAAAACAAACTCGGGAGGTTCTTACAGACCACCCGTACTCCAAACTAAGATTTGTACTAAGACGGGGAGGATGGTAGAACAACCCCAAAGAGGAAACGGGGACCTAACCCCATAGGAGAAAACCACCTTAGGTTGTAATGTCCGCCTAAAAAATAGTTGACTCGGTAGTCCCTTCATGTTATATTAACTAATCATTTTATATTTGGTGTTTCATATACGATTGTCACTAATTACTATAGTTTCATTCCCTAATTTTATATTTTGTATTTTATATAAAACTTTTTTTCTTCTGTAAAATTTTGTATTTTTATTAATATATTCAATTTTAAAAGTGTATTTGTGATTTGTTATCCTTTAACCTATTATTCGTCTTATTTTATTAGACCTTAGATGTATTCCAATGTTGTAAACCTTTGTCGATTCTTTTTTATTCTTCCTGATTGTATTTCAATTATGTGTAAAGTTTGCCTCTTTTGACTCCATTATCTTCCTACAGTCATTTCTCTACCAACTGTATTGATAGTTAAAATGTATAAATTAAATACTATACTAAGTATAAACCCGAAGGAGTACCTAGTCTATCATTTCCTAGTCGGATGTTACGTCCTCTGGACCAAGGTTAGGGATCTAGTCTTACTATGGAACCTCTTTCCTTACCGATGGGTAAGGTCATAAGAACGGACCTCTTGAGGTACCTGTCTCTATACAGAACTCTTCTTATTCATATTTATATAAATGTACTTCTATGTAAACACTTTACGTCTTACTAATTATGTTTCTCTACTGTGATTTACATCCGTTTCTGTTGTTTAAGTGTTAGGTTTATTACTATGTATTTGATTGTCTACTAAAATTATTGTCGTCACATACGGTTCTTATTCCTTACGATTATTTTATTGAAGGTGTACCACTTGTACTTACGGTTTAATCTTAAAAGATAGGTTCATGATAGTTAGTTCTCGTTTTGTTTACTTTATATATGTACATTCCAAAATTTCTAGAGATTGATGTCTAGAACAACTTACTTAAAGTATTCAATACTCATGTATTCAATCCGATTTTTTTTATTATTATTGGGTTTTCCTTCCTTATTTTAATTTTTCAGTTATCACTTGTTTTCTATGGACATACCAATTTAAATTTCTTTATGACTACTGTTATTTATATTTTTGTTTTTACAAATATTTATAGGTTTGTTCCACCTACATTCTAGTTCTCTTTTTTTTTTTGACATTTTACTTTCTCAAAAATACATCCTTTCAAATATTATGGTTTTCGTATGTGATCTTTTTTGTTTTTACATTTGAGTTATTATTTAAGAAGATAGGATTCTTTGATTTTATTCCCGTTTAATACTTTCTCTTTCACTTCAGCGAGTCAGCACAGGCTGAGAAATACTGCGGTACCTGTGGTCCGAGGAGGTAGGTACCCTAAAAGATCCGTTCTCATGACCTCACCCAACGGAAAAGGAAGAGGTCCCTTGAAGATCTGGGTCCCTAGTTTGGGTCCAGAGGACGTAACATCTGTCTTCGAAATGGCAGACTCGGTGGGCCCTTCAGAATATTATGTTTCATTTTATTTTGTTTATTATTATTTCGTCTTAAGTTGTTTAAACTTTTATCCTTTAGTTATCCCTTTTAGTTGTTGTTGTTTTTTTAGATAAACGAACTTTTGTAATTAATTTAACTATGTGGAAATCGATTCGATTGATCCTTTTTTTCTTTACTGTCTTTGATGAATATATCTTTATTTTCTCCCTGTAGTGAGATCTAGGGTACTTATAATTTTACTGTTATTTCCTTATATTACCTTTTTCAGATACGAGTGTTTAAAGTGTTACACATACTTTATCTTGTTCAGGAACTTTGTGTGTTAGATGGTTTCACTGTTTTTAGTGTATTAATATAGTTATATACGTCGTTTTTGTAAACCACTTTAAATTATGGGTAATTTTTATTTTTAAGAACCGTTTGATCCTTATGTCCCCTTGGAGGAGATGGACTATCTGTTATAGATGTATTTAGAATATTAATTGTTAGTTAATTAATTAGATGTTACTTTTAGGATGTTGATTTCCTAAGGGAAGTAGTTCGTTAAATTTTGTGTAGGTAATAGAGAGTGTAAATGGTAAGAAACCACTCTTGTAAATTCAAAATAAAAGAATTGTTTAAATTCAATATGTTATCACAACAGGTAACATTGACGTTACAGTTTATAATCTAGTAAAATATTGACTTTAGACATGGGAAAATGGTTGGAGAGGGGTAAAATAGGTACGGGGTGAGAACCGTTGATGAAAAAATGAAACGAATAGAATAAATAAATAAAAAAATTAAGATATACATTCGCTACGGTAAGTCATAAACAGAAAAAGAGAGACTGAATTACGTAAAGTCCAAGTAAGACGACATTTACTATTTCAAAGTAAAAAAGAAAATACCGATTTGTTATAAGTATATACATATCTATGTCTAGTGTAAATATATACATATATTAGTGTATAGAGTGTAAAAGAAATAGGTGAGCAAGTAACTACCTGTGGTCTAACAAAGGTATGAAACCGAAAACACTGATTATAACGATAACTATACCCCTATGTCTATAGAGAAGTTCTATACTAAAGTAAAGGAAACCTATAGATAGACACCACCTTAACGACCCAATATACCATCAATATAAAAAATTAAAAAACTCTTTGGAGATATGACAAAAGGTATCACCGAAATAGTCAAATGTAAGGGTAGTTGTCTCATGTTACCAAGAGAATAGAGATATACTAGTGGTTGTCAAAATAAAGAACAGAAAAAGTATTATCTGTAGGATTGTCCACACTCCATAATTAAAGTGACGCCATAATTAAACGTAAAGGGACTACTAATCACTACAACTTTCGTTGAAGTACATAGACAAACAACCGGTAGATATATAGAAAAAACTTTTTGACACATAAGTCTAACAGTTGAATATTAACTAAATAACTAAGTAACTAAAAATAACTCAACAAATTCAAAGACCGTATAAAATCTATAATTCGGGAATAGTGTATACACCAAACGTTTGTAAAAGAGGGTAAGGGATCCAACGAAAAAGTAAAAGAACTGCTAAAGGAAATGACACATCTTAAAAAAGTTACAGTTCATGGGGTCCAACAAATAAAAAAGGTAAATAACAGAAACAAAGACTACAGTCTGTTTTTAAGTAACGATTTTGGTAACCATTCCTCATATGCGGTTACAAAACAAAATCTTTAAAATACTAAAGACAAGAAGATAAGAGGGTAATTTAATTAGGTAAAACTGAAATAAAAACACATACCACATTGTATTCTCAAGCCTCGATGGGATCCAGGCTCCGGTCCCCACCACCGGCCCTGCTCGTTGGGGTTCGGGTTCTTCGCCACCGACCTACCCGTGGTCTCCCAGATCTCCTCGATAAGGTACAAGTTCCAGACTTCCCCACTACCACTCCTCTATAGGGAGAAGATTCCATTCCTCGTCACCGACGCGAAACGACCTCGTCGGCACTTCTCTATGGGGTAGAGATTCCATTCTCCTTGGGGTCATTCTGTCATCCACAACGTTCTCCCGTAGTCTCCCCTCTGTGTGACTTTGGTATGAGTGCATTTTGATCAGTTAGATTAGTGTGATCCTGGTGTCGGAACAGATTGAGTTACTTTGATTCGGTACGGGACACCCCGGTGGGTTGTGGTCGCCCGTACCACCTCTCCAGACTGTCTTACACCAGGTGACCTCTTCTCTTACCGTTTGGTGAAGTCATAAGAACGGAACTCTTGGGGTACTTGTCATACTTTTCCGTTTTACTATCCTATGACTTTCTCCTTGAGGGGTCGAGTCATCCACAGGTTATACGATGACCTCTAGTCACCTCTTTATTGAGGTTTTTCTTACTTCCCTACCTCGCTTTCGTTTTTGTTATGGGTCGACACCTACACTGACCACTATCTTCGTTCCAGGTTACGACATTTCTCGTTATAACGTATCCTTGGACCTTACAGTCCAGGTACTTAGTTCCGTTTAACCTTCACCAGTTTGTTCTCTACCGTTCTCACTTGTAGGTGTAAGATCCTTAGTCGCTTGATTTTACCTGACCTTACCCACTTAAATTGAGTCTACTGGTAATATACATGATGACACCCGTCCTTAGGGAATCTTCTTTACCTCATCGGTAGTACCAGTTGTTTTCTCAGGTTTTACGTCATGAACCTACATTAGAGTTTTTGTTGTCTTACTAGAGACAAGTAAAGGTTCCGTTCGGTAAGTTATAGTGTCATTAGGTTCAGCTACGGGGTCGATCGTTGTGACTTCTTCGACTTCAACTTACCAAGATACTTTGGATGTTCTGGAAAATCTTGATTGTGCGTTTTTTTCTACAAGAAAAGTAATATCCCCTGACCTTACGTTTTCATTCTTCAGTTCTTTGTGGACCTCATTGTCCATTTAAACCGGAACCTTATGTCTTACTTCGTCCCGTTTCTGATTGTCTCAAAACGGTTCTTTTACGTGGCCAGTATCACTTGTGGGAGAAGGTTGTTGTGTTCTCTTCTGAGATGTGAACCTGTAGAGCTCTACCAGTTGTGGCTTTAGTCTAACTAATATAAGATACGTCGGTTTCTACCTCTTCGAGATATGTCAGTTGTTTTTGTTCTGGTCCTCGACTGACACCGAGTCTAGTACTCGAGGAATAACGGTTTAAGTCTGAATTTAACTTCTTTCATCCCTTTTGGCGATCTGGTAAATCCATACTGTATTAAGTTTAGGGAATACTAATATGTCACCTTCACTCTTTATCTAAATTCCCAGATCTAGACTATCTATCTCACGGACTACTTGATACCTTACTCCAAGTACTGTAACATGTCCTCTGTCCCTAGTTCTGGTAGGGGTACCTTTTCTTTACGTTTTTTCGTTTTACCGACAGACACCTCCGGAATGTTTCTCGACACTTTTCTTCTCTTCACTTTTCGTTTCCTCTTTTCCTTTCTATATTCCTAGACTTACGTCTCAAGGTTTCTTATCGTTCCTCTCTATTCTTTCGGAAGGAGTCGCTAGTTACGTTTCTTTATCTCCTTTTGTTGTCTTATTCTTTCTGATCTCTAGAGAAGTTCTTTTAATCTCTATGCTTCCCTTGTAAAGTACGTTTCTACCCGAGCTATTTCCTGTCTTTAACATACCTGGATTGTCTTCGTCTTCTATAATTCTTCTCCACCGTTCTTATGTGTCTTCTTGACATGTTTTTTCTAGAAGTACTGGGTCTATTAGTGTTACCATACTAGTGAGTGGATCTCGGTCTGTAGGACTCTACACTTCAGTTAACCCGGATCTTTTATAGTGATGCTTGTTTCGATCACCTCCACTACCTTAAGGTCAACTCGACAAAGTTTAGGACTTTCTACTACGACACTTACAGGACATGAGTTATACGGTCGTTTAAACCTTTTGAGTCGTCACCGGTGTCCTTACCTTTTCCAGTCAAAAGTAAGGTTAGGGTTTCTTTCCGTTACGGTTTCTTACGAGTTTGATGGCGTGTTAACGTGAGTAGAGTGTGCGACTATTTCATTGTAAATTTTAAGAGGTTCGGTCCGAAGATGTCATGCACTTGACACTTGAAGGTCTACAAGTTCGACCAGAATCTTTTCCGTCTTCTTGGTCTCTAGTTTAACGGTTGTAGACAACCTAGTACCTTTTTCGTTCTCTCAGGGTCTTTTTGTAGATAAAGACGAAATAACTGATACGGTTTCGGAAACTGATACACCTAGTGTTCTTTGACACCTTTTAAGACTTTCGATACCCTTATGGTCTGGTGGACTGGACGGAGAACTCTTTGGATATACGTCCAGTCCTTCGTTGTCAATCTTGACCTGTACCTTTTTGTCTGACCAAGGTTTATCCTTTTCCTCATGTAGTTCCGACATATAACAGTGGGACAAATAAATTGAATATACGTCTCATGTAGTACTCTTTACGACGCGACCTTCTTTGTGTTCGACCTTAGTTCTAAAGGTCCTCTTTATAGTTAGTGAAGTCTATACGTCTACTGTGGTGGGAATATCGTCTTTCACTTCTCCTTGATTTTTCGGAGAACTACTTTCACTTTCTTCTCTCACTTTTTCAACCGAATTTCGAGTTGTAAGTCTTTTACTTCTAGTACCGTAGACCAGGGTAGTGAAGTACACTTTATCTACCCCTTTGTCACCTTTGTCACAGTCTGAAATAAAACCCCCGAGGTTTTAGTGACGTCTACCACTAACGTCGGTACTTTAATTTTCTGCGAATGAGAAACCTTTTTTCAATACTGGTTGGATCTATCGTATAACTTTCCGTCTCTGTAATGAAACGGGTGTTTTCAGGCAGATCAGTTCCCATAACAAAAAGGTCACCAGTACAGACTGACACTGTCAACCTGACACTTCTTCCGACTCGTGGCTTCTTAACTACGAAAACTTGACACTACAACGTCATCTGTCAGCTCTCAGGGAACCTGACGTTCCTCTGGGTTGGTCAGGTAAGACTTTCTCTGGTCGAGACCCTAAAGAAACCTGTCTTACTACGACTTCGACTTTAAGGTCATCAAACCGGAGGAGAACGCTTCTCAACTGAGTAACCTTCTCTGAGAATACGACCCTCCCTAACCCCCGTCCTCTTCTTCCCCTACTGTCTCCTACTCTACCGACCTACCGTAGTGCCTGAGTTGCCAGCACTTAGACTCACTTGAGGCCCTCAAGCACTACCTGTCACTCCGGACCGCATGACGCTAAGTATCCCAGCGTTTGTCAACCTGTGCTGACTCGCTGACTTGAAAGGACTTGACTTCTATTCCCAAGTCTCAGTAAGAAAAAATACATTGATGGGTCAAATGGAGTTATAGAAAATAACTTCTCTGATAAAAAAAGGAATAACATATAAGAACCGAAGAACGTTACATAGATTTCTTCCTCTACCTTTTTATGTCAAATTACGTCAAAAGTTGTGGTCTCTATTGACCTAAAGAAAAAAAAAAAAAAAAATTTCTATGGGCTTCATTTAAGATATCTTCGGGGCAAGTACCTTCTTGGATTTTACAAATTTTCCTCCTTTTTACGATGTGATGTTATTATTTCTTTAGATAACTTTAAATATGACTAAGTACAATTATGTTGAAATTTCACTTTTGTTAAGAGACCTCTTTTTTCTATATTACGTTGATTATTAAAACTTAATAAGAAACGGAAATTATGTATCAAAGTTTATACATTTCGTGTTGAATACACTAATGTTCGTCTGTAAAAGTTGACGATTTAGTATCACTCTCTAAAATTACATGAATAAAATCATTAACTATCGATTTCGTCCGTTTTATAATTATCCACTTTCGGACGACGGTGTTTGGCACTTACTACGGTCCTAAGTACCGGAGACCTCTTCTCCTAAAGTTAGACTCCGGTCTGTTCCGAACTAGTGAACCTGGAAACACATGTTTCAAAAATAATTTCACATTTTCTCTATCTTGAAGACTGTATTTGTAGTCTTCCACTGTATTTCTCACTGGTAAAAGACAAAAATCGGTCCGTATATAAATAGACGAGTCAAGTTAAGTCTAGTCAGCGATTCAACAGATACTAACAAACACTGGGGTACTTGGTGTCGTGCGGTCCGGAGGGACAGGTAGTGGTCGAAGGTCTTAAGTGGGTTTAGGTGCAGGTAACTCAGCCACTACGGTAGGTGGTAGAGTAGGAGACAACAGGGGAAGAGGAGGACGGGAGTTAGAAAAGGTCGTAGTCCCAGAAAAGTTTACTCTGTCCAGAAGTGTAGTCTACCGGTTTCATAACCTCAAAGTAGAAGTCGTAGTCAAGGATGTTACTAATAAGTCCTGACTAGAGGAAATCCTACCTGACCAACCTAGAGGAACATCAGGTTCCCTGAGAGTTCTCAGAAGAGGTTGTGGTGTCAAGTTTTCGTAGTTAAGAAGTCGCGAATCGAAAGAAATATCAGGTTGAGAGTGTAGGTATGTACTGGTGACCTTTTTGGTGTCGGAACTGATCTACCTGAAAACAGCCGTTTCATTACAGAGACGAAAACTTATACGATAGATCCAACCAGTATTGAAAGGAAGGTTCCTCATTCGTAGAAAATTAAAGTACCGACTTTAGTGGTAGACGTCACTAAAACTCGGGTCTTTTTATTTCAGGCAGTGACAAAGATGAAAAAGGGGTAGATAAACGGTATTTCACTACCCTGTTCTACTGTACTAGAAGCAAAAGACTTACAACTCGAAATTCGGTTGGAAAAGTGAGAGGTGAAAGTGAAAGTAGTTCTCCGAAAAATCGAAAACAAACGAAAGAAGGTATTCCCACTACAGTAGACGTATAGACTGTAATAACTATAAAGAGGGTTATTAAAAGTAAAGTCGAACACGAAGAAGGTCGGTTCGCAAAGAGTACTATATGAGACGTATACTCAATTTATTCGTCCCACTGTTATATGTCGGAACTGCATGAGGAAAAGGATAAACCTTGGTCAGACAAGGTACAGGTCAAGATTGACAACGAAGGACTGGACGTATATCCAAAGAGTTCTCCGTCCAGTCCACCAGACCATAAGGGTAGAGAACTTCTTAAAGGGTGTCAAATAACACTAGGTGTGTCAGTTTCCGAAACGGTATCAGTTATTTCGTCTTTACTTACAAAAAGACCTTGAGAGAACGAAAAAGTTACTAGATCATCTACAAGTATTAAACTAGAGACCAAGGAGACGGAAAAGATTTCGATCGAACTTTAGACCTTCAAGTGCATAACGACATCGGACCGAACCTCTTAAAATTGTTAGTGAAATGATCGTACACTCTACTCACGTTAACACGTCATCAAACTCGTAAGAAACCGTAACGGAAAGAAACCCTAATCTTACTTTTGACTGGAAAAGGTCAGGACACCGGTGACGACTCAAAAGGTTTAAACGACCGTATAACTCACGTCGTGAAAGTGTCTAAGTAGAAAGACCTAAATTTATTAAGTTGACCCTAAGGTAGTGGAGGTGATCGAAACAAACATCACTACGAAGTATTCCGGGTGAACTGAAGTGTAAGATCCTTCAGACCGAGATCCACTCACTAGTATGGTAGTACTAATAGACCCAACATTTCTAGAAAAAACATGTTAAGACACATAAGAACGTTGGTGAAGAATTATAGAAGACGAAGACAATCCAGGTATGTTAAAGACAGGAAATAACTCGGGTAGAAACGTACTTTATTGGGGAACCATAGAGATTAAAAGAACTTCTCTAGAGATCAGAAAGGGTAAGACAACAAAAGGAGATAAAGAAACATAACTAGCGACTCCTTCCGAAAGAATAGAGAGGAACGATAAGAAACCTTGAGACGTAAGTCTACGCACATAGAAATGAAAAGAGAAAACGAAAGGTGAAGGGAAGAAAAGTATCGATAAACATTCAGCAGGAGTCTGTCGGTAAAACGAAAAAAGGTAAAGAAAAAGAACCCCGACCAAAACTAAGGACAGAGGACATATTACGGTGTTCGGAGACAGGTATCGAGTAGTCCGTGAAACAGATAGCTAGAGCAGGGAATTTAGTTAAAGAGTGAAGGTGATATATCAGTATTCCCTAAACTTTATCCAGTATGGACTTACCAGACCACCAAAAGAGGTGAAAGAAGTTAAATTCAGACTTTAACCGGTATTCCTCGAGTACTAGACTCGGTGTCAGTCGAGGGCCAGAAAAAAAAAAAAAGATTGACATATCTCGAAGATGGAGAAACCGACGTTTCTTATATTAGTTAGACTAGGTTCAACGATTAGTCTATTTCTTTACGGAGTTCTCACTCTCTCAACATGGACCAGGGAGAAGGTATTGAACGTAAAACTCTATCTTATTGTGTTCAGTAAGAGACCAGTATTTTATTAATACTAGAGAACATTTTGTTAACTGTACTTAGAACTTCGTTCCGTATAAAGGTTCGTTTATGTATCAAGTAATCGTAGTCAAGTCAAGTGAGTCAACACAGTCTGAGAAACGTTGGGGTGCCTGACGTCGTATGGTCCGGAGGGACAAGTAGTGGTTGAGGGTTCTCTAACGAGTCTGAGTACGAGTGACTCAGTCACTATGGTAGGTTATAAGAGTAGGACAGTAGGGGAAGAGGAGAACGGAAGTTAGAAAGGGTCGTAGTCCCAGAAAAGGTTACTTAATCAAGAAGTGTAGTACACCGATTCCATAACCTCGAAGTGGAAGTCGTAGTCGGGAAGGTTACTGATAAGTCTTGACTAAAGGAAATCCTACCGTCAAGTAATTGGTTCGAATTCTTTTTGTATAGGTTCTTTTTTTGTGTAACCAATCGAGTTCGGAATTCTTTTCAATTGAAGTCTACCTTAGTAAACTTCTTTCCGTCTAAAGTTTCATTTATCAAAATAATTTTATCGAATTCTTTTTGTAAAGGTACTCTTTTGACCAATCGAGTTCCTAACTCTTTATAACTCAAGTCCAACATGTACCGTGGTGTCTTAATTTTCCTTGGAAGAACTTAAAACACATCCCTACTCTCTTTTTTCAGACAGTGAACATTAAAGGAAGGAGGACGGGGAACTCCTGAAAACCGGAGGGATGGTTCCGACAATTGGGAAAGTATTATAATGTTTTCTTAAATTGACCCGTGTTCTAACTGAATTCTCCTCTCTCGCTCTAAAGACACAACTTCAACGAGTATGATTTTGACGGGATTGAGGGACTGAAACTGTTCTAATGTTCGATGTCTTTAGTTTTGTCACACAATGACCGTGTTTTTGTCTTTATATCTAGTTATTTATCCTGTCTTTCAAGTCTCTATTTTGGTATGTGAATACCAGTGGATTAGATACTGTTTTCTCTGTTCTTATATGTTATCTCTTTTCTGTCAGAGCAGTTATTCATCACGACCTTTTTGTCCTGTCGATATACATTTTTTTACTTTAATCTTGTGAAGGATTTTGGTATATGTTTTTTATTTAAATTTTACCCAATTTCTGAAGTCACATTCCGGTTTATCATATTTTGAGAATCTTCTCTTGTACTTATCTTGTGAGAGACGGTATTTAGTGTTCTGAAAGAACTATGTGGAGGTTCTCATTACTTGTATTTTTGTTTTTTTAAAAATTACCTTGGATTAATTGGAATTTTTGAAAACGTGTCTTTTTTTATTTTTTTCAGTTTCGTTTTTCTGTTGGGACTCTTATCTTCTTATATAAACGTTTGATTCACTTGTTGTTCCCTAATTAGAGGTTTTAAGTGTTCGTCGCGTACGTCTAGTTATAGTTTTCGGTTTGTTGGAACTAGTTTTTTACCCACTTCTAGATATATCTATAAGGAGGTTTCTTCTGTTGTCAAGTCCAGTCTACGAGTAAGCAGAGGTTGAGAAACTCTGAGGTACTTGACGTCGTGTGGTCTGGAGGAATAAGTAGTCGTTGAGGGCGTCAAGTGAGTTTGAGTACAGGCAACTCAACCACTACGGTAGGTTGGTTGAGTAGGAGACAACAAGGGAAGAGGACGGGGGTTAGGGAGGGTCGTAGTCTCAGAGAAGGTTACTCAGTTGTGAAGTGTACTCCACCGGTTTCATGACCTCAAAGTCGAAATCGTAGTAAGGAAGGTTTCTTTAGGGTCCTGATTAGAGGAAATCTTACCTGACCAACCTTGAGGAAATCAGGTTCCCTGAGAGTTCTCAGAGAGGTTGTGGTGTCAAGTTTTCGTAGTTAAGAAGTCGAGAGTCGAAAGAAGTGTCAGGTTGAAAGTGTAGGCATGTACTGGTGTCCTTTTTGGTATCGGAACTGATCTGCCTGGAAACAACCGTTTCATTATAGAAACAAAAACTTATACGACAGATCCAACCACTATTGAAAGGAAGGTTCCTCATTCGCAGAAAATTAAAGTACCGACGTTAGTGGTAGACGTCACTAAGACTTCGGGGGGTTTTATTTCAGAGAGTGACAAAGGTAACAAAAGGGTAGATAAACTGTACTTTACTACCCTGATCTACGGTACTAGAATCCTTACAACTCGAAATTCGGTTGAAAAAGTGAGAGGAGAAAGTGAAAGTAGTTCTCCGAAAAATCAAGGAGAAGTGAAAGACGGTATTCCCACCATAGTAGACGTATAGACTCCAATAACTATAAAGAGGGTCTTGAGAACTAAGGTCGAACACGAAGAAGGTCGGGTCCTAAAGAGTACTACATGAGACGTATATCAACTTGTTCGTCCTACTGTTATATGTCGGAACCACATGAGGAAAAGGATAAACCTTGGTCAGACAACAAGGTACAGGTCAAGATTGACAACGAAGGACTGGACGTATATCCAAAGAGTTCTCCGTCCAGTCCACCAGACCATAAGGGTAGAGAAAGTCTTAAAAGGTGTTAAAGAACACTAGGTGCGGTAGTTTCCGAAACCGTATCAGTTATTTCGTCTTTATCTACTAAAAGACCGTGAGAGAACGAAAAAGGTACTAGGTCACCTACAACCGTTAAACTAGAGACGAAGGAGACGGAAAAGATTTTGTTCGAACTTTAGACCTGAAGTGTCAAGTACATAACGACTTCGGACCGAACCTCTTAAAACTCGTAATGAAATGATCGTACACTCTACTCACGTTAGTTCTTTGTGGACCCCATTGTCCGTTTAAACCGGAACCTTACGTCTTACTTCGTCCCGTTTCCGATTATCTCAAAACGGTTCTCTTGTGTGACCAGTATCTTTTGTCGGAGAAGGTTGTTGTGTTCTCTTCTGAGATGTGTACCTGTAGTAGTCTACCAGTTGTGGCTTTAGTCTAACTAATATAAGAAACGTCGGTTTCTATCTCTTCGAGATATGTCAGTCGTTTTAATTCTGGCCTTCGACTGACAGTGAGTCTAGTACTTGAGAATAACGGTTTAAGTCTGAGTTTAACTTCTTTCATCCCTTTTGGTGATCTGGTAAGTCCATACTGGACTTAGTTTAAGGAATACCAATATGTCACCTTCACTCTTTATCTAAATTCCCTGATCTAGACTATCCACCTCACGGACTACTTGATACTTACCTCCAAGTACTGTAACATGTCCTCTGTCCTTAGTTCTGGTAGGGGTACTTTTTCTTTACGTTTTTTTCGTTTTACCGACAGACCCCTCCGGAATGTTTATCAACACTTTTCTTCTCTTCACTTTTCGTTTCCTCTTTTCCTTTCTATATTCGTATACTTACGTCTCAAGGTTTCTTGTCGTTCCTCTCTATTCTTTCGGAAGAAGTCACCAGTTACGTTTCTTTATCTCTTTTTGTTGTCTTACCCTTTCTGATCTCTAGAGAGTTCTTTTAATCTCCATGGTTCCGTTGTAAAGTATGTATCTACCCGAACTATATCCTATCTTTAACTTACCTCTATCGTCTTCGTCTTCTATAACTCTTCTTTACCGTTGTTATGTGTCTTCTTGACATTTTTTTATAGAAGTACTGGTTGTATTAGTACTACCACACTAGTGAGTGGATCTCGGTCTGTAGGACCTTACACTTCAGTTCACCCGGAATCTTTCGTAGTGATGCTTGTCTCGATACCTCCGCTACCTTAAGGTTAACTCGACAAAGTTTAGGACCTTCTACTACGAAACTTTCACGACTTCAGTTATACGGTCGTTTAAACCTTTTGAGTCGTCACTGGTGTCCTGTCCTTTTCCAGTCAACAGTAAGGTTAGGGTTTCTTTCCGTTACGGTTTCTTAAGAGTTTCTTCTGTAGTCAAGTCAAGTCAAGTCAAGTCAAGTAAAGTCAGCGAGTCAGCACAGGCTGAGAAACGCTGTGGTACTTAGCGTCGTGCGGTCCGGAGGGACAGGTAGTGGTTGAGGGCCTCAAGTGAGTTTGAGTACAGTAGCACAACCACAACGGTAGGTCGGTAGAGTAGGAGACAGCTGGGGAAGAGGAGGACGGGGGTTTGGGAAGGTCGTAGTCAGAAAAGGTTACTCAGTTGAGAAGCGTACTCCATCGGTTTCGTAGTAAGGAAGGCTTCTTTAGCGTCCCGACTAGGAGAAGTCTTACCTGACCAACCTAGAGAAACGTCAGGTTCCCTGAGAGTTCTCAGAAGAGGTTGTGGTGTCAAGTTTTCGTAGTTAAGAAGTCGCGAGTCGGAATAAGTGTCAAGTTGAGAGTGTAGGTATGTACTGATGACCTTTTTGGTATCGAAACTGATCTACCTGGAATCAGTCGTTCCATTACAGAGACGAAAACTTATATGATAGATCCAACCAATATTGAAAAGAAGATACCTCATTCGCAGAAAATTAAAGTACAGTAGTAGACGTCACTAAAACCTCGGGGGTTTTATTTCAGACTGTGACAAAGGTGACAAAGGAGTAGATAAAGGGTACTTCACTACCCTGGTTTACGGTACTAGAATCAAAAGACTTACAACTACTTTTCTAAGAGTTGTTTATACGTTTAGTTTTAATGCTATTGGTTCATAGGTTCTGTTGTTTTCTCTGTGTTTACATATCTTGTCACAAAACCTGAGACACCCTCTCCGTCTCACACCCTACTAAACCCTCTTACCGTAACTTTGTACATATAGTATATTCTTTGATTAGCGGTCAGGTCCAAACTACGTCCTATGTCCTACGAACCCCGACCATGTGACCCTACTGGGTCTCCCTACCATACCCTTCCCTCCACCCTCCCCCCAAGTCCTACCCCTTGTACACCTGTGGATACCGACTAAGTACAACTACATACCGTTTTGTCTATGTTATAACATTTCATTAATCGGAGGTTAATTTTATGTATTTAAATTTAAAATTATTTTGTTGATGTTTATTCCATAGCTGATTGTCGTCAGTCTTACCGGTAGTCGTCGTGAGATCTTTGTTAATCACGATTTGTTCCACGTTTCTTCTCCCTTGGGATGATGTGACAACCACCCTTACGTTTAACCATGTCGGTGACAAGTCTTGTCATACCTACAAGGAATTTTTGAGAATTATCTTAATGGTATACTATGTCGTTGGGGCGGAGACCCGTATGTAGGTCTCTTTTGGTATCGAACATTTCTATGCATGTGGGATTACAGGTGACTTCGTGATAAATGTTATCAGTCCTGTGTCTTCGTTGGATTTACAAGTAGTTGTGTCCTTATTTATTTCTTCTACACCATGTATACATGTTACCTTATAACTAACGTGTCAGTACTTTTTTTTATAGTAAACGTCATTGTATCTATCTGTATTCCTAATAGTATGACTCACTTCGTTCAGTCTGTCTCTTTCTTTTTATAGTATACTATAGTGAAAACACACCTTTGATTTTTTTTCAATATTTATTTCAGTAAATGTTTTGTCTTTATCAATACTTACAGTCTTTTTTGAATACCAAGTCAAGTCAAATCAGTGAGTCAGTACAGACTGTGAAACAGTGGGGTACCTGACGTCGTGTGATCCAAAGGGACAGGTAGTGGTCGGGGATCTCTAACGAGTTTGTGTACAGGTAACTCAGTCACTACGGTAGGTTGGTAGAATAGGAGACAGTAGGTGGAGAGGAGGACGAAAGTTCTCGTAGTCCCAGAGAAATTTACTCAACTAAGAAACGTAGTCACCAGTTCCATAAAATCGAAATAGAAGTCGTAGTCAGGAAGGTTACTTATAAGTCCTGACTAGAGGAAATCCTACCTGACCAACCTAAAGGAACGTCAGGTTCTCTGAGAGTTCTTAGAAGAGGTTGTGGTGTCAAGTTTTCGTAGTTAAGAAGTCGTGAGTCGAAAGAAATATCAGGTTGAGAGTGTAGGTATGGACTGATGACCTTGTCGAAACTGATCTACCCGGAAACATCCGTTTCATTACAGAGACGAAAAATTATACGACAGATCTAACCAGTATCGAAAAGAAGGTTCCTCGTTCACACAATTAAAGTACCGACGTCAGTGGTAGACGTCACTAAACCCCCGGGTTCTTTTATTTCAGAGAGTGACAAAGGTAACACCGAGATAGATAAACGGTACTTCACTACCCTAACCTACGGTACTAGAAGTAAAAAACTTACAACTCGAAATTCGGTTGAAAAAGTGAGAGGAGAAAGTGAAAGTAGTTCTCCAAGAAATCAAGAAGAAGTGAAAGACGGTATTCCCACCACAGTAGACGTATAGACTTCAATAACTATAAAGGAGGTCGTTAGAACTAAGGTCGAACTCGAAGTAGGTCGGACCGTAAAGTGTACTACATGAGACGTATATTCAATTTATTCGTCCCACTGTTATACGTTTGAACTGTATAAGGAAAGGGTTTAACCTTGGTCAGACACCAAGGTACATTGAATACCAATAGTCCCCCAATCATCCCCTACTATTTAACCCTCTAACCCCTAATTGCATTTGTGTCAAACAACAAGAACAGAGATGTAGTACAGGTTGATAATACGGTGGGGTGTCTGTCATCTGACGGTCCGAGGATACAGGTGCCATAAAGGGTCCGTTATTAAGACCTCACGTAACGGTAAAGGAAGAGGTCCCCTGAAGGACTGGGTCCCTACCTTGTAGTTTGGACGTAGAGGACGTAACGTTCACTTAAGAAATAAAGACTCGGTGGTCCCTTCGGGTATATATGTGATGAGTTATGCATTTTATCTATCGGTTATTCCTGAATGGTATATCGTGTCCCTTAAGACGAGTTGTCAGACATAACCGGATATACACTTTTCTTAGATTTCTTCCCACCATATACATATTGACTAAGTTAAATGACATGAACTTTGATTGTGTTGTAACATTTGGTTGATATGAAGTTATTTTAAAAATTTTATTTATGTATTATTATTATTTTAAACATAGGATTTATCTCGTATCTATAATGACGTGTTTTTGAAGATACTAAATGGAGAGGTTACTTTTATAAATACCACAGTTACCTTTTATTAAAAAAATTTAGTGTACTGTAGAGGTAGCTTGATAAGTACTTGTAAATGACTTTATGTGCTATTTACGAATCAAATAATATCATTTTATAATACTCTAATAATAGAAATTATCGAGAGATATTTTATTCTCAAGTGGTAAATATTGATCGTGAATCGTTGTCAAAATTTCTACCTGATTAGTTTTTATGTAAAGATACTATGTATTACCTAAGTAATATTTATTTTTACAGATGAAGGTACTTATAGAAACCTTTTACAGAATCATGAATGAGTTTTGATAGGAAATTAATCTATAGTGACCCTTTATAGTCCCTATAACAAAGAAACAAATTTAGATATTTCGACCAAAATGTAAGATTATTCACCTATGTACTAATAGTTTTCAAAAATATATTATTATGGATGATGAAACCCCCGAAAGTCCCCCGTGACCACCATTTTTGGGAGGACAGTTACGTCCTCTGTATTCTTTATACCCAAGTTAGGGACTCATCCCTTTTCAGGGACCTCCTCCCGTACCGTTGGATTAAGACATATAAACGGACCTCTTAGGTTACCTGTCTCCTTGCATGGGCCGATGTCAGGTATCCCAGTGTTTCTCAACTTGTACTGATTTCGTTCAATCTCGTCGATGATAAAATCCTTTTCGTCTTTTATTAATTATCTAATGTACTTATGAAACCTGTGGATTACGCTTCTCAACTGAGTAACCTTTTCTGGGACTACGACCCTCTCTAACCCCCGTCCTCCTCTTCCCCTGCTGGGTCCTACTCTGTCGACCTACCGTAGTGCCTGAGCTACCTGCACTCAGACTCACTTGAGGCCCTCTACCACTACCTGTCCCTCCGGACCACACGACGCTAAGTACCCCAGTGTTTCTCAGTCTGTCCTGACTGACTGACTTGACTTGACTTGACTTGTTATACAAATTAGACTCTAATAATAAACTCAAAAGTGTACGTACGATGTAGTAAATCTTTTATGAATTTAAATTTATACTATTCAATATTTTAATTTTTTTTTTCTAACTACCACCTACACTTAGTTACAAAAGAAAGACCTGTCGATACACAAAATTTTCGGAAGATCGACCAATACGTTTTTAGACAGGGGTTTCTAGACATAACATAATAAAGCTAATAAAAGTGAATTTCAAAACCAGGATGTCGTAACTACGAAGTTTTATAATTTTTTATTTTATCTAAAGATAAGTTTATTAAATACCCTTTGTTTATAACATAAAAAAGGACTATAATTTCTGAATCTTAATAAAATAAATTCCATTTTAAACTTTGTTCAGTTTTGTTAAAAACTTTATAAAACTTTGAATCTTCACCCTTTTTAGAAAATTTTCATATGAGGACTTTATATCAATGGGATGAAAATATCTTTTCGTAACTAGTTTTCATTCATTTATTTATTTATTTATGACCAGGTCCTATAAATCTCATCTTACACTATAAAGGAAAGAATTTTTCTCCTTAAAAGAAGAATTGTAGATTGTAAGACTCTTTCTATTATCTTATAAACAAGTAAAACATTCTGTGCGTTTTTATGTTTCATTAGGAGTGAACACACAAAAAGTCTAATTGTCGGAGAGAATTTCCTCCGAAATGATAACTAAACATCAAAGCACGTACGTGTAAGATGTATAAAAGTTTTACCGTAGTTATGTGAAGATGTATATTGAGTTTAACAGTACGTTTAAACAAATAAATTTCAAGTTTTAATAAACACACGTTTACATGTCTGTAGATCAATCGTAAATAACATACCTTTTTAATCTGATCCTTAGTTCACATTGACAATTAAAGGTTCGTTCTTCTGTAATTAATCTTGATTATGAGGGGGTAATAACATCTTCAGTATTCCCTTTGTTGGTGATTTTTATACATGAAAAATTTAAGTTCCAAATATCTTAGATGAATTCTTCTTTTTCATGTACTTTCTTACTCTCTGTTTCAATACACAGTAATATAAACGTGTAAAGTCTAATGCCATTCTTCAATCTACCATCAAGACTCGACCCCGAGGATCTGTTTCAAAACGAGAGTTATTGTCGGATGATTCAACGAGAAGTCATATTGATCTCACCTTTGGAGTGTAAATGTCTAAGGTATCGGGTGGTTCTTATAATCATGTAAGAGATAGAAAGTACTAGATCCTGAATTCTCAAATACTCAAGGGTGAATTCGAAATACGTCTATTTTGTCTAATCCGTTGTCATGATGAAAATAAATCATGGTTTAAGTTCTAGTAACATATCTAATTCATGTCTCCTTTTGTTAATCCATACTTATTATTATAATCGTTTTGTAGAAGGGACCAGAGGGTCTGGCATTTCTTAGATGGACGTTACGTTCTCTGGGCCCAAGGTAGGTACCCGTCCTTCTACGGGATCTCTTCCCTTACAATGAGTGAGACGATAAGAACGGACCTCTTAGAGTATCTGTCTCCTCGGACCACCCGATGTCAGGTATCCCAGTGTTTCTCAACCTGAACTGATTCACTGATTGCTATTATATTCGTCCTTTTTTACATTAATATTTTCACATTTACAGACGTAAGATTTTACTTTTCTCTACAGAAACGTATTCTCGTACGATCTTGAATATTTGTATAACTTCTTTTTTTATAAACCCCTCTCGTTTGTGACCCTCTTCCATTTTTCATAATAGAATCAAGAAAAAAAAATCTAGAACAGATGAAGTACTCGATTTTTTTTATGGATTCCTATAGGATTCTGTTCTTTTCGTAGTTAAAGAAAGGCTAAACAAGTTGAGTGACGAAATCTCAGTCACACCGTAAGAGGGGTAAAGATTTCGATGTTACTAACAGTAAACATCGAACAACAACACTCGAAGATGGTAATAGAAACGGAGTAACCGTGAAATATCACTTTTCACCATTACTATTGACGATCAGTTTGTGTTAAAGTTAGTACAATTTTTAGTAATATTACTATGAAGTTTTCTGAGTAATCTAGAATTTTATATACACTACTTCTCTACTTTAAGTCTACTTAGAGTAATGATATTGAAGGAAGTGACAATATTGTTCCACAGTCACCTTATTCTCATTTATATTCGTACTTTTTTACAGATGAAGTCTTCTTGAACAAATAATTCACGATTTAATATATAAAATAAAGTTTTAAATAGAAACCTTTTAATATATTACTGACAACGGAAAACTTAATAACTATTTTACAAGTAGGTCTTTGAGTAATTTTATAAGATACTTATAACGAATGGATTATACATCGTTAGTAACACGACCGATAACTCACAGGTTGTGACTTGTACTCTTTCTCTCTAACAAGGACTAAAATAGTTTAACTACGGGATGGGTCTGAGATTTCTTTATTAATGTGTTCAATAACAAATAAATGAGAACATTCTGTTTATTATGTGTGTAAGACAGAGGACCTTTGTACGTTAAAATTAATCTACTTATTTTGTGTGTGTGTGCGTGTCTCAATTACTTGGTATATTTAGTTGTAATATTCACCTTACGACACCATCTGTGTTTCTACATGTTTTTGACGGGTTTAGGATAGGGTTCGTTCCTGAAGAACGGAGTGGGTAGTTTGTTTTGAGGAAAATTGTCGGAAAATTACCAAACCACGTGACAACTTTCGGTACGATACGTACCCATACAAGAAGACTACTGGGTTTAGATTCCTGACTAGTTCCATTCTTTCGGGTCGAGAGTAGTCTTAACTCCTGTTAAGAACACCAAGTATGTACGAAGTATTGAGGTATACTCATACAAATTTTGAAACAACCGAAAAGAAACGTCAAACTGAAAAAGGATACCGGTTAGGAAATAGCGAGATGAAGAGAAAAGATACCAACAATGGGGATTATTTATAAGGTGTGTGTTTTGAGGAGGGTGCACAAACCAGACAAAGACTTTCTTTGGTCGAGGAAAACTAAATACCATCACTTTCAGTGGGATCTTTCGTTCACTATTCCACACTGAACCCCTGTCATCTTTTAGGAGGACGGTTACGTCCTCTGGGGTTAAGTTAGGGACCCGACCTTTCTACGGAACCTCTTCCCTTATAGGTGACGTCATAAGAACGTACCCCTCAAAGTACCTCTCTTTACGGAATTTCCGATGTCAATATATATATATTTCAGAGGGGTTTCATCATTCTGTATCGGTTGTATATAGTGGTATGGTCGTCCTGAGTCCTCACATACCCTTATCTAAAAATCCTATGAATTAGATTCTTTGAATTTGTATTTTAAATTAGTTTCTAATAAATAAACCCTTGTAAAAGGGTTCTGTATCTATATTTAAGAGATCGTTACTGGGGTATTCTACAACCCTTAAATGGTGATCGTACTAAAGATCCTTGTTTCTTTTGTGTTACCAGGTACTATTTACTTTAATTTTACGTCTTTACGTGTCGTCTGAAACCTTTTATCCTAATTTTTAGAGTCCTTGTACTTGTACGACTTCATTTATTCGTACAGTCCATCCTATGAGTGGTACCTCCTGTGTCTTCCATACGGTAATGGTTCAGGAATTTCTTACACGACCCTAAGGGTCCACCGAGTCTACCATTTCTTAGGTGGACGTTATACCCTCTGGACCCAAACAAGGAACCTAACCCTTCTAAGGGACCTCTTCCCTTACTGTTGGGTGAGGTCATAAGAACGGACCTCTTAGGGGTACCTGTCTCCTCGGACCACCCGATGTCAGGTACCCCAGAGTTTCTTATTCTGTGTTGATTCGCTGATTCGTGTCGTGTGTTCCTTACGTGATCACTCATCATGAATCTTCAAACCACCGTGGAGGTGAGATACTCCTGACTGTTATCCTCTCTGAGTAATTATAGTTCCTGTTACAATCCTGTAGTTTTGTTGTTTCCGGACCGTCGATTTGAATTTGTGATGGTCAAGTCAAGTCCAGTCACCGAGTCAAGTCACCGAGCTGGGGTACTTAGCGTCGTGCGGTCCGGAAGGACAGGTAGTGGTTAAGGGCCTCAAGTGAGTCTGAGTGCAGGTAGCTCAGTCACTACGGTAGGTCGGTAGAGTAGGAGACAGTAGGGGAAGAGGAGGACGGGGGTTAGGGAGGGTCGTAGTGTCAGAAAAGGTTACTCAGTTGAGAAGAGTACTCCACCGGTTTCATGACCTCAAAGTCGAAATCGTAGTAAGGAAGGTTTCTTTACGGTCCCGACTAGAGGAAGTCTTACCTGACCAACCTAGAGGAACGTCAGGTTCCCTGAGAGTTCTCAGAAGAGGTTGTGGTGTCAAGTTTTCGTAGTTAAGAAGCCGTGAGTCGGAAGAAGTATCAGGTTGAGAGTGTAGGTATGTACTGGTGTCCTTTTTGGTATCGGAACTGATCTACCTGGAATCAGTCGTTTCATTACAGAGACGAAAACTTATACGATAGATCCAACCAGTATTGAAAGGAAGGTTCCTTATTCGTAGAAAATTAAAGTACCGACGTCAGTGGTAGATGTCACTAAAACCTCGGGTTTTGTTATTTCAGACTGTGACAAAGGTGACAAAGGGGTAGATAAAGAGTACTTCACTACCCTGGCCTACGGTACTAGAAGCAAAAGACTTACAACTCGAAATTCGGTTGAAAAAGTGAGAGGTGAAAGTGAAAGTAGTTCTCCGAAAAATCAAGGAGAAGTGAAAGGCGGTATTCCCACCACAATAGACGTATAGACTCCAATAACTATAAAGAGGGCCGTTAGAACTAAGGTCGAACACAAAGAAGGTCAGGTCGCAAAGAGTACTACATGAGACGTATCTTCAATTTATTCGTCCCTCTGTTATATGTCGGAACTGCATGAGGAAAAGGATAAACCTTGGTTAGACAACAAGGTACAGGTCAAGATTGACAATGAAGAACTGGACGTATGTCCAAAGAGTTCTCAGTCCAGTCCACCAGATCATAAGGGTAGAGAACTTCTTAAAAGGTGTCAAAGAACACTAGGTGTGTCAGTTTCCGAAACCGTATCAGTTATTTCGTCTTTATCTACAAAAAGACCTTAAGAGAACGAAAAAGGTACTAGGTCGTCTACAACCGTTAAACTAGAGACCAAGGAGACGGAAAAGATTTTGGTCGAACTTGTAGTCCTTCAAGTGCCAAGCGCATAACGACTTCGAACCGAACCTCTTAAAACTCGTAATGAAATGATCGCACACTCTACTCACGTTAACACACCATCAAACTCGTAAGAAAACGTAACGGAAAGAAACCCTAACCTTACTTTTGACTGGCAAAGGTCAGGACACCGGTGACGACTCAAAAGGTTTAAACGACCGTATAACTCACGTCGTGAAAGGGTCGCAGTAGAAAGTCCTAAACTTTATCGAGTTGACCTTAAGGTAGTGGAGGTGATAGAGAGGAAAAGAGGAAACGAAAAACGAAGAGAAGAAAAGTGTCGATAAACATTCCGGAGAGGTCTCTCGGTAAAACGAAAAAACATAAAGAAAAGGTACCCCTAACAACTAGGGACGTTATCCTCCTATGTCAATAGTATTACTCGACGTCCTAGTCTCACTGTCACTTCCCACAAACTGGGTGTGTAAGTACCTCTAATAATTATTTTACCGTAAAGACCTTTGTTTGATCTACTCGTCGATTATTGCAATTATCAGTTGAACAAGGTAGTCTTCTTTAGTCCCTATCCACCGTACTACACTCGTGAGTAAAGGTATTTTCGGTGTCAAGAAAGACCTTTAAGGTCAGGATTCGTTCAAAAGTCTAGATCTTGGGTCCCAGGATTCTCCACTGGTACAGGTCTTTGTCGTTTTGAGATACTGTTAGTGTGTGTCAATACTAAGAGGATCAGGAAGGAGTTTCCCGGAACCTCAGTAAAAGAATCCATAAACATACAACCCATTATTTTTCATAGGACTCCTGGTAAAAACCTATATCTATAACCCTGCTGTAACTATGGACGTCAAATAACGAAACCGATCTCACCCTGTATACGGTGGTCCATTATTTAAACTAATAGTCGACGACATATATATAAATAACCTAGAACAGGGACTTATAAATTAACTCTAACCGTATGAAATATCGACTTACGTAACTCCTCCGGAAACCTTTCACTTTCGTATCACCTAATAATGAGTCCCGAAAGGTCGTTCTGTATTGGTTTTCAAAGTATATATATATATATATGTGTGTGTGTGTGTGTGTGTGTGTATATATATATATATATTATATGTATATTTCTATATATGAATGTGTATATGTATATATCTTATCATATAATATATATATACTCTAATTAATATTCCTTACAACAACTACATTTAGACCAGATTGAGACTCCTGGACTTTTTAGTCCGTAGCCAAAGTCTTACTTTCGACCGTTGATGTCCCTCTCGACTACAAAGTTGAACTCAAGATTCCATTCGTTCTTTTTTTATTATTATTATTATAGAGTTGGGTCACTCCGTCCTCTACCAGGGAATAGTCCCTCCGAGTAGGAAAACATGATACGACAGAAAGTAAATTGACCTACTTCAGGTGGTGGAGTTCCTCCCCTTATATGAGTCAGATGATTAAAGATACGATAAGAACCAACAGGAGTCCTGGACGACCCCGAAACCGAACACCTTCTGAGCCCCGACTCAGGGACGATTATTAGACCTGAAGGTCTGTTTGACTCCCACTCAGTTTCGATTACCTTCGGTGCAGACCCTGAAACCAAACACCTTGTGAGTCCCTTCTCAAGGACAGCGATCTGACCCGAAGATCTTTTGACCTCCCTCTCAAGGACGATTACCTTCGTCTTAGAGGTCTGGACGACCCCAAAGTCGAAACCCTGACACACCACAGGTCAAGTACGACTGTCCTCGACCGGAGGAATCCTGGACGACCCTACACCACGACGACTTTCTCTTCCAGTAGGTTCTCCTGGGTTCTGTACCGATGACTATCTGAGAGGGTGTCACAGAGAAGTATTTATTTAGTTCAGGACTCGGAAACCTCACCCTCGTGACTGAGGTTCTGTAATCTGGTGATCTCTTGATTGTGATCTCTCATAGTTTATCACTCTTGAGTTTATTTTCTTTGTCTAAAACATGTGTTCTGTACCGTAGTGGGTTGGTGGTCATCGTGGGACACGTCCTACGGAGTAGATTCGTCGTTTTTGTTTTTATGTTTGGGTCAGTAGTCGTCTGTCCTAATGGTGGAGTGAGTCGGAACGGGTAGTCTCTTTTTTATTTGTTTGTTTTTGTCGTGTTCGAATGTTTTTGGTGACCTGGTTGGAATCCTCCCGTCTTTGGTTTTCCTTCTTCCTTAAGTTGGAACTTCGGACCCTTTCCTCTGGAGTTTGTGTTATTCAATTTTTTTTATTATTACTTTTACGTCTCTTTATGATGTGTTTAATTCCTTGTTTGATCTTTGTGTCTTCAGGTTTATTTACTTCTTCTTTATCCGTTTGATGGACTTTTTCTTAAGTCTTATTACTATTATTTCTACTAGTTTTTGGGACTTTTGTTTTACTTATTTTACGTTCTTAGTTGATTGTTTCTGGATCTTCTTAATTTCTTATTTGTGTATCTCTGTTTGTTGTGTTAATACTTTAATTTTTATGAGATCTTCCTTAGTTATCGTCTTATAGACTTCGTCTTCTTACTTAGTCACTCGACCTTCTATTTTACCACCTTTATTGAAGACTTCTCGTCTTATTTCATTTTTCTTACTTTTCTTGACTTCTATCAGAGTCTCTGGAGACCCTGTTATAGTTTGTGTGATTGTGAACTTAATATCGTCAGGGTCTTCTTCTTATCCTTTTCTTTACCATACTCTTTTCAAAACTTTTATAATATCAACTTTTAAAGGGGTTGTACCTTTTCCTTTATCAGTTATTTCACATTCTCGTGTTTCTCAGAGTAAGTCCTATTTGGGTTCCTCTTTGTGAGGTTGTGTGTGTGATTAGTTTGATTGTCCGATTTGTGTTTCTTACTTATAATTTTCGTCGTTCCCTCTTCGTTGTTCATTGTATGTTCCCTTTGGGGTATGCGAATTGTCAACTAGAAAGTCGTCTTTGAGACGTCCGGTCTTCCCTGACCGTCCTATATAAATTTCCTGACCGTCCTATATAAATTTGATGACTGTCCCTTTTGAGATGTTGGTTATAACGACAACCAAGAGTGAGCTTCCTAGAGTGATTTTTAAATACCTCTTTATTCTTCGAAAAGTCTGTCTTTTTCAATTCTCTTAAGTCACGGTACTTTGGTCGAAATGTTATTTACAATTTCACTAAATATATCAGTTCTTTATACTCTCTTCTTTTTTTCTCAATGTTTTAATTAGGGTTGTTTAATTCGTTTACCATTATCCTTGTGTATATAGTCATTAACGAAAGTTTCATTTACCTAATTTACAAGGTTGGTTTTCTGTGTCTGACCGACTTACCTATGTTTTCATTCTGGGTATATATACGACAGATGTTCTTTCGGTGAGTCTGGAGTTCTGTGGATATCTGACTTTCACTCTCCTACCTTTTTATATAAGGTACGTTTACCCTTCGTTTTCTTTCGACCTCAACATTAGGAGTATAGTCTGTTTTGTCTGGAATTTTATTTCTTCTAATGCTCTCTGTTCGTTCCCGTGATGTATTACTGTTCCTTATTTAGGTTCTCCTTCTATTTTGTTAACATTTATAGATACGTGGGTTGTCTCCTTATGAAGTTATGTATTCTGTTTGTGATCGTCTGTATTTTCCTCTTGGACCGTCATTGTGTTATTATCATCTTCTAAATTATAGGGTGGGTGTGGTCACCTGTTTAGTAGTTTTGTCTTTTAATTATTCCTTTGTACAGAATCTACTATGCAATCTACTCTACCGAGAGTAGCTATAGAAGTCCTGTAAGGTAAGTTTACGTTTTCTTACGTGGAAGAAGAGTTTACGTGTACCTTGTAAGAGTTCCTATCTGGTATAGAACCCAGTGTTTAGTTTAGAGTCATTTAAATTCTTTCAACTTTGGTATAGTACGTAGAAGAGGTTTGTGTTCCGTAACTCTGATCTATAGTTAATGTTCTTCTTTTGACATTCTTCGTGTTTGTGTACCTCCAATTTGTCGTGTAAAGATTTATCGGTTGTCCAATGACTTCTGTAGATTTCCCTTTAGTTTTTTAAAGATCTGTGTTTACTGTTACTTTTGTGTTATTAAGTTTTGATACCCTATGTCGTTTTCGTTAAGATTCTCCCCTAAAGTATCGTGTGTTAAGATGAAGTTCTTTGTTCTTATTATAATTTGTGTTTGGATTGAAATACACCTTTTGTTGACCTTTTTTTCTTCTTGTTGTTGTTTTTTTTTTTTTAATCCTCTTCCTTTCTTTAGTATTTCTAGGTTCGTCTTTAGCTACTTTTTCTTTATTTTCTTCGTTATCATTTGAAAAGGTTTTGATTTTCGACCAAGAAACTCTTCTATTTTAACTGTTCGAAAATCGGTCTGAGTAGTTCTTATTTTCTCTCTTCTTAGTTTCGTTGTTTTAGTCTTTACTTTTTCCCCTGCAATGTTGTCTGTTATGTCTCTGTGTTTTCTAATACTCTGATGATACTTGTTGAGATACCGTTATTTTACCTATCGGAACTTCTTTACCTGTCTAAGGATCTTTTCAATTCGGAAGGTTTTGACTTGGTCCTTCTTTATCTCTAATACTTGTTGGGTTAATGTTCGTGACTTTAACTTTGACACTAATTTTTAGAGGGGGGTTTCTTTTGTTTGTTTGTTGTTGTTGTTTTTTTTTTTTGTTTCCGGGTCCTGGTCTCTCGAAGTGTCCTCTTAAGATAGTTTGTAAATCTCCCCTCGATTACGGATAGGAAAATTTTGAGAAAGTTTGTGAACGTCTCCTTTCTTGTGAAGGTTTGAGTAAGATATTCCGGTGTTAGTGGGACTATGGTTTTCGTTTCTGTTGTGTTTTTTTCTTTTGATGTCCGGTTATAGTGACTACTTGTATCTACGTTTTTAGGAGTTGTCTAAAATCGTTTGTTTTAAGTCGTTGTGTAGTTCTTAGAGTATGTGGTATTAGTTGATCCCAAATAAGGTCCTTACGTTCCTAAGAAGTTATATACGTTTCGTTAGTTACACTATGTGATATAATCGTTCAACTTTCCATTTTGATATACTATAAGAGGTATCTACCTCTTTTTTGGGAAACTGTTATAAGTTGTGGGTAAATACTAATTTTGAGAAGTTTTTTACCCGTATCTTCCTCGGATGGAGTTGTATCATTTCCGGTATATACCATTCGGATGTCTTTTGTAATAAGAGTTACCATTTTTTGACTTTCGTAAGGGTGATTCTAGTCCTTATTCTGTTCCTACAAGTAAAAGTGGTGATAATGAGTTGTATCAAGACCTTCAGGATCGATATCGTTAGTCTCTTCTTTTTCTCTATTTTATTAGGTCTAGTCTTTTCTTTCTCATTTCGAGAGTGACAAACGTCTACTGTACTATGTATCTTTTGGGATTTCTATCATAGTTTTTTAATGATTTCGATTAGTCACTTAAATCGTTTCAACGTCCTATGTTTTAGTTATGTGTCTTTAGTGAATGTACAGATATATCATTGTTACTTTTTAGTCTTTCTCTTTAATTCCTTGGTTAGGGGAAGTGGTAACGTTGTTTTTCTTAATTTATAGATCCTTATTCGAATGGATTCCTCTGTTTTCTTGACATGTGTCTTTTAAAATTCTGTGATTACTTTTTTTAGTTTCTACTGTATAAGTCTACCTCTTTGTCAGGTACAAGGATCCATCTTTCTTAGTTGTAACACTTTTGGTGATATGATGGTTTACGTTAGACATTTAAGTCAAGTTAGGGATAGTTTAATGGTTACCGTAAACGGTGTCTTGGTCTTGCTTTTTAAAGTGTTAAGTATACCTTTGTGTTTTCTGGGACTTATCAGTTTCGTCAGAACTCTTTCTTCTTACCTCGACCTCCTTAGTTCAAAGGACTGAAGTCTGATATGATGTTTCGATGTCAGTAGTTCTGTCATACCATGACCGTGTTTTTCTCTTTATATCTGGTTATCTTGTTCTATCTTTCGGGTCTTTATTTGGGTATGTGGATACTCATGGAATAAAAACTGTTTCCTCTGTTCTTATTTATGTTACTCCGTTTCTGTCTAAGACCAAGACCCTTTTGGTCTGTCGATGTACATTTTCTTACTTGTGAATACCACAATATTGTGAAAGATTGTGGTATGTGTTTCTACTTGAGTTTTACTAAATTTCTGGATTTACATCCCGGACTTTGATATTTTGAGAATCTCCTGTCGTTCCCGTTTGGAGAGCTACTGTATATAGTTTTGTTCTAGGAGCTACTGGGTGGAGGGTCTCATTGTCTTTATTTTTGTTTACATTTGTTCACTCTGGACTAATTTGATTTTTCGAAAACGTGTCGTTTCCTTTGATATTCGTTACACTTTTCTGTTGGGACACCCTCTTTTACTATCCATTAATTTGTTAACTGTTTCCTAATTAAAGGTTTTATATGTTCGTCACGTATGTAGAGTTACGGTCTTTTTGTTTGTTGAATTAATTTTTCACCCTTTTTCTGGATGTGTCTGTAAAGAGGTTTCTTCTGTATGTCTACCGATTGTTTGCACTTTTATATGAGTTGTAACGAGTAATAATCTCTTTTCATTTAGTTTTGATGTTACTTTATAGTGGAGTGTGGCCAGTTTTACCGGGAGTAGTTTTTCAGATGTTGTTATTTACGACCTCTCACACACCTCTTTTCTCTTCCGAGAACGTGACAACCACCCTTACATGTAACTTTGTCGGTGATACCTTCTACTACACCTCTGAGGAATTTTTTGATCCTTATTTTGATGGTATACTAGGTCCTTAGAGTGAGAATACGTATATAGGACTCCTTTGGTTTAAAATTTTTTGTTTACATGGGGTAACAAGTAACGTTGTGATAAATGTTATCGATCTTGTACCTTCATTGGATCTACAAGTGGGTGTCTACTAACCTATTTCTTCAGTACCATGTATATGTGTTACCTTATAATGAGTTGGTATCTTTCCTTCCGTAAACTCAGTCAACACTACTACACCTACTTGGATCTTGGATAATATGTCTCGCTTCACTCAGTCTTTCTCTTTCTATTTATAGTATAAGATTACGTATATATACCTTAGATCTTTTTACCATGACTTCTTAAATAAATGTCCCGTTGTTAACTCTTTGTCTGTATCTTTTGTTTGAATACCTGTACCCCCATCTTCTGTCTGAATACCTCCTCTCCCACTCTACATACTTTTCTCATTATACCTTTGAATGTAATGGTATACATTTTATCTATCGGCTGCCCTTAAACGACATACCGAGTCCTTTGAGTTTGTCCCCGAGACATAGTTAGATCTCCCCACCCTACCCCTCCCTCTACCCTCCCTCAAAGTTTTCCCTCCCCTATATACGCATGGATACCGACTACAACTCCAAACTGTCTTTTGTTTTTTTAAGACCTTTCGTTAAAAGGAAGTTATTTTTTTAATTATTTTTTCAAATTAGAGTAGATTTTTGTGGGAGTGTCTGTATGAGTCTCATTACAAACGAGTTGATAGACCCGAGGGACATCGGGTCTTTTTTAACTGTGTATTTTAACAGGTAATGTTATCTCTTCCCGTCATCTTAGGAAACTTTGACAAGGAGGAGAATTTGTCATTTACCGTTTTTTTATTTTTACTTCTGTATGAGGTAGGGTTCTTACCGACTTTTAATCACGATAGGACTTTCTAGACTTCCTATGTCCCTATCGTTAGGGGCTATTTAAAAGTAAATTAAATAGTTAGATCAGAACGTAAAATCATCGACATTGTCTACATCATAGAAATGATCTCACTCAATTATACTTGAGTTGATGTACTTTACGTGGGTAACTAAACAATTTATAAAATATTAAATTAGTAATTTCTGTTGGTTTTCAAACGTAAATTTATTTTACCTGTTGGAATGTTGTCTCTTACACACCAACGTTTGGATACTGGTATTTAGGTGACCGGTATAAGGTGGAAAAACTACCTCATAACTTCACCAGACGACTCCACGTCAACTTCGTAATCTCCTTCACTATCCTCTTAATTCATAATAGAAGATTCGAAGTCCTGTGTGTGATATAAAATAACTACCTCAGTCGAATATCAAACAAGAAATTAAACAACAACAACAACGACAACAAGTCAGTTCAGTATAGAATGACGTTGGTGTACCTGACGTCGTGTGGTCCAAAAGGACCGGGAGTAGTTGGGGGTCTCAAATTAGTTCAAGTATAAGTGACTTAACCACTAAGGTAGGTTGATAGAGTAAGAGACAGTAGGCGAAGAGGCAGACTCCTCTTCTTTAAGTGATATAGCGGAGGGAAAAGGTTACTCAGTCGACAAGTGTAATCCACCGGTTTCATAACCTCGAAGTCGAAGTCGTGGTCAGGAAGGTTACTCATGAGTCACAACTAAAGTTAATTCTAACTGACCGAACTATTTCTTTCCTTTAAAGTCCACATTGTTATTATATTTGTATAGTTCTACAGACCTGTAAATATACATATCTTTTATCAAAATTTTGAAGACATAATAACTATAAACTTTGTCCTATTAAAGAACACATAAAACTCCCGACAGGATACGTACAAATTATAATGATCTACAATTACCGTAGGAAGGAAGTACTACTATTAGTTATTAACAAAGATTGTAACAGTTTATAGGGGACCGATCCTTTAAGGTGTGTTAACTTTAATTTTTTTTTTTTCTTTTAGACGATATTCATTACGTACGATACACTAAGTCTTCCATATACATTCTTTCGATGACTATTTCCGTAAACTACAAGAGGAAAGTTATTATTTATTTTTATCAAAGTTAAGTCCCGTTCCTTAAATATCATACTAACATATGTTTAAATATTATGTGACATTTACATCCACCCATATTATTCTACCCTTATTGACCATTTTTTCGTTTGAGGTATCCGAAACCATAGTGATTAAACCCCTTCAAAAGTTAATAATCATGAAGTCTCTAAAGAACAGAAAAATAGAAAAGAAGAGGACCATATGGTAATGAGAATGTAATATGTAAAACATTAACCGGATGTCAAGAAACTATAAGATAAGTTAGAAAATGAAAAGGGTGACAAACTCAAAACTTTAAAAGATGACTGTAGAGAAGTCCTAATGAACAATAAAGGAGAAGACAGAGATCACAGAACTACTCAACGTAATCGTCCCGAAAACCTTTGGTTTGTTCACCTAAAACACAAACTCTGTCAAGAATATTACCACCATAATATTGTTACCGGATTAGTCCATTCTAAGAGTAAAGAGGAGAGAGGGTTTTATACAGTCAGTAATAGATATTAACGTTAACATGGATATCTACGATTTTTAATGTACTAATTTAAGTCAGAAGTAATACTTCCATTCAAAATCGTATTCCTATCTTATTAAAGGATTATACTATACCCTATAGATATATTTTTATAATCGTTTGTAATATATTTCTCATTTTGGTACTCATTAGGGTAATTTCGCTTAAGGTTTTGTTACTATAGATGAGAGTACAGGTATTAAGTTAAGACAAAACGTTCAAATAGGTTTCTTTAGTCTTCTATCTTATACTCAATATTTATAATCTTCGTTCCTTTTACTTAAAAGTAATCAACTTTTAAGAGAACCCTCTCCTCTTTTTCTCTTTGTTAAATTTTTTTATACTTTTGAGAGTACTCTCAAGTCTTTTGTACAGAAAATAATTTATTTGTACTTCTTAATTTAACATAACGTCTGACAAAAATTTTTAGTCCGACTTTTGTTGAATTTCCTATATTAAATATTATTTTTGTTATCATTTTTGGTATTATGTTTAAGATTTCTTTCTTTATAAAAAACATTTATCTGGTTTTTAATATCTTCTCATCTATTTCTTTATACTTATTTACTTCTAGGAACTGTAATAAGATCTACGTTTTGAGATTATGACATTTCCATAAGAAAGAGAGGATTCATTAGATGTTTTAATTAGATCAAAATTATTTTTCAAAGTACAAGTGTATAACCTATTAATTTCGGTAGATTTATAATTAGTAAAATGTGTAAGGGGTTCGGTAAATTAAGTTGTTTTTCTTGTATATTTCAGTGAAATTAGGGTATCCTTGTTCTTACGATTTTAAAGTTACAGTGTACATTCCTATATTTGAAAGACTTTGATAAAATCGGTCAAGAATTATGTGTTGTCTTGACTCATAGTCCGTTTATTTTTTACTCTCCCACCACCCGTATCTTGATCATCGACTTCTGTGTTTTATTCTGGATAGTTTTTACCTTTTTATTAATGTGTAATACCCTTCTTTAGGAATATTGTACATACTCTGATTAAAATAGTCTTTTATTAAACTACTCCCTCTTTTCCTTTTCGAACTCTCGAGTATCCATAATCTTCTCGTCAAAACACGCCGTAGTAAAGATCCTCCCTCCTTCAATCTTGACTGTCTGAGAAGAATCTATGAACCTTTATTTTCCCCCTTTTTTCTTCCTTCATCGTCTATAATTACTAGGATATCTTTGTTCTACTAGACTTTGGTCTTCTGTGTTTGTAGAGGGTGTTTTCACACGGTAAATAATTAATTTGACACTAAGTGATCCACTCTTTGGTAAAAAGAACCGAAAATTACAAAGAAGAATATAAACCCCTTCTAGTTAAAAGACCGAACAGAAAAGTACTTCTGACATATCGTTTGTTGTACTTTCTATCTTTTTTTATGGAGGAGGGTCTTTTACCGACCAGTCCAAACGAACTTCGGATAAAGTTTTCTAAACCTAACAGACCTTCAGAACCGAAGTGTCATACTATGTTTGGGTGACCTACGTTTCGTAGACGGACACTACAAGGTACAATGAGGTACCCATTCACATTTCCTTCTCGGACTTTCTTCTTTTTTTTCTCTCTCTCTTTCTCTCTTGATGTTTTTGTCGTAGTTTTGTTCATTGTTTTACCGTTATTCATATATGGACAGTTATTAGTACCATTTACAGTTATCTACACGGTTAGTTTTCTGTATCCTACCTACTAACCAATTTCTCTAGTTTGGATATATATATATATATATATATATATATATATATATATATATACGACGAAACATCTCTAAGGGAAGTCTCGACTTCTGTCTTTTTCTGACTTTCACTCCCTACCTTTTTCTGTAAAGTACGTTTACCTTTATCTTTGTTTAGACCCCATCGTTATGAGTATAGTTTGTTACATTTGAAGTTTTGTTACAGACATTGTTTTCCACTTCTTCTCGTACTATAGTTCTGTTTACCAAGTTATGTTCTTCTACTATATTGTAGGTACTTATGTATATGTGGATTATATCCTTGTACATTTATTTATTTCGTTTATAATTGTCTGTATTTCCCTCTTTGTCATTGCGTTATTTTCATCCACTGTAATTGTGGGAAACATGTAGTTTCTTACCTAGTGGTTCTTTCTTTTGGTTATTTCTTTCTCGTCACAATTTACCGGTTTACCTGAATGATTAATATTTGTCCTGTAATGTAAAAATTTTTAGTCGTATATGTGAGAAAGGTTCACGTGTATCTTGTAAGAAGTCCTATCTAGTATAAGATCCAAGGTTTTGTTCAGAGTTGTGTAAATTCTTCTGATTTTAATGTAGTTCGTATAAAAAGACTGTATTTTATAACTCTGATCTTTAATTTATTTTTATTACACTTTTCCCGTGTATTTGCACCTCTGATTTATTGTAATAATTTTTCGGTTGTCCAGTCGTTTCCTTTAGTCTTTTATACGAGTCTACTCACTTTTATTTTTGTGTTGAAAAGTTTTAGATACCTGTGTTTTCTTGATCAAGATTCTTCTTTTAAACACCACTATGTTCGTATGAGCTAATTTGTTTTTTATAATTTATTGAGTTTAAATGGTAGATATCTTTAATCTTTTTCTTGTTTGTTTCGGGTTCCAGTTGTCTTCCTTCCTATATTATTTATAATATTACCATTATATATTTGATCATTTCGATATCTTTTTTTTCATGGATCATATATATCGATTTTTATATGTTTTAAACTATTTTAATTTTTTCATCAAAATTCTTCATACTTCGTTGTGACAGTGATAAACGACTACTAATAACTTCTATTTCTTTTGGGATTTTAAGTGGTTTTTGATCTTGATCATATGCTTAACTCATGTTGAAGTTCCATCTAATTTATGAGACTTTGGAGAAGATATAGATACGGGATCGTAACTCGATGGTCTTTTTATTTAGTTTCGGTAGATGATGAAGTGTGTTTTTTTATTTTATGGAGCCTTACTTAAATTGGTTGTATATGAGACCTTTGATATTCCGTAAATACATCCTATAACTTCTATTATGTCTATTTGTCTTTATAGTTCGCAAGGACCTAACTTTCTTAATTATAGTAATTTTACAGGTATGTTGAGTTTCGATAGATATATAAATTGTATTAAAGAAAGTCTGTGGGTCCATGAGACGTGTCGTGATCTTGTTTACTGACGTTTTAAACACACCTTGGTGTTTTCTGGAGCTTATCTTTTTCGTTAGAACTCTTTTTTCTTGTTTGAACCCCAATAATGTGAGGGACTAAGGTCCGAGATCATACTTCGATGTCTTTACTTTTGTCATACCATGACCGTGTTTTGTATGTGTATCTAGTTATTTTGTTTTATCTCTGGGTTCTTTATTTGGACACATGGGTATATCGGTTAGTTAGATAGGTTTTCCCCGTACTTATATGTTATTTCTTTTCTATAATAGAAGTTATTCAGTACAATACTTATGACATATCGATGTATATTTTCTTAGTTAAATCTTGTAAAAGAGTCTATATGTTTATTCGTGTTTTACCTAATTTCTAGATTTAAATTCTAGTGCCCCTCCCTCCTCTCTCCCCCCAAGTCCTACCCCTTGTGCACGTATCGACACCGTCTAAGTACAACCACATACCGTTTTGGCTATGTTATAACATTTCATTAATTGGAGGTTAATTTTATTTATTTACATATAAAAAAATTTTTCTTTAGTATTTTCAGGACCTTTATAGTTATTGGAGTCTATACTTCTATTGGTATGGGACAATCTTTTGTTTCTCATTGATTTCTAGGAGAACTACTTCCATTTACTCCTCTCACTTTCTGGACCGAATTTTGAGATGTAAGTTTTTTGATTTTAGTACAGTAGACCAGGGTAACGAAGTACCGTTTATCTACCCCCTTCGTTACCTTTGTCACTGTCTGAATTAAAACCCCCCGTGGTTTTAGTGTCGTCTATCACTGACGTCGGTACTTTAATTTTCTTCTCGATACTGGTTGGATCTGTCGTATAATTTTTCGTCTCTGTAATTAAACGGCTGTTTCCAGGTATCAGTTTCGATACCAAAAAGGTCATCAGTACATACCTACACTCTTGATCTGATATTTCTTCCGTCTCACGGTTTCTAAACCATGAAAAATTAACACCAAAACCTCTTCTGAGAACTCTCAGGGAACCTGACGTTCTAGTTTGGTCAGTTAAAATTTCCTTTAGAATTCTACAACTCCGACTTTGAGGTTTCAAACCGGTGGACTACGCTTCTCGGTTGAGTAATCTTTTTTATGATAACGACCCTTTGTAACTTACACCCTTCTCTTCCTCTGTTGTCTCCTACTCTACCAACCTACCGTAGTGGTTGAGTTATCTGTCCTCAAACTCGTTCGAGGTCCCCTACCCCTTCCGGTCCCTTCAGACCGTACGACGTCAGGTACCCCAACGGTCCTCAGTCTGTGTTGACTCGTTGACTTGTTGTTGTCGTTATGAAGAAACTGTCATGTAAAATAACTTGACTAGAGTAGTCCGTTTCTTTTGTTTTCGTTTGTATTGTGTACCCTGTATTATTTTGAATTTTCAAAATCCTATCGTTTTCTTAGGTAGTCGTTTTGTTTTTCAGTCGGGGTGACTCATACTCTTCCGTAAACGTTGACTACAAACTATTCCCCAATTATAGGTTTCATATAATTTTTGAGTATATGGAGTTATAATTTTTTTTTAGGTTTGTTGGATTGACTTTTACCTATCTTCTACTGGTAGTCTAGGTACCTTTCTATAAGTTATAACGATTGGTAATCCCTTTTACGTAGATTACTGGTTTTCCTATAGTAGAGTAGAAACAGTCATACCGACGGTAGTTTTTCTGTTTATTATTTCACAAACGTTCCGACACTATTTTCCTTTAGAATCATAAACCACTACCGTTACATTTAACCAAGTCGGTGATAGTTTTTGTAATACCTTTAGGAGTTTTTTAATTTTTATCCAGATGGTATACTAGATCTTTAAGATGACGACCCATTTATAGACTTTTTTTACTGTCACTAAGTTTTTCTATGTACGTGGGGTTACTAGTATAGTTATGATAAATACCATCAGTTCTATACCTTCGTTGAATTGTAGGTAGTATCTACTTACCTATTTCTGTTACACCACATGTGTGTGTGTGTTACCTTATAGTGAGTCGGTATTTTTTCTTACTTTAAAACAGTAAACTTTTTTATATCTACCTAGACCTCCCATAATACGAATGACTTTACAATCTGTCTCTTTCTGTTTCTCTACTTGTTCGTATTGTTTTATCTTTGTCCGAGTGTCAATGCCTCTTGTTTGATCACCAATGATTACTCCTCTCCCTACCGCCATCCCGTTTATCCACTTCCCCTAGTTTTCGATATTTGATGATCGATATTTTATTTATTCTATGTTCCTACATTATATGTTATGTCCTTTATATCGGTTATAAAACATCATTGAAATCTAGTTCATATTACACATTTTATAGTTGAGTGATACGATAAATGGATTGTGGTTGTATAATAACAATCAATTGGTATGAAATTATTCCTTTTTTTTAATGATTTACAGACACCTATTTACTTTACCTACTTCTTTGACTACAATATACATATATATATATTTAGTAATTATATATTATATCTCTATTATGTAACGTACATATATATGTTATTTTATAATAAGGTAGAATTATTATAATCGAATAAATATATTTATATACAGGTGTCATCTTGTAATATTCAAACCCATATGTGTGTGTGTGTAGTTTTATAATAGTCGAAATTTTTCATTCCTTAAGGACCGAAACGGTTGTCGTCTTTACTTGTGTCTCCTGTATAACTACTAATTTTATTCGGTCTGTCTTGTTCTTATATTGTAATATAGTAAGTATACACATAACTTTTTGTTACTTGATTATAGTCTCTTATTTACCATCAATCGTCTCCGATCCTCAGTTCTTCTTTTCGTCTATAACTAGTTTATCATATTTAAAAGTCAATGTTCTACTTATTCAAGATCTTTGGACCACACGTCGTACTACTGATGTCAATCATCGTTACTTAACATAGCAACTTTAAACGACACTCATCCATAGTTTACAAGAATAATGTTTTTTCATTGAGAAAAATTACATAAAGATTTCTAAAATAGAAAACTGTAGTACTATTTATATAAAACATGGAAGCAAAAGGTTAAAAAACGACGACCATATCTTGATATATTAACTTAACATGTAATTGACGTATAACACGTTTCAGTGGTTTAAGTTAAAAAACAAAAACAGATGAACAAAAAATTATCTAAGAGTTTTTGTCAAAAATTTTATCTGAGAAATCCTACAATTACATGGATTATATAATTTTATAAGAAATGGTAAAGAAGAAAGTAATTACTTAATAAATCTTCATATAACAATGTAATGTTTGTAAACATAAAAGGAATATATAGAATAGTAATAACCAAATATAAATGTAGGATCAAACAACTTTCTTATATCATTCTAAAGATAACAAAAATTTAAATAATTCTGTGAAATACTATTCGTATACCGTTAGTATTTTACATGTGTACTTTTTATACTCATAAGATATACCGACGAAATTCGATTTTAAACCAGTTTTACCAACTATCACAACTAATATATAAAATACAGAAATCATTAAACACGATAAACAATCAACGGTTCTCGTCTCACATTTTAAAAGATATAAATTAATACCTTAAACGATACCATTGTCTTTACAAGACTAAGACAAACTAGAAGAAAATTGATAAGTAAGTAGACGGAACGACGAGATCATATTCTATGTATTTCTAAATATTTATAATGGAAAGACTACTTAAACAAAAAAAAGTAGGACTTTGCAGGAGAATGGTAGTTATAACAAAAAATTTGAGATCTTTCATTTATCAGTGTAATTTTTTTTTTTTAGGTAAGATCGACAGGGACGTAAACTAACTTACCAAATCTGGTAATTATAAATGGTATAAAAACCTATACCAACATAAATCTCAGTAATACGAATATTAAAATAAAGACAAAAAGAAAAAGAAAAGACAACAACAAACAAAAAAAGGTCGAAAAGAAGGAAGTAAACCTAGTAAACACTAAAAAAAACTCCTTCCCTTAATATGAACAAGTTTAAAAACCAACAACTAAATGTAATACGTAAAAATTACAAGTGTGAGGTAAATTCAATTATAATATGGTAAATTGAAATTTTTTTATACACTAAGAAATAATATCCGACTTCTTCATCTTATATCTGTTATTTCCTCGTCAGTAAAAAGTTTGAAGAAAAACACACACACAACCTTTATAAGAAAGTTTTAGAGTGTCACAAGTGAAATTTTTTGTCTAATTGAACCGTAGATTGTCTTCACCTTTGTCTACGCCCCAATGGAGGCCACGAAGATCTCTTAGTAGAGTCCCGAGGTAATTTAGTAAACTCTAGGTGATTACGTACTCTTTGCAACCCGACCTTCTTCGTGTTCGACCTTGGTTCTAACGGTCCTCTTTATAGTTATTGGAGTCTATACGTCTACTGTGGTGGGAATACCGTCTTTCCCTTCTCCTTGATTTTTCGTCGAACTACTTTCACTTTCTCCTCTCACTTTTTCAACCGAATTTCGAGTTGTAAGTCTTTTGTTTCTAGTACCGGGGTAGTGAAGTACCCTTTATCTACCCCTTTGACACCTTTGTCACAGTCTGAAGTAAAATCCCCCGAGGTTTTAGTGACGTCTACCACTAACGTCGGTACTTTAATTTTCTGTGAATGAGGAACCTTCTTTTCAATACTGGTTGGATCTATCGTATATGTTTTCGTCTCTGTGATGAAACGGTTGTTTCCAGGCAGATCAGTTCCGATAACCAAAAGGTCATCAGTACCTACCTACACTCTCAACCTGACTTCTTTCGACTCGTGGTTTCTTAACTACGAAAACTTGACACCACAACCTCTTCTGAGAACTCTCAGTGAACCTGACGTTCCTCTAGGTTGGTCAGGTAAGATCCCCTCTAGTCAGGACCCACACGAAACCTTCCTGACTACGATTTCGACTTTGAGGTTATGAAACCGGTGGATTACGTTTCTTAACTGAGTAACCTTTCCTGAGACTACGACCCTCCCTAACCCCCGTCCTCCTCTTCCCCTGTTGACACCTACTCTACCGACCTACCGTAGTGGCTGAGCTACCTGTACCCAAACACACTTGAGGCCCTCGACCACTACCTGTCTCTCCGGACCGCACGACACTAAGTACCCCAGCGTCTCAGTCTGTTCTGACTGACCGACTTGACTTGACTTGACTTACGTTTCCATCTTAAATCATCGGATGTACTTGGGGAAAGTTAAAACTTTAATAAAACGTCAAAGTAAACATACACATCTCAGACTGTACCACTATACGTTCAAAATCCTAGTCTCCATACCCGTAAACCTCCAGTACCAATTCACTAGTACATTAGGACGATAATCAGACAAGTCTTAATAATGAGTATAACCACGGGTCCCCACTAGTCCGGGGTGTTTTCGTGTTTAGTTCGAATTCTATGGGTACCGAGAGTTAAATAATTAAAAGTCATTCCGTGGTAGCGATATGTTTGACACTTTGAACTACAAATTCACTACTTTCTATAAGAGAGAACATTCTGTCTACTTGTTCCTTGGTTTATAATTAAACTGTTCATTTATCAGATCACTCATATCTTAATTTCTTTCTCTATATATTTGTAAGATTGTTTTTCAGGAATCCGATTCTAACGAACTCTGACAAAGAATTAAATCACTTTTAGAAAAGTTCCTTTACCTCAAAAACTTTAGACAAAGTCCGAGGATGAACCAGTCACAATTTACGTGGGATTGGTTAAAGACGGAAATTAGAAGTTCCAGTATAGTAGAAATCCACCATTCAAGTAAAAAAAAATTGGACATAGAAGTATAATCAAAGGATCCCGACGATCTTTTTTTAATAGTATTTGAATCATTGAATTTCGTCGTCTTTAAGAGGTGTCAAGACCTCCGATCTTCGGTGTTTAGTTCCACACCCGACCTAGCAGGAGAGAGACTTCCGAAGAAGGAGAACGATCCAACACCTCTAACGACCGTTAGAAACCGTAAGGAAACGAACTTAGTCATAGTGAGATCAAAGACGAAGACATAAGTGTACCACAAAAAGGGAGACACAGAGATACAGAAGTTTATCGTAAAAAGGAGAGATACGGACACGGAGTCAGAGATTTGACGGGAGAAAAATATTTCTGTGGTTTGTAACTTAAATCCCGGTGGGATTAGGTCATACTGGAGGAGAATCGAACTAATGTAAACTTCATGGGATAAAGGTTTATTCCAGTGTAAATCTCCAAAGTTCACTGATATTTGAACTCCTCACTGTGATAAGTTTAGTCATGTATACGGGTAGTATAACAGATCAGTTGGAGATTGTGTAATTTTTATTAGAATAAAACGAAATAGGAGTACGTTTAAAAGTCGGTGATTAGTTTAACTCACACATATAAAAGACAAAAAGTAAGATAGAGAAGATACAAGATGGAATACTAACTGGAAGACGGAGTGAGATTGGATCACGGAAGAACGGAGAAAATGAACAGACCGAAGAGTTTACGAAGATTTGAAGATTTCGAAGAGTGGGACGGACTCTGTATAGAGAGAGGAGAAAGGCGGGAGGTGAAGAAAACCTTGACCCCGATTAAATAAAGTCACAAAAGAAAACTAAAATTGACCAACATATATGAACTTACCTCTACTCATCGTCGGTATTTTGTTCCTCTACCAGGATATTTAACAGTTCATGGACCACCACAATCACCATCTCTTAGGTGAACGGTCACGTCTTATGTGAACGGTCTGTGTCCTACACCTAAACTAAGGGTCCACCCCTTCCAGGGGACCTCCTCTCGTACCGTTGGGTAAGGTTATGAGAACGGTCTCTTAGGGTACTTGTCTCCTTGGACCCCGCGATGTGAAGTATCTCAGAGTTTGTCAACCTGAGTAGACTCGTGTATACGTGGTTGGAATAATGTCTTCAAGTCTATTATACTTGTTCATAAAACACTTTATTAATAACAAAACTAAAACGAAAAATTATGAGTACACTATATTGAATCATATTCTAAGGTTTAACAATATTTCAACCTATACTTTTTATAGTAGTTTTCATTCGTATATAAATTTTTCTAACTCTTTGTTTCACATACCAAAGGAAGTTTATATAAAAGGAGACTTAACAGATAACTGAAAAAAGAATTTCATATTTCAATCGTTTGAAGTTTTCTACTGACTTTATTTTTGTGACTAGTGTTTTGGACACTGTGAGAATGTTTTTACACACTCTCAACAAGTCGAATTCATTTAAATTTGTATCGATAAAAGTCTAATTGTTAACGAAAGACTACAAATATGTATGGTTTATAAGACGAGTACAATTTTTTTAAAAGTCATCGAAAATTATATTCCCACTATACTATTGACTCTAAAGGTCGTTAAAATATCAAGAACCTCGTAAAGTGTATGACGAGAGATATATGGTAGTGTCATAGAGGAAGACACCAAGTGACTCTGACTCGAGAGCACCAGACTCTGAAATTAAAAAGACGACAGAAATTGACCAGAAACTGTCTTAGTTTCTTTGAGAACCGTTAACGTTAAACTGTAATCGTCAAAGGTGAGAATTTACCACATCATATTTAAAATTAACACAAGAGGAATCCGACCCGATTCAGAGGAGTGATTGTTTCTCTTTAACTCTCGATGGGTCGCAAGTGTATACGTGTCCGGAAACAACAAGAGGTGAGTAGTAGAATTTCCGTAGTAACAGTAATTTATGACTATCAATATATTCTACAAGGGAATAAGAAATTTACTATTATATAAAAATATCTAAAATACTATACCTTTTAACCATTTCCAGGGTTTTCGTAGAGAACTCTTCCAGTAGATACCAGAAACGAATACAAATGATGTGAATTTTTTTATCTGAAAACACTGGTTATTCCCCAATTATAGTTTTTATATATTTATTAATATATTGAGTTATATTTTTTTTTTGAATTTACCCGTCATTTTGACTTATATACAAAAGTGTTACTTTTGTACGTCTACCGGTTGTTCGTGTACTTTTCTGTGAGTTTTAGTGATTAGTAATCCCTTTAAGTTTATTTTTAGTTTTACTCTTTATTGGAGTGTGGACAAATCTTATCCATGGTAGTCTTTCTAGTGTTTAATGTTTATAACTGTTCCTACACCTTTTTTTCTCTTAAGATCATACGACAAGTATCCCTATATTTAACCACGTTGGTGATACCTTTCGTCTTACAACGACAGGTCAGCGATTCAACACAGGTTGAGAAACACAGGGTCCTTGCCGTCGTACGGTACGAGGGAACAGGAAACGACAGAGGACCTCAAACGAGTCTAAGTACAGGTAACTTAGTCACTATGACAGATTGGTAGAGTAGGAGACGGTAGGGGAAGAGGAAAACGGAAGTTAGAAAAGGTCGTAGTCTCTAAAAGATCTCTAAGTGAATGTGCACCTTAGAAACATTTTGTTTGTTTACTTATATTGTTTCGACTTTGTCTGAATGTCTCCATCTCTTGTTTGATTAACAATTGTCACCTCTCTCCGTTTTGTCTCTCCGTCACTCCATCTCCCAATTCTCCATGTTTTGTAATACATATTTTATTTGTTCGATATTCATATATGACAAGTCGTGTTCCTTATATTGTTTATAAAATATTATTGAAATGTACGCCATATTAGATATGTTTATAACTTGGTGATTTAACGTGTGATTATATTATTTTTTGACAAAGGTCTTTTTTACTTCGTTCAACCTTCACCGTTTTTTTTCTTCCTTTCCTTCTTTTTCTTTTATATGAGAAAGTTACATGATGATGATTAACAAGGAATTCTTCGTATAGAGTATACTCTGAGGACTTCCGTTACCCTCGACAAATAGTAAAGACGAGGGGGGTCAAGGGAAGACACTTTGTAGTGGTCTAAGATCTACTTTTGTTATGTCTTATCCTCTCACACCATAGTACCATTTCTAATTAGTGACAACATCCTACCTTAGTCTCAACCATCTGACGAACGACTCGATAGAACCCGTTAAAAGGACCGAAAAACTCCGAAGTCAAAACCATCGACATATAGTCCGTATAACTGTTATGGTAAAGTGTCAAAATATAATTTTTATTTTTTCTTTACGACGTAGGTATAAAAAGTCAAGTCAAGTCAACGTGTCAGTACAAGCTGAGAGACGGTGGGGTACTTAGTGTAGTGTGGTCCGGAGGGACAGGTAGTGGTTGAGGACCTCAGATGGGTTTGAGTACTGGTAGCTCAGCCACTACGGTAGGTCGGTAGAGTAGGAGACAGTAGGGGAAGAGGAGGACGGGGGTTAGGAAGGGTCGTAATCCCAGAAAAGGTTACTCAGTCGAGAAGTATAGTCCACCGGTTTATAACCTCAAAGTCAAAGTTGTAGTCAGGAAGGTTACTTGTGGGTCCTGACTAGAGGAAGTCTTACCTGACTAACCTAGAGGAACGTCAGGTCCCCTGAGAGTTCTCAGAAGAGGTTGTGGTGTCAAGTTTTCGTAGTTAAGAAGCCACGAGTCGAAAGAAATGTCAGGTTGAGAATGTAAGTATACACTGATCACCTTTTTGGTATGGGAGCTAATCTACCTGCAAATAACCGTTTCATTACAGAGACGAAAAATTATACGACAGATCCAACCAGTATTGAAAGGAAGGTTCCTCATTCACAGAAAAATTAAAGTACCGACGTTAGTGGTAGACGTCACTAAAACCTCGGGTCTTTTTATTTCAGACTGTGACAAAGGTGACAAAGGAGTAGATAAACGGTACTTCACTACCCTGGTCTACGGTACTAGAAGCAAAAGACTTACAACTCGAAAGTCGGTTGAAAAAGTGAGAGGAGAAAGTGAAAGTAGTTCTTCGGGAAATCAAGAAGTGAAAGAGGGTATTCCCACCATAGTAGACGTACAGACTCTAATAACTACAAAGGGGGTGGTTAGAACTAAGGTCAAACACGAAGGAGGTCGGGTCGTAAAGAGTACTACATGAGACGTATATTCAATTTATTAGTCCCACTGTTATATGTTGGAACTGCATGAGGAAAGGGTTAAACCTTGGTCAGACGACAAGGTACAGGTCAAGATTGACAACAAAGGACTGGACGTATATCTAAAGAGTTCTTCGTGTAGTCCACCAGACCATAGGGTAGAGAAATTCTTAAAAGGTGTCAAATAACACTACGTGTGTATGAAAAGTCATTTTTCACACTATTTCTTTTCAATCTATAGTGAATTTTAAAGGATTTTTACATATGGTGACTATATATTTTAAGTTTTCAAAGTACTCATTTATATCTTTTTCACTAAGAATGTGAACACTATTTAATACACTTCTAATAAAAATTTTACCTTCGTATCAGTTTCTGTCAGATATCGTTAGTGTTGGGTTCACTTAGAAGTTTCTGAATTCGTAGAGAAACTACTACGTTTACAACAAATATCATCTACTGTCAGCACCACCATCACCACCAACCACCACCCCTATTCTTACACAGTAGATTCTTCTTGCTTCATACGTTAAGTAGACTTGTTTTAACGTAGAGGTTTATTTCAGTACTCACTATAGTTACTACATCGTGTCGTTTGTAAAGACCTTGAATGACACTCTTTTTAGAGTACCCTCTCAAGTCGATTCAGTGAGGTGCCGTAACTACAGAGTCGTAACTAAAGAAAACCGGTTCAGTGGACTCCTGCAATTGGATTGTGCTCAGGGGAGTTTGTTGACGTCCGAATGTTCGTTCATATTCATGGATTATCCTGAAGGACATACTCTTTATCAGAAGGAATGGAGGGTCCCGGAAGAGGAACTCGAGAGGAATCTGTTTTAAGGAGATGTCTCGAATGGTTTTGGGAAGAGAAAAATTAAATTTGACTGATTAGGTTTGAATGGGGGTCTTGAACCTTCGTAAGGTGGGTTCCCGGGATTATTTCTGTACACAGGTTAGGGGCCAAAAGGAGAGAGAGACTGGCGGGAGACGGAACTTGAGGGGTACACTGACTGAGGACCTCGGTACAGTACATAAAGGAGGTCTAGAACACTTATTATTTGAAGAGATAAAGTCGGAGAGAACAGTAGACAACAACTTAATAAGTTTACACCGAGTGGTGGGTCGTGGATATGATGTTACTTGTTTACAATTGTTTCAGTATTGGGGAATTGTTTTGATACTACGGTTGACGTAAAGCCGGGTGGTGTCTCCATACCCTATATGTTTTTGAGTTTCGTCTTTTGGTAGGTCGCCTTCTCTGTCGAACTTTTTTTTTTTTTTTTTTTGGACCGTCTATATTCAAATATCTACTCTTAAACTGTCAAAATTTTATAGAAAACTGATATATACTTTATAAACCATAATAGATTTATAGTTGTGTAAAAGATTTAACTCACGAGGGTAAAATTTCTTTTCTGTCAACTCTCTTTGTTCCTTAGGACTGGATTGATTATTTCAGTAAAGAGATAAACTCTGACATTATGTTAGAGAAAAAAAAAAGGAAGAAGAGTAAAGAGAACCCACAACAGACATTAAAATGTTATACTTGGTGTCTCTTCTAACTTTACTCCTTCTCGGTTTATTGACGGTTGTTTGTTGATTTCCCCTTTTATTGTCCCCTTTTTCTGTTTTTAAGAAATCGCTATTGTGATATAATTTTTTTTTTCAAAATCCCCAAGAGTCTCTTACATCAAACTAAAAATTACGAGAACGGTATTTTGACATTGAAGGAGCTTCTTTGATAAGAATAGAATAACTATAATTTCGTTATATTATGAATCGAATTTTAATAAGTGGACCCAGGATATGAGGGAGATATAGAACTTTCCCCATTTATGAAAACAACTTGTCTTTATTTTTAAGTTAACCTTATGTTAAGTCCGGTATCACATGACACATTGTTAAAACGTAGTAGGAAAGAAACGAAGTCAGTAGGTCACTTTTGTAAAAAGGTGTCCATGTCATACACTGTACCCAATATTAATAAAAATTTAATATAAGTCTCCAGAAGAATACGGTAAATGTTATTGTACTCGAATAGAAGTTGAATGGGGGTATGACCATTTCATAGTCTCTCCCTTTCACAGAATATCAGAATCCTAACTTAGAGTCGGAAACTCAATAGGACATAAGGAATTGTCACTGGTAGTGTTTCACGGAACGTTACTACAGGGAAGGGGTGAGGATAACTGTACCCTGTCCTACCAATTTCCCCAGACCTCAACCCATAAAGGGAAGGGGTTCAATCCAACACACGTACGGTTGAGTGAAGTCAGTACAGGTTAAGTCACAATGGGATACCTGATGTCGGTTGGTCCGAGAAAATGGGTACCCTAAGAGGTCCCTTCTTATAACCTCACCCAACGGTAAAGGATGAAGTCTTTTAGAATCATTGGATCCTTAGCTTGGGTGTAGTGATACAGGTGAACGTAATGATTTTCACGGTGGACACCTCTGAGGTCGTTCAATCTAAGACCAATTTATCGAAGGGACTCTCGTTGAGAACAATTCTTATCTTATGAGTATTTATAAAGTCGTACCAAGGAAGAGATGAAAGCTACGGTCTTTATACACCTTTTAAACACAGACTATAAATGACACCCTTGACTTATCTTAAGGTCCTATACTTTAAGTGTCTTCAACCTTGAAGGGACCGGTAGATCACCAATTCTGAAACGGAAGGTTACGTCCCCGATTTCCAAGTTAGGAACCAACCCTTCGATTTTAGGGTGTACGGAACGTCGGTATTTCGTTTTCGTCATAACATTGTTTAAGTTATATCTGAAATTTTTACTGGACGTAATTTTCTTAGTATTTTTTTATTTTATTTTAAGTGTGTTCACACCCACCGGGATGTATCTAATACCCCAGGAGGACCTTAAAAATTGAGTGTTTAGACAGGTGTTTCTCGGAAGTCATTAATGCGTCAATGTCACAAAAGGATAGGACCGTAAACAAGGACACCTTCAAAGAGGGGCACCCAAGGACAAAGGTCATTTAACACTAAGAGACTTAGACAGACAGAGAGGTTTAAAAGTCCGACGTACAACGATACACTAGTTTAAAGAGATTCTCAATAACTTAAAAATCAAGAGTAGTCAAAAAATTGAGTAACAATCCTGTCTCCCCACTGAAGATTCTAGACATATTCGATCAACTCGGACCTTCTTCAAACTCTCCGTATTGTCTCTTTCAGATCTAACGGACTTGGTCTGACAATCATTTTTTTAGATCGGAAAATCCGGAGTCGATCACTCTCAAGTTTTCTAGTACTTCTTTCACAAGAACCTTTCATCTTCTTTCCCCTACCAACAGTCCATGATTGTCCATCGAATCTTTTTAACGAAGATGACAGAACACCTTTTGTCTTGTATATTACCTACTTAAAGTATTTTGTCACTTCCTCTTAGGGTTCGTTTCACGGATTCAAAGACGGACCAAAAATGAAGAACGGTGATCCCAACGAAAAACCTCGGATACCGTCCTGACATATCCATTTCTCTCATGTATAGGAATTTTACAACCTCATTCTAATATCCAAGAGACCTCTGTTAGGGAAAGGGAAATCTTTCTCGAAAACGGAATTGTTTTTTCGAATCCTGGAATCGTCTCTCTGACTACTGACTGGCACCTAGTACAAAGGCACATTGAACTTGAGAGGTAGTACTTGACCTACAACAGACTGGGTGGGTCCGTTTCCCGGTCTTCACGGATCGTCGTGAGAAGTAGTAGTTTATTTTCACCATATGTATGATGGTCAGAGTTTGTATAGGACTTACGTGTTCTTTCAACGTACCTTCATCAGTAGGTACCGAGAATGACAATTATATAACGAAAAAGAGAGAGTCCGTTGTGTATGTCAAAGTACTATTCAAAAGATACTGGTCAAATGACTCCTTGACTTTTGAACTCAGATAAATTGAATACTGGGACCTGTCGGACTCTCAGTTGTCAACGTCATGTAGTAGGGGTGAGACTATTTCAAGACTTCTCAAGACTTTCCGTCAATATTTTCACTATTCTTGAGGTTTGTTGAGTGAACGATAAAAGGACCTTACTCCCAACCACTATCTTTAGATGTAGTTGAGTATTCGACACCTGTTACCAAACCGACCTACCATTTCCTGCGTCTTTTTGTACTAACCTTTTAACTACCGTTCCTCCAGACCCTATCTCTGAACGAGACTTATACATATATTACAGACTTATAAACACAGGGTACACTTACTAGGGATTTCTACTGGACTTTTTTTACATTTATTGGGGACCTTTCCTATCGAATCAGACGTCTATTGACAGTCTGAGGTAGAGTTCGGAAAGGAGAGTATCGGGTTATTCAGGGATTTGGTTCCCCGGTGTCACCATCCTTGGCTCTAATCCGTATTAGAACCGTTGTATCACAAAGTGAGTGGTTCCGTCTGGATCTGTCGACTGAGTCAGTATCGACCCACGGGTTAGATAGTCGTAATCTCCGGTTGTGACTCATGGTAAAGGGTCCTGCTAGTCGGTCGATGAACCACAGTCCAACTAATGTAACCTGATGAAAGGAGTACCTTCCTCATCGTGACACAAGAATGACTTTATCTGTACATAAGACCTGTACCTCAACATGAAGGACGGACATTAATAAGACGGTTTTAGTGGTAGGTACCTGATTGTCTTACAGTATAAGTGAGAATACCATGAGATACTTCATAACAAATACTGGTTCTTTAGGAAAAGTATCGTTTACTTCACACCGTTACCCAGGTACGAGCTCCTTAAATGACTAGAATGGTACAAGAGGTTTTAAGAGTCTGTCAACCTAACTATCTTTTCACCTTATCGGAAAACTTCAGGGTCAATGTATAGTGTACACGCGACAATGGAAAATCCCGACTTTAATACGGAAAGTTCTACACCAAATACGAGATTTAGACAGATTGTATGTTAGGATAAAGAGGGTGTCAGTCCTTTTTCCCTCCCCCTCATCGATATCGAATAGATTGATAAGGAAGAATACTAGACGACGTTTTAAAAAAAAAAGGACGTGGGTACTGAGCTGAGACGACCAGATCTCCAGAATCAAAGTTATCCTCTTTATGAAAGTGGTCCTCTGTGTAATTAAGATAATTTGACCTTTAAATATGACCATAGAACTGTGAAACCAGAAGAATACAGAGACTTAGTTGTCCTTTTCTTTCCTCAATAACACGACGGACCCCACTAACTAGTAATGATACTTCCACTTTAACTCAACGATAATACGTTCCCCTCATTTCTCCTCACGTAGACCTTATATCCACTATAAGACAGAATACTAATTTCATTCACCTTTTAGATTTCAGGTTAAACGTTCTGATACCGGGTATGGAAAACTTTTACTTTCACACCTAGTTGGGTGACCCGTTTCTTTATATTAGTCGACCTCATAAATGACTCTAGTTTCTCCTATATCTTTCCCATCATCTTTTTCATCAATATGTATGGTCGAGATGAGTATACCGATCAACGTCTACGTTCCTGGATACATTATTAACATTAAGACACGATGAATAAACCTAAATCAGACGTATATATAATCGGTTAATAAAAATAGAAAGAGTAGAAAAAGGGAAATAGTAGATTGTATTCCACACAATTATTTTATTATCTAAATAAAAGTTATAAATTCAATATTTTATAGTTTCTCTCTTATACTTAGTCGTTATTTTTCTCACGTACTTATACATACAAGTTCCTGTAGGTGTAGGGAAGATGTCTGTTCAAATCGCACAAAAACTACACACATCCTTTCAACATATTACAATTCACTTTCATAGTGAAACCACAGAATCAGCTTCTACGTTATACCGAATTTCTATACACATGTATATGGTCTAACTGTTTTCCAGTGAAGGTTACTGAAATCACTACACAGATTTACCCACCCGACTTGACGTAATGATTCTTAAGGGAAAGTCTATCCAAAGGTCAATCCTATCTGTTATTCTCTCGAAGAAATCACTGTCGACTTCTAACATCCCTCTTTAGTCGGTGACTGTCGTGTGTACATGGAAGAGTCACAATAAGATAGGTTGTAATCGGATGTGTAATGACATTCCCTTAAAACGTTCTGACTTCCGTCCTCCTCTTCCCCAACTGTCTCCTGCTCTACCGACCTACCGTAGTGACTGAGCTACCTGTACTCAAACTCATTCGAGGTCGTCAACCACTACCTGTCCCTTTGGACCTCACGACACCAGGTACCCCAGAGTTTCTTAGCCTGTACTAACTCACCGACTTAACGTCAAGGTTAATCAACTGAAACTTCATTGGTTTTCCCTCTTATATCAGTTATTTAGTCGCTTTCGGAAAATTTTTATCTTACCCAGGAAGGTTACGTTCCCTGTATTCTCTGTTTCCAAGATAGGGACTCTACCCTTCTAGGGGACCTCCTCCCGTACCGTTGGGTGAGGTCATAAGAACGGACCTCTTAGGGTATCTGTCTCTTCAAATCACTCGATGACAGGTATCTCAGTGTCTTCGTTAAATCGTGAGTACAAGTACAAATCCGAAGGAACGTTTATAACAAAATACCCGTCCTATTCTTCCTAGTCGGTAGGTTCCGAGACGTAGTCTTGTCACTACGTTTCTTCGTCTATGTTGCTATGATGAAGTGACTTTTCCTGTGATCGTTGTGAGTTACAATCGTGATGGTCTCGTGTTTATATCGAAACTCACGGACAGGTTGACTACTACCCACAACTTCTAAGTTCCTAGATCATTTCTATTGTCTCTCAGTAGTCACTTTATCGAGACACAATCCTAAGATAGAGGTATCAGAAGAAACAAGGAGTCAAGTCAAGGCAAGTCAACAGCGAGTCAGCACAGGCTGAGAAACGTTGGGGTACTTAGCGTCGTGTGGTCCGGAGGAACAGGTAGTCGTTGAGGACCTCAAGTGAGTTTGAGTACAGGTAGGTCAGTCACTACGGTAGGTCGGTAGAATAGGAGACAGCAGGGGAAGAGGAGGACGGGGGTTAGGGAGGGTCGTGGCCTCAGAAAAGGTTACTCAGTTGAGAAGTGTACTTCACCGGTTTCATGACCTCAAAGTCGAAATCGTAGTCAGGAAGGTTACTTGTGGGTCCTGAATAGAGGAAATCCTACCTGACCAACCTAGAGGAACGTCAGGTTCCCTGAGAGTTCTCAGAAGTGGTTATGGTGTCAAGTTTCCGTAGTTAAGAAATCGCGAGTCGAAAGAAGTGTCAGGTTGAGAGTGTAGGTATGTACTGGTGACCTTTTTGGTATCGGAACTGATCTGCCTGGAAACAACCGTTTCATTACAGAGACGAAAAGTTATACGAGAGACCCAACCAGTATTGAGAGGAAGGTTCCTCATTCACAGAAAATTAAAGTACCGACGTTAGTGGTAGACGTCACTAAAACCTCGGGTCTTTTTATTTCAGACTGTGACAAAGGTGACAAAGGGGTAGATAAAGGGTATTTCACTACCCTGGACTACTAACAAGGATTGGCAACGGATAGGGTCATATGGTCATAAGGGTTCGGTAGACACTTGACGTACTATATAAAAGTTGTGTAAAGAATAGAATAACTTATTCGGTAAACGAAAACAACGAAGGTTACTACTTACAACTGTCCATATAAACGGTGGATCTGAGTTGAGGAGTTGTAGTCCTTAACAAATAAGACTAAGAAAAGATAGGAAAGGATCACAATGGATTCTTTACGAAGAACATACGTGGATGCTTAAATACTTACACTAAGGACGTAAACACCAGTAAAAAGGTTGATTAAACCGAATTAACAAACGAGCAGAAAAACGAAAGAACAATAAACACAAACAAAACAAATAAGAAGGGATATATATATATATATGATGTGCCTGACGTCTGACGGTCCGAGGAGATAAGTACCTTAAAAAGTCTGTTCTTAGGACCTTGTCCAACGGTAAAGGATGAGGTCATCTAGAAGAGTTGGGCTCTTAGTTTGGTCGTAGAGAAAGGAGAGGACGTAACCGTCTCCCTAAGAAATGGTGACGTGGTGGACCCTTTGAAAACCGGAATCCGTGGTGTAATTTGGAGGTCTACCGATTCGAAAAAGTATAATTTTTAACCGCACTAACACCATAAATTGTGTTTCCTATCGGTCAATAATTCAAAATTAGTCTATTATGTTTATTTACTGAATAAACAATAAAAACAAAGACAAGAATGTTAGTAAATATCTCGTGGACGATCAAAAAAACACAAAAATCTAAAAGTATTATATTAAAAATCCTCTGTAAAATAGTACATTAATGTGATTTAGGTTAACAAGTTATATAATATAGGAACTTCGTTTAAAAATAATGTTTAATAAAAATTTAGATTTTTATTTGTGTAAATACATTCCAAAAATGTTTATTCTCTTATAAAGGTAAATAAAAAACCCCTCACATTAAAAAGGATAAACTCCCGTCATACCTCGTTAATATACCTCTGTGAATAATCTTCTAAATTACTATAATAATACATTGAAACAAAAGTTGTAGTAAACGTCATCGCCAAGTGTTCAAACTCAAATAGGTGTTTCGTAAAACTGCCCTTCGTTATTTTATTAAGCATATTTGTTTATATTGTAACGTCTTTTGGATTTTAATTTATATCGGTGATGGTTTTTTGTATTACGTCTTCGTATTTTATACATACTTTAATACATTTATCCGACCTATTTCGTAAGGTTGATTTGAACTGATGATCAAAAGACTTCCGAACGGTTTGAGGTTTATTCTCGACGTAACTCATCTTACAAATCTGTAGACCTATGAAAAAGAAATTTAAGGTCCTTTTATAAGACGTAAACCAAACTTTACACCGATGGATTCAGAGATAAAGGTGATGTCAGTTTTATCAATAAGAAACATTAAAGGACAAACAGTATAATGAAGAAAAGTTGGTCGACTACTAGTTTCTATGAGTGTTATAAAAAAATTTGACAAAAAGGACGGGTTAAAAGATCAATCACAAAATTGTCCGAACGTAACCGTTCGGTTGAAAAGGAAACTGGATAAGTCCGAAAGTTAGAAATCTGAAGTGAGACGACGGTCTCGATACGTTAAATAATTTTAATTTAACTTGTGACGTTTTTTATAATTGTTTCAAGTCGTCAAGTGGTTTAAATTACAACTTTTAATAAAAAGGTCAGTACAAGTACAACGTCCTTTAAGAAACTTATGACTTGGATAGAATCCGTTAAAGTTAGACATTATTTTGGTCCTTCATCCGGGATGTAACAATACACTGAAAGAAGTTTTAGAACATACAATTGGAGACCTTTTGATTTACGTAAATCAAATCAAGACAATGTATTTGGTGTAAACCACAGGAATAATAAAGTCATTCTTAGAGGGTCAGACTCGGGATCGAGTCAGTTGTAAATGATTTAATGTATAATTATTTTACGTCTGTCAACCCCGCCATAAACTCTGTACCGAAATGTATCAATTAGGTTGAAGACTTATTTCTTTAACCTTAAGTGTGTTCAATTTGTGTACAAGTCACCTTTTATTACACAGAAGTGTTACACAAGTGAGACGAAATTACAATAAAGAGTGAACGAAGATTTACCGTTAGTTATACACGTTTTTTTGTTGTACCATCTATATTTTTCTACGAGTCATACTTTTCTTTTATCAAAACGGATACACACACAACCGTGTATTTGCAACACAAACAGGCAGTAATTTAGTGTAACACGAAAGAGACCCCTTTATAATTCGGGGTATCCAACGAAAGAAACAGTGTCGCTGTACAGTAGTAGTTTCTTGACTCGACAAATGAAGAATAAGAAACAGATACCCATAAATCTTTGGTATCAAGAAATTCTTAAAATATGAATACCGTCTCTTGATCAAGGTGTAAATTCTTCTTTATATATATATATATATATATATATATATTTGTATGTATGTGTGTGTGAATAAAATCTCTTCCTTTACCGTTGGGTGAGGTCATAAGAATGAACTTCTTAGGGTACCTGTCTCCTTGGACCGTCCGATGTCAGGTACCCCAACGTTCTCAACCTGTACCGAATTGTTGATTTGGTGGTGGTATGTGAATAAATTTATTAAATCAGACCATGGATCTGGTTAAGACACCTATAAGAACGGTATCTTTATACAAGAAACAAGAATTAAAATGAACTTAATTAAACAAAAGATATATATCCTTCTTTTATTAACCTTATTTCTTAAAAATACCTTACCATTACTAGTTTCCTACCTCAAACTATATCTATCTGGTATCATAATTTTTAATGACATAATTTTGGGAATTTACTTGTGAAGTAATCTATCAAATAATACAAATGATAGACACTTTTAATGGGAATGTATTCATTAACAACTGATGTTCTTGAAGTTCTAACCTCTGAAATTTTGATTATTAGAGAATAAAACTCGAGACTTACGATTATTTTTTGATAGTTGTGGATAAATTTATCTATGAAAGAATACTTTTTTATAATCATCTATTCAAAATATGTTACAAAATTTACAATAATTTTATATTATTAAGACTTCAGTTGTCTTAATCATAATCTTTTTTTAAGAACATCGGGTTAAAATTAAATATAGACAGAAGAGACAGAATACTAATGTGTACATTCACTAATGTAGGGGAAACCCCATAGAAACACAAGGTGAGATAGTTTATTTTGTACTTACCTTACTTTGATCTGAAATCTTTCGTTTATTCAAAAGACACGGATTACGGTTACGTCTCCTCCTGTACACTTCGTTAATTTCATGACCCGGATTTTGTAAAACAAATATTACTATTGATTATTTTTATGAAGTCTCCTTCATATTCCTTTCTGAAATTTTACATATCATTAAAATAAAAGATAATATTTAAAGACAAAGATGATATATCTTCACATATCGTTAAAAGAAAAGTCTTATCCATTCGATTGGAATCTAATCTAGGGAAATGAGAGATTTCTCGTGAATAGGTTATAAAAATAAAATTATTATTAAATTCCTAATCAAGGTACCTGATTCCTACCTTATGTCAATTTCTTTCGTCTTTTTACGAGGATACAAACAAACTACTTACTTAGATTTAACCTCCAACTCTTTCTCTAATAAAATTTTAATCTGTTGAACAAGTAGATTTGTTCTCCAGAAAAGATTCAAACAACAATGAAGATATGTAAAGTTGTTATTGTCTTTACATATTAAGAGAAAGTCATTGAGAAAAAAAAGACCTTTGAAAACAAAACCCAATATTGAATAGAACGTTGTCTGGTTCTTATGAATTCTTTAGGTCCATGTGAATTTTTATACAAACTTTCATAACTACTCTACGGTTCAATTAGTCCTGTATTCATTGATTCTGAGACCTTTCATCCTTCATACTTGTCTCCTCTTAGATACCGAGTCTTCACTTAAAAGAGGACCCCATTAAAGATCAATAACCATAATATAACCTAAGGTTCTTCACCTTGTCTTCGGATGTACCTTCCCAGGCTCATTGTTTTCGTCTTTAAAACCGTGAATATATTCCCGACCTCTTAGTATTTTATTTCAGTTCCGATAGTTTCACGATTCTGAACACCTTCGTTCATAACTGAGTTTTTACTTCAAATTTCTTCTCTTGAACTATAAGTCGTTAAAACGAAGAATCATAATCTTTTTTCAGAATTCAACGTGTCTTTTTCTCGGGATTTTAGATTGATTTTTAGAAGACTTTCTGTTTCACCTCTAAATGTGTTAAAGTACAAGATCTTTTGTTTTTTTTATCCAGTCCTGGACGAATTTTTTTTTCGGAAGTCCTTTGTATCGAGAGAGAACCCTAGGAACCTCTCTACGTAAAATTCTCAGTCCCATTTGGTCTGTACTCACCTTGGAATATTCTTTAGACCAGACTAAAGAATATACTAATTTCAGTATTAAGAATACTAATTTTAGACCGAAGATTAGTCTACCAATAGGTCATTAAGGGGGATTGTGATAGTCGGATAGTTTCCTTTCTTATGTAGCAGAGGTCCCCTTCTAGTGTGGTGGTATAATACATAGTATGTCTCTCGTATTGTAAGTTAGTTTTTAACTATCTATTTGGTTCTTTGTCAGGATGTTTGTGTGTCGTGTATGTGTGTATGGTGTTTACGTTCGTTTGTCATTGTTTTTACGGTCTGCTATCTTTGTTCGAATCTCAATCGTCATAAGTTACTTAACATTTATCGACGCTATTTATTCAAGTTTTAACTACTTGTTATAGTGGTTATGATTTAAAAACTTTTTATTAATTTACCTCGTAGATGTTTAAATTTTTACTTTAATAATTTAATACTATGTAAAACATCCTCTAACCTGTGACTTCTTTTCTTTTAATGACTTGACTTTCTATTTACCCCACTTTCATAAACCCTACTCCGAGTCTCTTTTGTTTTAAGTACTTTTTCCTAATCTTTGTTAACGTGTTGATCTCAGAATCTGATCTTTCACTCTCTTTCATTCCGTCGTGATATAAACTTATTTATGACCGACTCTTAAATTTTTTATTACTTTTTATATTTCCGTATATAAATTTTCAGAGATACTTGGAATTTTTTATTAAATTTTTTATAAATTTTTCCCTTATCTCCTTTATTTATTTATTTTTAAAATTTTTTTATTTTCCCTTATCCCTTCTTTTTCCCTTATCTCCTTCTTTTTACTTAATGAAAATTTCGTCGTCGTTCGTAGAGTGAAGAATTCTTATTATTACGTTTCTATTACGTGTTGTCATATAACAGAAAATTCGCGACCTTTTTCCCTTGGACCAAGTCATTTTAAAAGAGAGTTTTTTCTTCTTCTTTAGTTGTCCTTTAGGTATTCTTGTTTGGACTTTTCATTTGATATAGGTTTCCTCATTATTTCTTCTATGACGTCCGTCTTCCTTTTACTAGAATCTTTGTACTTTTACAACTTTTCTTACTTCTCGTTACCTTTACGATTTATGTACCTAGTTAGATTTATTTATAACTGATGTAATATTTAGTATTATATCATCATCATCAATATTACAGGAACTTCATATTTTATATCTTAATTTTAATTATTGTATTATTGAATTTTCGTCTTTTCTTCTTTTCACAGATGATTCTCCTTTTCCGTTTATTTTCATAGGTTTATCATCGAACGAAGATTTGACTAATATTATATCTCTGCAACGTAAAAACATTAAAGGTCTCCTTATATTTCATTACCATTTTTACATTAAATATTCAATAATCTTCATCCTTTATCCATTATTTTACAAACTATTTTATATTTTCCACTCTGTCTGTTTACGATTCAAATGTATATGTACATTTGTATGAGTACAGTGATATAATTTATATTCACCTAATTTATAAGGTAAATTTGGTAGTTGTCTTACCTATTTTTATTTTAGTTCACAAAGAAAGTTCCCGATGTAGAATTTATATCCCTGTGTTTCACCTTCTATTTTTGTATTTTCATATTACTGTACTTATCTTTGAGTTCCTTTTATTTGTAATCACATTAAATTAGGTATAATCTGTTACACCAGAATATCCGTTTTACTTACTATGGACTATGGACGGACTTGTTTTAACAATAAGGTAAATTCTTTTAGTTCGACTAGAAGTTTAGTAGTTTAGTTTAACCAGTCTTCTCTCATTATGATTTTTATCGACCAATTTGAAACTGTCTTAGATCAGTGGAAGACTTGATACCATCATCATCTACAGATCTTCTATCATGAATTTCTGACTATATGTTCTTTTTTTAACTTTTTAAATCTTACTATTAAAATAAAGAGAACTAAGAATTTTAATACCGTATTTTAAAGATCTATCGTCCCAACGTAATACGTGTGTTTCATGTATTCTTGTGTTTAATATATTAATCTGGGTTTAAATCTGAGACTTGGTGATGTACAGGAATACCGAAACCGTTTAATCAATAGGCGACCTTCGGTGTCTATGTAAGTTCCTAGGTCAAACGGATCTTCTTCCGAGACTGTAAAGTCAATCGTACGGGGTAACCGACGTATTTTGAAACAGGGGTATCCCTCTCCTCTATGATCTTTTGTATGATCTCCCAAAATGATTTCGGGTTATTAGTTCCGTCCCAGTAGGGTCTAGATTCCTCCAGGATAAGTAAATCGTATACGGCAAAATTACAAGTTACAAATGGTTCAAATAATCGAAGGGACCACCGAGTCTACCATTTGTTATACGGACACTACGCCCTCTGGACCAAAACTAGGGATCCAACCCTTCTATAGGACCTCCTCCCGTACCGTAGGAAGAAAATGAAAAGTATCGAACTCCTGTTCAGTACTGGTAAAATAATGTGACCGTGATTGTTACTCACCTATTTCTATGTCCACCTAAAGACTTTACAATCCTACTACTAAAAGGAAAGTAAAGTAGACAAATTCCGTGACGAGAGTATAGTAGAGATATTTTTAAACTAAACTAAAAAAATTACGGTAACCCTTTATTAACGTTTTCATGATAATTATTGTTTCAGTATATATAGATGAAATAGTGTCATGATAATAAAAGTCCGGGTCGTGTACGGAAAATGATCTGTAAATACGAGTGTATCTAAAAGGGAATTTAATTAGGTCCTACTACTGTTCAAATGTTAAAATCCTCGAAAAGTCCGATTTCGTTATCCGGTAAGTGTATTCTTTGTATGCTTCTTTATAAAATAAGTTTGGATTTACTTTTACCACCCTAATAAAACAGTTACAGAAATAAAACGTTCGTAAACTAATATACTCGTTGTAAACTAATAGACATACGTTGAAAAGTAGTAAAGGTAATTAGACTCGATAGACTCGAAGTAGAACAGAAGTGAAAGAAGAAACAGTAAATCAAAATGGCTTTAGGGATCAATGAAAAAGGGTCGAAAAGAGTACTTGTAAAATCGGAGTGTAATTTTTTACGATAACGTATGAAAATTTTGAGTACTTTTTTAATAAAGGGGGCTAGAAAGAAGGAGATTGGAATGGTACTATTTACATTTCCGCTTCTTCCTCAGAATCACTCATCAGTATGACTCAGAATTTTGGTAATACCCTTCCCTGTTGTTTCTTTATTTCTTACTTTGTTAACTCATGACATTTCCTTCATGTTTTAAAAGGGTAGAAAGACTAAGTTGAGAAGTCTATATCAAATAATATCACAAGTCACTTCCCGGTCGTGTATCGACAAGTCAATGATTCAACACAGGTTGAGGAACGTTGGGGTAGTTGACGTTGTTCAGTCCGAAGGGACAGAAAATGATAGGGGGTCAAACAAGGTTGAGTACAGGTAACTCAGTCACTACGGTAGGTTGGTAGAGTAGGGGACAATGGAGGAAGAGGACAACGGGAGTTAGAAAGGGTCGTAGTCCTAACAAAGGTTACTTAGTCGAGAAGAGTACTCCACGAGTCTCTTGACCTCGAAGTCGATGTCGTACTCAGGAAGGTTACTTACCACTTCCCGGTCACACATCATTCTTAAGTCATAAAAATACATATAGATATAGTAGATACCCCGAAGGGATCACCGAGTCTACCATTTTTTTTTTTTTTTTTAGAAGGACGTTACATCTTCTGGACCCAAGCTAGCGACCCGACCCTTCTAGGAGACCTCTTCCCTTACCGGTTGGGGAGGTCATAAGGACGGACCTCTTAAGATACCTATCTCCTCGTACCTTCCGATGATAGGTACTTCAGGGGTTCTCAGCCTGGTCTGACTCACTGATTGTAAACGTGAAAATAAAATCCCGATATAGATTTTGACATAGATATAGAGATAGACTTTACTTTGAGAGTTATCACTGTCAAAAACGATCGAAAGTAACGATGACATAGTCAAGAAAGGTTGTTTAAAAATTTTTAAACAGGGTGTGATGGTTGATCACCTGATTTGAGCTCTTTCCTCTGTAGTCACCGTATCTCTTTTACTTTTCCACACAGACTAATGTTACTGTTACAACGGAATCATCGAATACTAAATCACTTCACTTTAGGGACGGAGTTCTTAGGTATAATATAGACAAAACACCGACATAACGTAAACTGGTGAGATACATTATCCCCTTTTGTGAGTGAAATTGAAAATTAAAATAATTGTCACATAGTATCATTTTATACTTATTTAGAAATAGATAGATAGGTAGATAAAGATAATATGTACGTAAACGTTTATAAAAGTATACATACGTATATGTATATATGTTTACTTTTCTGTATAAGTATATGTATACATGTTTACTTTTATAAACGTAAATCTCTGACTTTATCTACCTATCTGTCGCTATCTATTTCTGAGTAAGTATAAAAGGATAATACGTGACAATTATTTTAATTATCAATTTCACTCACAAAAGGGGACAATGCATCTCACCAGTTTACGTTATGTCGGTGTTTTGTCTATGTTATACCTAAGAACTCCGTCCCTAAAGTGAAGTGATTTAGTATTCGATGATTCCGTTGCGACAGTAACATTAGTCTGTGTGGAAAAGTAAAAGAGATACGGTGACTACAGAGGAAAGAGCTCAAGTCAGGTGATCAACCATCACACCCTGTTTAAAAATTTTTAAACAACCTTTCTTGACTATGTTATCGTTACTTTCGATCGTTTTTGACAGTGATAACTCTTAAAATAAAGTCTATCCCTGTGTCCATGTCAAAATCTATATCGGGGTTTTATTTTCACGTTTACAATCAGTGAGCCAGACCAGACTAAAAAAGACTGGAGTATTATCATCGGAAGGTACGAGGAGATAGGTGTCTTAAGAGGTCCGTTCTTATACCCTCCCTTATTGGTAAGGGAAGAGGTCTCCTATAAGGGGTGGGTCCCTGACTTGGGTCCAGAGGGTGTAACGTTCTTCTAAAAAATGGTTGACTCGGTGATCCCTTCGGGGTATCTACTATATGTATTTTTACGACTCAAGGATGATGTGTGACCGGAAAGTGGTAAGTAACCTTCCTGAGTACGACTTCAACTTCAAGGTTAAGAAACCGGTGGAGTACTCTTCTTGGTTAAAGTAACCAAGAATACATATAGATATGTGACAGTACTTGCACTGTAACATGTCCTCCGTCACTAGTTCTGGTGTGGGTTCCTTTTCTTTACGTTTTACCGTTTTACCAAAGGACTCCTCCGGAATGTTTATCGACACTTTTCTCTTCGGTTTTCGTTTCTTCTTTTCCTTTCTATATGGGTAAACTTACGTCTCAAGGTTTGTTATCGTTCCTCTGTCTTCTTTCGGAAGGAGTCACTAGTAACGTTTCTTTATCTCCTTTTGTTATCTTACCCTTTATGATCTCTAGAGAGGTTCTTTTAATCTCTATGGTTCCCTTATAAAGTACGTTTCTATCAGTCATTTCCTGTCTTTTACCACACCTGGATTGTCTTCGTCTTCTATAATTCTTCTCCACTGTCCTTATGTGTCTTCTTGACATGTTTTTTCTAGAAGTACTGGGTCTGTTGGTACTACCACACTAGTGAGTCGATCTCGGTCTGTAGGTCCTTACGCTTCAGTTCATTCGGAATCCTTCGTAGCGATGATTGTTTCGATCACCCCCACTACCTTAAGGTCAACTCGATAAAGTTTAGGATTTTCTACTACGACACTTTCACGACGTGAGTTATACGATCGTTTAAACCTTTTGAGTCGTCACCGGTGTCCTGACCTTTTCTAGTCAAAGTAAGGTTAGGGTTTCTTTCCGTTACGACTTCTTACGAGTTTGATGGTGTGTTAACGTGAGTAGAGTGTACGATCATTTCCTGACGAGTTTTAAGAGGTTCGGTCCGAATTGGTCATACACTTCGTACTTGAAAGTCTACAAGTTCGATTTAAATCTTTTCCGTCTCTTTGGTCTCTAGGTTAACGGTTGTAGGCAACCTAGTAACTATTTCGATCTCTTAGGTCTTTTTTTAGATGAAGAGGAAATAGTTGATTACGGTTTCAGAAACTGACACACCTAGTGTTGTTTAACACCTTTTAAGAATCTCTACTTTTATAGTCTGGTGGAATATACGGAGGACTTTTTAGACATACGTCCAGTCCTTCGTTGTCAATCTTGACCTGTACCTTGTTGTCTGACCAAGATTTATCCCTTTCCTCATGTAGTTTCGACATATGACAGTGAGATGAATAAATTGAATATGCCTCTCACGTAGTACGTTCTACGGTCCGACCTACTTCTTTTTCGACCGTAGGTCTAACGACCCTCTTTATAGTTATTAGAGTCTATACGTCCACTGTAGTGTGAATACCGTCTTTCACTTCTTCTTGAGTTTTCGGAGAAATACTTTCACTTTCTCTTCTACTTTTTCAACCGAATTTTGAGTTGTAAGTCTGTAGATTCTAGTACCGTAGGCCAGGGTAGTGAAGTACCGTTTATCTACCCCTTTGTTATCTTTGTCACTCTCTGAAACAAAAGAACTCGTCGTTTTAGTGACGTCTACCATTGACGTCGATACTTTAATTTTCTGTGAACGAGGAAACTTCTTTTCGATACTAGTTGGATCTATCGTATAATTTTTCGTCTCTGTAATGAAACGGTTGTTTCTAGGTAGATCAGTTTCGATACCAAAAAGGTCATCAGTAAATACCTACACTTTCAACTTGTTATTTCTTTCGACTTACGACTTCTTAATTACGAAAACTTGACATCACTACCTCTTCTGAGAACTCTAAGGGAACCTGAAGTCCCTCTAGGTTGGTTAGTTAGGATTTCCTTTAGTCAGGACTTATGAGTAACCTTCCTGACTACGATTTCGACTTTGAGGTTATGAAACCGGTGGACTACACTTCTTGACTGAGTGATCTTTTCTAGGATTACGTCCCTTTCCAACTTCCGTCCTCCTCTTTCCCTGTCGTCTCCTATGCTACCAACCTACCGTAGTGACTGAGATACCTGTGTTCAAACTCATTCGAGGCCTTCAACCCCTACCTGTTCCTTCGGACCGTACGACGTCAGGTACCCCAACGTCTCAACCTGTGTTGACTCGTTGACTTGACTTGACTATACGTATGTACCCGAAGGGACCACCGAGTCTCCCATTTCTAGAAGGACGTTACGTCCTCTGGACCCTGACTAGGGACCCAACCCTTCTAGGGGACCACCTATAGTACGTTTGGTGAAGTCATAAGAACGGATCTCTTAAGGGTACCTGTCTCCTCGGACCGTCCGATGTCAGATACCACAGTGGTTCTCAACCTGTAGTGACTCACTGTTTCCTACCGTGTATACGTATGTATATACTTTGTGTGTAAGTATAAGTACTCTCATGATTCGAATAAGTTTTAAAATTTTCTACTGTTCTGACATTCAATAAATTTATTCAATAAGTAAAAAATTTTGAAGACTTTGTGAAGTATCCTCTGTAACAACAAGTCAGCGAGTCAGGATATGTTGAGAAACACTGGGGTACCTGACGTCGTACAGTCCGAAGAGGTAGGAAGTGGTAGAACGTCTCAAACGAGTTTGAGTACAGGTAACTCAACCACTACGAAAGGTCTGTAGAACAGGAGACAGTAAGAGAAGAGGAAGACGGAAGTTACAAAGGGTCGTCGTTCCAGAAAAGGTTAAACAGGTGAGAAGGGAAGTCCACCGGTTTCATAACCTCCAAGTCGAAGTCATAGTCAGATCTTCTGTATCTAAATATTAATAGTTTTATACTGTTCACAGACACAAAACCATTTGTATAGGACGATTTAATCTTCTATAGTTTTTATTATATTATTTATCTTCTATTTTTAAGTCTTTGAAGTTTTCCTTAAATTCTTTTTGTTTAATATATTTGTCAATAATTGAGTCATCATTGTAAATTCAATGATACAGAATTATAAAGTTAAGATTTATTTCTCATGATTGAAAAAATGTATAATTTGTCGTGAAAAAAGGAATTCATTGAAGTTTTATCTAACTAGATCTTGACTTTATATGATATTGATTAGAAAATGTTACTTTTACTTCTTCAGACGGAATCTTAGTCCATTGCTTACTTGTACTCTGTTTTTACAAGTAAGGTCGTTTTAATAAAGTAAGTCAACGAAGGCCAACGTGCTCCAAAAGAAGAGACACATGTCCGTAAAACAAACAAAATTTAAATCTTAGTTACTAACATGTTTGTTTTACACAAGATCTTTAGTTAACTTCTTCTTCCTTTAATATAATAAAAACAGTAATATAGACGTCAGACATTTCAATTGAAATGGATCAGAGATCCTTTAGTGAATTGTGGTATTTTCTCGAATGAACATGTACTCTTGGTAACAAGTATTTCTCAATTAGATCAGAGACACCACTTCGTGAAATGAGAGACTTTCGAGAAAGAGAAGTGAGGACAAGTGGTATCCTTGTCCGGTTAACTATTATTATATGTGGAGACTTTGACGACACTACTTATTTGTACAGACGTTTAATGATCTTAATTAAAGACGTCCAACGTTTTCAAAGATGATACCTAAAAAGAAAAAATCAGGTAGACACATATTTACTCTCTAAAAGTGTCTGTTTTGTCGAAGGAATAAGAACCTTCGGTTTTGAACCCGTTTACACTTTTTTGACGCCGTAAATTTGAAGTACTTTACCAGGCAATTCGTACGTGTTTATAAAACCAATCATCGAAAGTTATGTCAGAGGTTATAATTTGTAAGAATAAAGGTAAAATTGGGAGATAAGTGTTTTACATAGTATTAGTTTACGGTGACTAAAAGAAAAAAGGACAACTAGAAACTATGATCAATTGTCCGAAGACCATTCTTTTTACAAAGAACATTAAGACTCTCGGTAGTAACAATAATAATGGAAAAGAAGGTTAATAACTTACAAGGTTTTGAAGAAGTTTTATAGTATACAAATATATCTATAGGAGGAGATACCTTGAGTTTCATAATTCTTTTACCTTATGGTTGATGGGAGTCACACTTTCATCGTTACCTTTAAAAGGAAAATGTCTACTGTTCAGACAAACTTTAAAATACGGTTCCCAAAAGATGTACATGAGAGTTGTTGGTTTAATTTCTAAATGTTATTATTAGTCTTAACTCCGTCCCTTTTATTAAGTGACAAATATTTCCTGAGAATACCGACACGAAATTATCATGTTTAGTAAAGGGGTCAAATAAGACTTTACAATACGATCATTACATTTCAAGTAAAAATAAGTATTGGAATTCCTTTACTCCCATATAGGTTCTTGGAATTCTTCACTTATTTTTTACGATGTGGGTCGAGAGATGATAAAGAATCTCAAAGCCTAAAAGTATCCTAAAAATCAAAGTCTCTTTGAACTTATAAACATTAAAAAGAAAATGACATAAATTACCCCTCTAATTTTGTGAAAACATTTATAACTTCTAATCGTAAAACTTTCCTTAACATTGTAAATAAAATTTCACAGAATTTCGAGACACATACTAGACGTTGACACCAGAGATCCACTCTTTAGTGTATAATATCTTACGTTTATAGACGTATCCAAGTTCCATTCTTTTGTAAATTATCACAAGGAGGAGGTAAAGTAATTTATAGTGAACTACGATTTTTTCGTAGGTAAGGAACCTTGTGTATTCGTCGGTGTAACAAGGATCCAGGAAATTACCACTATCCTCACACTGTAAACACTACTGCCGTTTCCTTTAAAAGACATCCTATTACCAAATAAAGGAATAAGTAAGTTAGTTATTTACAAGTAATTCACAGAAGGTCTAAATCTCTGAGAAGAACCCCGATCTATGTTTTATCACTTGTTCTGCGTTCTAAAAACTCTGACCTCCACATAATATATCACGATCTCATAGTCTTTGTGTCTAGACGTATTTATTTCCTTCTCGTATCTTCTTCTTTATTCACTTCACTTTGATTTTTGAAAATAAAAGGATGAGAATTAACTAGATTATCTCTTGTCAAACGAGTTTTATTATTATCATTGTGACAACAACTGATACGGAAATACAGATATATAAGTATGTATGTGTATACGTATTCGTTTACATACGAGTATATGTTCACTTTAACTATGTTTTATTTTCTCCTTACTTAATACAATTAACTGGTGGACTGGACGGAGAACTCTTTGGATATACGTGTAGTGCTTCGTTGTCAATCTTGACCTGTACCTTTTTGTCTGACCAAGGTTTATCCTTTTCCTCATACAATTCCGACATATAACAGTGGGACGAATAAATTGAAGATACGTCTCATGTAGTACTCTTTGCGACCCGACCTCCTTCGTGTTCGACCTTAGTTCTAACGACCCTTTTTATAGTTAGTGGAGTCTATACGTCTACTGTGTTGGGAATACCGTCTTTCATTTCTTCTTGATTTCTCGGAGACTACTTTCACTTTCTCCTCTCACTTTTTCAACCGAATTTTGAGTTGTTAGTCCTTTGATTCTAGTACCGCAGGTGAGGTTAGTCAATTCAACGAGTCAGTACAGGTCGAGAAACGCTGGGGTACTTAACGTCGTGCGGTCCGGAAGGACAGGTAGTGGTCGAGGGCCTCAAGTGAGGTTAAGTACAGGTAGTTCAGCCACTACGTTAGGTCGGTAGAGTAGGAGACAGTAGGGGAAGAGGAGGACGGGTGTTAGGGAGGGTCGTGGTCTCAGAAAAGGTTACTCAGGAGAGAAGTGTACTCTACCGGTTTCATAACCTCAAAGTCGAAATAGTAGTCAGGAAGGTTTCTTGTGGGTCCTGAATAGAGGAAATCTTACCTGACCAACATAGAGGAACGTCAAGTTCCCTGAGAGTTCTCAGAAGAGGTTGTGGTATCAAGTTTCCGTAGTTAAGAAGTCGTGAGTCGAAAGACTCTACACAGGTTGAGAGTGTAGGTATGTACTGGTGAACCTTTTGGTATCGGAACTGATCTACCTGGAAACAACCGTTACATTACAGAGACGAAAAGTTATACGATAAATCCAACCAGTATTGAAAGGAAGGTTCCTTATTTGCAGAAAATTAAAGTACCGACGTCAATGGTAGACGTCACTAAAACCTCAGGTTTTTTTTATTTCAGACTGTGACAAAGGTGTCAAAGGGGTAGACAAAGGGTACTTCACTACCCTGGCCTACGGTCCTAGAATCAAAAGACTTACAACTCGAAATTCGGTTGAAAAAGTGAGAGGAGAAAGTGAAAGTAGTCTCTGAAAAATCAACGAGAAGTGAAAGACGCTATTCCCACCACAGTAGACGTATAGACTCCAATAACTATAAAGAGGGCCGTCAGAACTACGGTCGAACACAAAGAAGGTCGGGTCACAAAGAGTACTACATGAGACGTATCTTCAACTTATTCGTTCCACTGTTATATGTCGGAACTGCATGAGGAAAAGGATAAACCTTGGTCAAACAACAAGTTACAGGTCTAGATCCACAACGAAAGACTGGACGTATATCCAAGGAGTTCTCCGTCCAGTCCACCAGATCATAAGGGTAGAGAACTTCTTAAAGGGTGTCAAATAACACTAGGTGTGTCAGTTTCAGAAACCGTATCAGTTATTTCGTCTTTATCTACAAAAAGACCTTGAGAGAAGTAAAAAGGTACTAGGTCGCCTACAACCGTTAAACTAGAGACAAAGGAGACGGAAAAGAGTTTGGTCAAGCTTGTAGATCTTAAAGTGCTAAGTGTATAACGACTTCGGACCGAACCTCTTAAAACTCGTAATGGAATGATCGCACACTCTACTCACGTTAACACACCATCAAACTCGTAAGAAACCGTAACGGAAAGAAACCCTAATCTTACTTTTGACTGGAAAAGGTCAGGACACCGGTGACGACTCAAAAGGTTTAAACGACCGTATAACTCACGTCGTGAAAGTGTCGTAGTAGAAAGTCCTAAACTTTATGGAGGTGACCTTAAGGTAGTGGAGGTGATCCAAACAAGTATCACTACAAAAGATTCTGGGTAAACTGAAGTGTAAGGTCCTGCAGACCGATTATCCACTCACTAGTGTGGTAGTACTAATAGACCCAGCACTTCTAGAAAAAACATGTCAAGAAGACACATAAGAACGGTGGAGAAGAATTATAGAAGACGAAGACAATCAAGGTATGGTAAAGACAGAAAATAGCTATAAGGTCATGTTTATATACCCCTTTGTCACCTTTGTCACCGACTGAAATAAAAAGACCCGAGGTTTTAGTGACGTCTACCATTGACGTCGGTAGTTTAATTTTCTGTAAATGAGGAACCTTTCTTTCAATACTGGTCGGATTTGTCATGTAATTTTTCGTCTCTGTAATAAAATGGTTGTTACCAGGTAGATCAGTTCCTATACCAAAAAGGGCACCAGTACATACCTACACTCTCAACCTGACACTTCTCTCGACTCACGGCTTCTTAACTACGGAAACTTGATACCACAACCTCTTCTGAGAACTCTCAGGGAACCTGACGTTCCTCAAGGTTGGTCAGGTAAGATTTCCTCTAGTCAGGACCCACAAGTAACCTTCCAGACGACAACTTCGACTTTGAGGTTATGAAACGGTGGATTACACTTCTCGACTGAGTAAACTTTTCTGGGACTACGACCCTTTCTAACTTCCGTCATCCTCTTCCCCTGTTGTCTCTTACTCTACAAACTACCGTAGTGGTTGAGCTATCTGTACCCAAACCCACCTGACATCCTCAACCAATACCTGTACCTCCGGACCGTACGACGTTAAGTGCCCCAGTGTTTCTCAACCTGTACTGACTCGTTGACTTGACTTAACTAATAATATTCTTTGAGTGTAATGAGTACTTATCAATATCACGATAATTTCACTTTGATCTTAATAATATTTACACACAGCGTTTCAGATCCCGATGACGATTTTGTTCAAATTTTTCTTCATATAAACAATACAATTCTTTCGTCTCTGTTACCTTAACATATTTTAAGGGTTGATTTTAGTGTTCTCCGTCTTTTTTTTTCTTTTTTCGTTTCTTATTCCCATTGTTTATCTTTTCTTATTATTTATACCATCTATAATTAAGTTCATATAGTAATTGGTGAAACTTATAGTTACAAAATTACTTGGTTAAATTTTTTTCTCGGTTGAGTAACCTTTTCTAGGACAACGACACTTTCTAACTTCTGTTTTCCTCTTCCCTCTTCGTCTCTTACTCTACCAATCTATCTTAGTGGTTGAGTTACTTGTACTAAAACTCGTTTGAGGTCCTCAATTACTTCTTGTCCCTTCGTACCTCACGACATCAAGTATCCCAGTGTTTCTCAGTCTGTATTGAATCGTTAACTTGTTGTTTTTTGACGAAGTGGATTGTTCTCGTCTTATGTATAAAAAAGATTCGATTGTACCTTATGAAATAATCTATTTAGTGTAAGAATTGTTTGAAACTTTTGTAATTTTATTATTTTTAAAACGTTACAAACGAGAGTTTTTATTTATCGTATTTCTATCAACCTCTAAATTTTCATTTGAAGATTTATGGTATACCTATGTTTCTTTTAGAGTTCTTTTTTAAAGTTTATAAAACTTGATGTACTTTTACTTTTGTGTTGAATAGGTTTAAACACCCTGTATGTTTTACGAATCTTTTTTTTAATTGTCGTAACTTATGTATATAAACTTTTTTTTCTAAATTTTCGATATTAGAAGATGGTATCCTTTGGTCTTTTTGATCTCATTTAATTTATGTTTTTTTCGTTTTCTTTACATTAACCTTTACCTTTGGGTAAGGTCATATGAACGGACCTTTTAAAGTACCTGTCTCCTTTGTCCACCCGATGTCAGGTACCCCATCGTATCTCCACCAGTACTGACCCGTTGACTCGTGTGATCACCTTTTTTTCTTTATTATTTTGAATATCGTCTTTAGTTACTTTGACTCTTATTCTAGAGTTCTTTCTTTTAGTTACTTTGTTTTTCGAATAAGAAATTTATCTACTTATTTTAACTATTCGAAGATCCGTCCAATTGATTCTTTTTTTCTTCCCTCTTACGTTTAATCATTATAGTCTTTACTTTCCCTTTTAGTTGTGTTCTAGGGTACCTGAAATTTCTCTTATTAGTTTATGACACTTGAGATACGAGTGTTAAAAGTATTGGACCTATTTTACTGGACTAAGGAACTTTCTGTATTAGACTGTTCTGAGTGTCTTCTTCTTCATTTGTTTGATAATTTCTTTAACCACTTAAAAATTATTGAGAGATCTATCTAGACCGGGTTTACCTAGGGGACCGAAGATGGTTTGTGAATACCTTTTTCTAATTAGAGATGTTAGAGAAAGTCCTCAATCTTCGTCTCCCGGACGAAAGAGTGAGTAAAATAATCCGGTCGAAATGGGATATGGTCGAGACTGTAATTGGATATGGTCGAACATGCTAAGACTCTTAATCTGACATTTCTTCTGTTATGTGGTTTCTTAACTACGAAAACTTGACACCACGACCTTTTCTGATGACACTCAGGGAACCTGTCGTTCTTCTAGTTTGGTCAGTTAGAATTCTCTCTAGTTGGGACTTATAAGTGACCTTCCTAATTACGACTTCAACTTTGAGGTCATAAAACCAGTAGACTACACTGGTCTGTGAGTGACCTTTTCAGGAACTACGACCCTTACTAACTCCCGTCTTCCTCTTTAAACGAAGTCTCATACTCTACCGACCTGACGTAGTTGCTACGTTACTTGTACTTGAACCCATTTAAGTCCTCTACCACTCCCTGTCCCTCCAGACCGCACGACGTCAAGTACCCCAACGTTTCTCAACCTGTACCGACTCGTTGAACTCGTTGTTGTCGTTGGGAAATGGTTTCGGTCTGTTACTGTTATGTTCTTTTGTTTGCATGTCTAGATATAGAGAGGTCTTGTATTGACGTTTAGAGGAGTTGTTTTATATTCGTTTATATTACGTTGTTACATATTTCTCTTAACGTATGGTACTGGTTCACACTAAATAAGATCTATAAATAGTACCGAGTTACAAACTTTTAGGTATTACAATTGTTCGATTTTTGTTTTTTAGTGTACTATAGTTATTTACACTTTTTTTTTTAAACCGTTTTAGATTATGGGTGAAAGTATTTACCTTAGAGTTATCTGATCCTTTCTCCCTTTGAAGTTGAACTATTTGTTATGGATATTCAATGTCGTTTATAATATAAATTATCACTTTTGGAGTTTTGAAAGAATAATTCTAGTCTTTATTTTGTTCAAATGGGGAGAATAGTGACAAAAGTAGTAACATTACCCTTAAAACCGGTTACATTATTTATTCTTTTTCTTTATTTTACGTATGAATAACCCCTCCTTCTCTATTTTGACGAAAACAAGTGTCTACCGTAATGATACATCTTTTAGATTTTCTTACTCGTTGTTATTTTTAGGAAGGATCTTGATTTCATTAATAACACTCCAACGTCCTATGTCACAATTACATGATTTCAGTTAATCGTTAACCGTGTACTTAGACTTTAATTTACGGAACATGGTAAATGTGATCCAGATATTTTTAATTTATTATATGTAGATTGTTTTATACATGTCTAGATATCTTTCTTTTGACATTTTGACAACTCTCTACAGTTCGTCTTGATTTATTTACCTCTCTATAAGACACAAGTTCTTGTCTTTCTAAGTAGTAACAGTTCTACCATTAGGAAGGGTTGAACTAGATATCTAAGTACGTTATGATCGGTTTTTAGTGTCTTTTGTCATAATTTTTATAGTTGTTTGATTAAGACTTCAAATATATTTCTTCATTTTCTAGGTCTTATCAGTCAGAGTACCACTTACTCTAGTTTCAACGTTCTGACTGTGATGAACTACGTTCTGAGTGAAATTTAGAGGAGATTGTTTCACCATATCAACTTCATCTAGTCACTGTTTCTCTAGTTACGGTGTCTCATCTCTTGGGTCTTTATCTGTGTGTATTTATTTAAGTCGACTAGAAAACTGTTTCTTCGTTTCCGTTAGGTTACTTTGTTTCTATTTCAAAAGTAGTCTACCATGACCTTGTTAATCTGTAGGTGTGTGTGTGTTTATTTAGATCTGTATTTTCAATGTAAAAGTGTTTTAATTAAGTTTTACTTAGCATATGATCCTGTTGTAATATTTTAAAATCTTTTGTCGTATCTTCATTTGGTTCTACTCAAACCTTTAATACTACTGAAAAGTCTTGTGTTTTCGTTCCAGGTGCTTTTTGTACTAACTATTCGACCCAAAGTAACTTTAATTTTTGAAAACGAGTCTTTTTTCTGTTATAGTTTTGTTACGATTCTGTTCCGTACCTGTTCCCCTTTTTGAACGTATTACGTACAGACTATTTCCCGATATGTTTTCGAATTTTAAGTTATTACTCTTTTGTTTGTTTGGTTAATCTTTTACCCGGTTTTACGAAGTGTCCGTAGAGTGGTTTTTTCATTTATCCTTTCTGTACTTTTCTGAACGGTGCAGCATTCAGTAGTACCTCTACGTTTAATTTTGTCGTTACTTAATCAGGACATATAAATAATCTTACCGTTTTTAGGTCTTATGACTAATATGATTTACAACCATTCCTTTTACCTTGTCGTCTTTAAGAGTTATCAACGACCATTTTTACGTTTTATTATACCTGTAAAACCTTTTATCAAACCGTCAAAGAAATTTATTTAGTCGTATGAGAATGGTACATTAGGTTATTACCATAAGGAACCATAAATGGGTTTACTTAACTTTTAAATATAGGTGTGTTTTTTTGACGTCTGTCTACAAATATCGTTGAAATAAGTAGGAGTGGGTTTGAACCTTAATCGGGTCGACAGGAAGTAATCCATTCACATATTTATCGATACTATGTAAGTTTGTTACCTTATGGTAAGTCACATATTTCAGTACTTTTCTACACTTCTTTTCTTTACGTATAACGATTTTCCTCTTTCAGTTATACTTTTCTGAAGTATGACATACTGAGGTTGACATATTGTTGGACCTTTTCCTTTTTTTTTTTTTGTCTCAACCTTTTTTTTTTAGTCTCCAGAAAAATCCAGAATTCCTCTTCCCTGACAACTTATGTGTCTCGTGTCTCCTATAAATTACTCACTTTGACGATTCAGACTTTAATATTACTACCTATATACAATTTCGTGTAAACAGTTTTGAGTACCTTACATGGTGTGGGTCTTTAGTAAGATTACATTTGATATCTGAAACCCCCTAATACTACCAAATTATACCCAAGTAGTCGACATTGTTACTATTGTGAGACACCCTATACGATTATTATTGTGTCAGACACGTATAAACCCCCCACCTTTTGGAGAATGGAGACAATTTATAACAACATTCGAATTATGACGACATTTTTTAACAGATAATTTTTTTAGTATGTATTGTTTTATATATTTTCCATATCCTTCTTCTCTCTGTTAATATTTAAGACTTACTATGAGTTTAATAAACACCCTCTTTTAGAAGTCAACTTTCTCAAGTAGGAAAAGATGCGTTTACCATGGGACTTTGGTACTCAGTGGTATCCAAACCGTAGGAAGTATTTCATGAATCAAGTGACGTCTGTTCGGATATAATTGTTTATCTGTGAACGAGGAACCTTCTTGATACTGTTCGGATGTGTTGCATAGTTTCTCGTCTCTGTAATAAAAGGACTGTTTCCAGGCAGATCAGTTTCGATACCAAAAAGGTTATCAGTACATACCTACACTCTCAACCTGGTACTTCTTCCGACTCACGGCTCTTTAACTACAAAAACTTGGTACCACAACCTCTTCTGAGAACTCTCAGGGAACCTAACGTTCCTTTGGTTTTGGTCAGGTAGGATTTCCTTTAGTCAGGAATTATAAGTAACCCCCTGACTGTGACTCCGACTTCGAGGTTATGAAACCGATGGAATACGTTTTTCGGTTGAGTAATGTTTTCTGGGACTACAACCCTTTCTAACTTCCGTCCTCCTCTTCCCCTACTGTCTCCTACTCTATCAACCTACCGTAGTGACTGAGTTACCTGTACTCAAACTCGTTCGAGGTCCTCTACCACTTCCTTTCCCTTCGGACCGTACGACGTTAGGTACCTCGGTGTTTCTCAGTCTATTCTGACTCACTGACTGGTTGTTCTGTTCGTCGTCACTCACCAGACTAACATCCAATGGTAAGATCACAAATAGTCGTTGTAGAGTACTATTGTCTCTTATCACTGTCCTTATAGTCGACTTCTTAAGATATTTGGTCTCAAAAGATTCGTATCAGTCCATCAGGAAGACAGACTTTAAACATTTACAGAGAAAAAAGAACTCCCCATCTGTCCCTCCTTGCTCCATTTTCCTATGTCTTCTCTCTTTCCTTCTCTCCCTTTAGTGGACATTTCGTTCACTCGTGAACTATTCTAGATTTAAATTAACGGCTGATTCCAGGCAGATCAGTTCCGATACCAAAAAGGTCACCAGTACATATCTACACTCTCAACCTGACACTTCTTCCGACTCGCGACTTCTTAACTACGAAAACTTGTCACCACAAACTCTTCTGAGAACTGTCAGAGAACCTGACGTTCCTCTAGGTTGGTCAGGTAAGACTTCCTCTAGTTAGGACCCTCAAGAAACCTTCCTTACTACGATTTCGACTTTGAGGTCATGAAACCGGTGGAGTACACTTCTCAACTGTGTAACCTTTTCTGAAAACTACGACCATCCCTAACTCCCGTCCTCTTCTTCCCCTGCTGGCTCCTACTCTACCGACCTACCGTAGTGACTGGACTACCTGCGTTCAGACTCACTTGAGGCCCTCAACCACTACCTGTCCCTCCGAACCGGACGACGACAAGTACCCCAGCGTTTCTCAGCCTGTACTGACTCGTTGACTTGACTTGACTTTAAATTAAACTTCTGAGTTTTTTTGAATTAGAAAGGATTTCGTACTAAAAATGTCCTGCCAGGTATTAACAGGTATTATAATGTAAACATACCTTAGTCCAGTAACGAAAGACAAACCAAAACAGTAACTCAAAAACTGTATACTCTTAATTTCATACAAAACTCATGTATCTTTTCGTGAACGGTTTTCCATCTTCATGATTGGTGTGTAAACGGAAATTACGTTATGTCTTTCGTTATTAATTCATTTTAGGTCTTTTGTTTCCTTTATAGTTTCTCCATGAATTTTGTTTTTGTATCTTGTATTCGTACTCGATAAGTTCTCTATATGAGGTTAGTTATTACATACTATCATTCATATTAGACAGTTTTAGATTTGTTTATGAATAAATTCGTCACGGATTCTATTTTATGTTACTGAATGTTCCCAATTTTTATTTTGTCATTAATTATAAAGTTTATTTACATTTGTTTTATTTTGTTCCAATGTTCTCTATCATTTAAACTCCGATTTTCCTACTTACCTTGTTCTAATAAAAAATAACTATTCGTAAAATATGATATTAAATATATCCTCTACGTATAATTTAAATATACACGATTCATGGCGACGTAGTGATAGTATTTTATCTCTTTATGATCCTCTTTAACCTCTTCCGTTACCGTGGGGTGAGGTCGGGAGAACGGACCTTTTAGGGTACCTACCTCCTCGGACCACCCGACGTCAGGTACCCCAACGTGTCTCAACCTGTGGTGACTCACTGAAGTGAAAGTGAAAAGTGAAAGTACGTAACCTCTTCCTTTACCGTTGGGTGAGGTCCCAAGAAAGGACCTCTTAGGGTCCCCGGCCCCTCGGAGCACTCGACGGCAGAGACCCCAGTGTGTCTCAACCTGTGCTGACTTCGTTGAATCGTCGTCGTCGTCGTCCTCTTTAATCACATTCGTTTTTAAGATACCCTTTAAAATGGTAGTATGCGAGTACGAGATTATCTAAATGACCTATTTTATTTTATGTTAATTCCTTACTACGTTAACAATTTTATGGTGTGTATATGTAGTTTGAAAGTACACACATACGATTCAGTGAAGTCAGTACAGACGGAGACACGTTGGGATACACATCGGGTAGTCCGAGGAGACAGGTACCCTAAGAGGTCCTTTCTTAGGTGAGCTCACCTAACGGTACGGGAGAAGGACCCCTAGAAGGGGTGGGTCCTTAACTTGGGTGTAGAGAATGTAGAGGACGAAACCGTCCGTCCAAGAAATGGTGATCCCGGTGGACCCTTCGGTGTATATAGCTTGAATCATAGACGGTTTGAAATTTCAAACGTTTTGGTTAGTATGTGACATGGTATCTTTTTCGAAGTTAATAAAAGTTTTCAATATTTACGGTTCCCAATGTAAAAGACGTTTGTTTTAAAATTTTTTTATTCTAAAGAAATTATAGATTCATAAAAATTCTGTCCTCACGGGGACCATATACAATTATATACGTTAAGTAAACACTCTCGTCGAGTTTTTCAAAAATTTAACTTTTTATCAGTAACGAAAGTATATAAATGATTTATGAACTTTCAGTTTAGGAACAGTAATATGAAATGTCAAAAAATATACAAACAGGGATAGTTTATATCGACAATTATGGAGATGAATAAATAAAGGTTACGAATAAAAGATCGTATTATAGATAAGGGAAGGTAGGATCTATTAATTTTAGTAATAGTTCTGGTAAAATATAGACAATAAGTATAAAGGGGTAGATCTAAATAAGTGGTTTACACATTACTCACGGGTAAAGATAGTCCGTGTCCTGATTTATAAAACGAATTTTTACTCATTTTGTTCCCGATTAAGTTCTCCACGTCTCACCTTACACATACACACACATAAACACACACACGCGAGTCAGTGAGTCGACACGGGTTGAGACTTTGGAGGAGTACCTAACGACGGGTGGTCCAGGAGATAGGTACCTCAAAAAGTCCGTTCTTATGACCTCACTAACAGTAAAGGATGAAGTCCTCTAGGAGACTTGGGTTCTTATCTTTAATGTAAACGATACAGAGGACGTAACCGCCCGTCTAAGAAATGGTGACTCGATGGACTTCCCGGGCGTCTCACCTTACTTGACCGTATTATAGTTGGACTTTTATAGTGTTTTCATATGTGTGACTTAGAACACCCTAACCCCACCAATAGGATCATCACTTGGTCACCATTTCACAAACCCTCTCCATTCCTTTTACGGTCGTTTTTCTGTCACGTACTTAACTCATAGTTTTCCTTCTTTGTCTATGTCTCCTTTGACTACAAATTTTCGTCCAACAACCTAACGTAATATAGGAATTCCACGGACATCTTCTCTACGTAACCTTCTTTTAACTAATTTTGAGAAACCCTCGAGAGAACAAATGTTAGACGGATTGTCTCAAAACCCACATTTTACCTGTGGAATTTTTTTTTTTTTTTGATCGATATACCAGTGTATTAATATCTTAGAAACAAAAATTATTATTATCGTTATTAAAATTATATTAAGTTATAAATAGTACTAAGGTTCAAGTTAAAATCGAAATAAAATGAAACAACGGTAACATGTAAGTTTAAAAACACAAAGTGGGTAAACACATAAATAAGTAAGTAAGTAAATAATTTGTTACATACTTCTTAAAGTGTACCTTTTTTTTAACAATCTGAAACTACAAAACAACAACAAACTAGTGGCTCAACACAGTCTGAGAAACGTTGGGGTACCAGACATCGGGTGGTCCGAGGAGACAGGAGGCGATAGAGAGCCTTAAACGGGTTTAAGTACAAGAAACTCAGCCACTACGACAGAGTGGTAGAGTAGAAGACGAAGGTAGATGAGGAAAACGGAAGTTAGAAAGGGTCGTAGACCCACAAACGGTTACTCAGCCGTGAAGCAACTAAAAAAATGTATTTATTTTTTACTGTGAAGAGACCGGAAGAGAAACTTGAAAATCAGTCAGTAACTGACCTAGACGTAAGTACGAAGGTTTTATTAACGTTTATGACGTCTGAATTATTGTTCAGTTGATAGATGGCACAATAAACACTTTTTTGTAGAATTTATTTTATAATAATCCCGTACACTCCCTTTTATGATCGATGACCGACTCAAAAAGGATAAAGAAAAACCTTGTTTTATAGAAAATAAAGAAGTATAACCAAAAATCTATGTTTATTAACGGGTTACTGATACGTTAGTGTAAATATTTTCGTTGTTGTTTGTAAATCGACAAACTTATATATTGTGAAGAGAGGACTGGGTTACGTAAGTGAAGAATACTCTATACCTCAACGTAGATTCATTTCGGAGGAATGTAGAGCTGTTCGTATCTCCGTCGTTATACCTCTGATTATCGACGAAGACATCTGACCAAAGGGTCCACCACAATTACCATTTCTTCGACGGACGGTTACGTCATCTGCATTCTCTGAGCCCAAGTTAGGGACCTTACCCTTTAGGGGACCTCCTCCCGTATCGATAGGTGGGTCATAAGAACAGACCTCTTAAGGGAGTCTGTCTCCTTGGAAATCCTGATGTTAGGTATCCCAGTGTTTCTCAGTCTGAGCTGACTTTGTTAAATGGTATGTTCGTGCATCTGTCTGAAGTCGTATAGTTCTTCTGTTTCCTGGTCCCGAGTCTTTTTCGAAAATAAGAGGTTGGTGTTCTCATGTATGTTTCTTCGATCACCGTTGTGGTAGTATCCACTTTGTTACGTGATTAAACTTAAACTAAAACACAAGTATTAGTAATCGAACGTGGGGGGTTACTTGTTGCAAAAACCTTGTATCTGATGAGGTTATGTAAAAGTGTTAGTAATAAAGACATATATATAAATCGAAACACTCTATAATCTTACTATAAAAATTAAAAGTTTATAGAACACAGAAGATTCCGAGATCCTTTTTCCATTTTGTGATAAGACATAGAATGAGTCTCTTTTCAAACAGGACTCTAATTAACATCCACTTCATATAGTTTTAACGAAGTGGCCTACTGGTCGGTGGAGGACGAAAAGTAAACTTTCCATGTATACGGTCTACGTCAATTTAAAACAGGTACCGTGTACCGTAACTTTTAACATTTGAATGGGGTTCCTTTTATAACCACGAGTTAAATATTAATTTGGAATTTCTTAAAGGGGAGAAAGGAGATATATAAAGTATTCATAAAATTTATAGTTTTAAGAGTTATTAAAGGGGTTTCCGAATCTGATAAACTCCAACGGGTCATACTCCACGGGTTAGTTCTATATAAAACAGTACCCACTACATAGTATATCCCACGTTTCACACATGGAGAGGACGATTTTCTATTAAAAAATACTGATTCTAAATCGGTCATCCGACGTATATATAACTATTACGTTAGTTTTTCAGAACGAGAGTTACCTTTCCTCCCTCCATCTCTTTCTCTCTCCCAATGATATGGTAAAGGTTAGTTTGTAACAATTGAAACAGTTGGAACCCTAACAGTTCTGATACAATGTTACTGGTCAATCTATCTTTTTAGTAGAAATAGTATAAAGTCCATAATCTCACAACGTCAAAGTTTAAGTGGTAAAAATGGTGATAACAATGTGTCAGTTTATAGGTAAATACGAAGACTACCGTAAGTGTTATAAGAGTCTTCGACTTCCATCAATTCGTTTTTACATTTAACTTTCATCTTTTATAAGGTTGATTCTAGAATCAGACCCATAACACCTTTACCGAAATAGACTCGTCCACGTCAGTCATAAGTGACTTGACATTGTAATCACGTGTTGAGACTAATTGTCAAGGATTTTTGAATTAGAGTAGTCTTTAGAACCCTACCCCCTTCGAATTAACAGACGACTTTCAGACCATGAAAAGTGGACGTGTATCCCGACGGTACTACTTCAAGAAAATTTTGTGATTCTTCTTCTCGTTTTCTTTTAGTCTGTCTTCATAAACAGCCGTTCTAAGAAATTACAGGCAAAGTTTTCAGTGTCTAATGTCAATTTTTACCTTCGGGAGAAAGTTTGTTTCTTTCTTTCCAATACTCTTTTATGTCAAACGGTAATAACTACATGTTTCGGCCGAGACTAACGTAGATAGGACATCGAGGGGGTGTACATGGTGAGCCTATAATGGATTTACAACCTTTACTTTCTCCTCGAAGTCGGTAGCGAGAAGGGTGACGACGATACTCTCGGGTCAAACTACTCGTAGTGTAGGCTGGAGACAAAAAGAGTAAATTGAATAAAATACCTGACGAACAGTCCACCAGAGGCACACCAAACAAGTCGATTATGATCTTTGTACATTTTCAGTATGTTTAATATTAAATTCTTTTCCTTTATTTCAGTTAACTGGTAGCTAACAAGAAAAGAGAATAGGGTCATGGTCCATTCTCGTAGATTCACATTACTAACACTTGAGTTTCGTAAAGACAAAGTGACGTGAAATAAAAATGACCATTACTTCAATCACCGAAGTTGAATTCAGAAAGAGAGAGAAGGAGAGGAGGTGGAGGGAGAGAGAGGGAGAGGTTTTCGTGTAGGTACTGTCTGTTTATCATTAAGATGACAAAATCGTGATACCAGACGGAAAGAAGGAAAGACTTACGAATTATTACTATCTTCTTAATCTGTTTATTTTCGTCTGAAGAATATCTCGTTTTAGGAATCAAAATAAACTTCTTCACGGGTATATTCCTTATCTCATGTGGACTTCAAAAGTTTATATAAGTAAAAGACCAATCAATAATAGTTATTGTCTCATCACAAATATAAAATATAAGATCAAAAAGGGTTAACCACTGAATTCAGGAAGGATACGGGTTCGTGAAGAGACCCATCGTCTTATTATAATTGAACAAACTTTAAAGAACGAGAATCTAATTCCCTGTACCGTTCGAAGGAGATCATAAGACATAACCTGTCACCATTTCCTAACTTTTTGGAAACGTAAATATGTCTAAAGAAGTAGGGGGAAAAGAGACACACAGTGATAACTAAGGATTCGTATAAATAGATGTAAAACAATTAACATTAAATTTTAAGGTAGAATTTTCTACATGTAAATATGATATCATTAAAACTTCCGTTCGTCAATAAAGTAACCCAACAGTGAGAAAGGTCTTTAGTTTGGGAGGGACAGTGTATATTTATCTAACGAACTATATGTACATTATAGGACAGCCACAGTACGTGAGAAAAGAAATTAGACTGACTGTACCGTGTATTATTTTGCGAGTGAAGTTATATACAGACAACGTAAAACGGATTAAGACCCGAATCAAATTATAATCAGTACTTATAAAGGAGGTTGATCTGTACTTAAACTTATATATGTTCCGTGTCAAATACAAGCATGATTTCGTGTTCGAAGTTGGAATAAAAAATAACGAATGGGACAAACACTACTTAATTCAGTAGAGTTCCTCTCTTGACTTTCGTTGTCCCTGGTCTTGACAATAGAAATAGGAGTTCAGTCCATCTCACACTCACCCACTTTAAGTTGACGACACAAAATGAAAGGGACTCGTAGTCTCGGCTCTCAATCTCTCCAGACGAGTCACCCTCTTTTATTGTTGTCTCCTTTGATATAATGTAGAGACTTAAAGAAGATCCGATGTCTCGGTGTCGTCAAAAATCACGGGGTGATTTATTCCAATATAAATATGACATAAGGAAAAATAGTATCCGTACCTACTCAGGTAATAGGAAATAAGGGTAAATATAAAATTTCTAGAAGTTTAATTTAATTACTTTCTTCTTTTTCAATAATCTCATACACTCACATGTCCACTCACATGTAAACTTGTGTCTGGGTTTCGTAAGTGTATATGTACATATTTGTCCATATATATATATATATATATATATATATATATATATCTATATATATATATGTACCCTAGTACATATTAAAATATTAAAGTTCAGGATTAATGAACTCGTGTAAAAAGAGAGCCTAATGTTATTAACATTTGATAAATCCTTTAAGGGTACTGGGTGAATTTAAGTTGTTTTATTATTACGTATAGGGAAAACTGACAATGGAAGATAATACATAAAAAACGTTGAGTACAAAACGCATTGTGAGGAAAAAAAATAAGTAGGATATTACTGAAAATAGTTCTACGACTACGGGGTCACGGTACAAATTTTATTCTTAAGTGTACAACGAACCGAACACATACAAAGACACTATAAGAATGGATCCTAAGATTTATCTTTATATACGTCATTTTTGGGTTAATATTCTACTGAAAGGTAGGATATAAAAAATTTTACAACGTCTTGTTCTATAACATGATATGTAATGTAATGTAACATTACTTTTAACATTACATACAATTTATATAGAGACGTTTATTTTTTTCTTTAATTTCATAACAATAAATGTTGAAAGATTTCAATACTACTGAAAAAAACAAACATATTTATATGAACTATAACGTACACACACACACACACATGGACAGAACAAAAACCTATAGGAAGTAGCAATCACTAAAAACATACTATATAAATAAAATGTTCTAGTTTACTTTGTAAAATAAAGTATAAAGTAGAAACTTTGTTTCAAATTGTGGTAAATGTTCCTTTATTCTTCACGTAACAAATATACTACCCTTCGAATCTAAGAGGGTTACCTACATCTGTTACTTATTTTACTTGATGACCGATTTTGTCTAATCTACGGTTTGAGTCAATCAGGAACAAATTAAGATATTTTCATACAGTCAATCTCTGAATGAACTGGATTCCGTTTTTGTTTAGAGACTTGTTATAGGTTCAACTAATGAATAAGTTTTACTAATACGATGTCGGTGACGAGACAATCTTGTTTTATGTCAGAACGTTTGAATCTGGTAAGGGAACCGGTCACACGTGTCTCTTTAACGGTAATGTTTCATAAAATAAGTTACTATGGTTGTTGTATCTTGGCTAATTAGTATTCTGTCTTATTACTTTGTTTAATATAGGATCACTGTGTGTAAAGACATCCTCAAAGTGTACGAAGAATACCTTACGAAGTCTAAACGGACTTCTCAGAACACTGTGTTACCAAGACTTTTAGCATCCCAGGAGACATAGATAATCTGATTATGTACCCAAAATAATCTATTGATAAATTACTGTGAATTTACGATCCTCTGAATCGTCTTGATTTTTCAGTTTATAAAACATGATTTACCTTTAGTCTAGGTAGTTAGACTCCACAATTCGGGAAAACGTTCTTTGGTAACCTGTCCGTACGACCTTAGTGTCAAAACACCCACTCACGATATCGTGAGATTAATCTACTAGGTTTCACCTACTCATTCCTCAAATCTTAACCTTTGACATGAAGTTTGTTACTACGACCCAGTTCATAATACACTCGTGATTTCATTCATATTTCATATTATATCGTTGAACACAAAACCTTTCGACCCGTCAGAGTCCATTCGGATAACAAGGGGTTTCCGACAAGAGTCAATGGTAATTGTGTGAAAAGGACGAAAGTGGTCTCGGAAGTCCTCGACACTGTCACGAACGTTTGCACTACGAGTACTGTCCAGACAGACGAAGCTTTCGTACAGTTCTTTCGCCTTGTGATAATTATTATGATTACCTCTCTAATAGAAATCGAGACTAAAAAAAAAGAGGAAACTTTTATTTTCACCCTCCAAACAAAATTGTGGGACGGGAAAAGTATTTCCAATGTCCTTCGTTGACTCGGAGAGACGTCTACAGCAAGAAAAGTTCAAAAGACGAATTAATTTTGTGTCGTAAATGAACCAATTTTCACTTGAGAAATTATCATATAAAATTTCTATATTTTGTAGTATCATTATTTTTAGTGTCATTAAGAAACAGTCTTCTTCTTGGATAAACAATCCAACATCCCTGTTTCCCTGTTAATATATGAAAACTTCATGGGTAATTTCTCCGTTGCGACACAGTCTCGAAAGAATAATGTCGACAGAGAAGACGGTCCTCTGGTGTTTCCAACCCATCAGCGGTTAATCTATCTTAATTACATGTTTAAGAACGTCTTTTTATACATTCGTTTTAGAAATTTTTGGAAAGTCCCTACCTTTTTTATTTTAACAATTCTGTTTTATTTATACGACGTCGAAACTATACGGACATGTTATGACGAAGATTCCACTATCCACAAAAAAAAAAAAATTGCATTTGTACAATATATATACTGTCTTTCCTATAAAGTAGATCCGGGAATATTTTTACTCAAGGGTTTCACGAGGTGTGGTTAAAGTTAATTGAGAGACTTTACTTTTATAAAAAGTATGAAAGTACTTTATACCGTAATGTGTCTTATGTATAAAGTTCTTAAAGTATTAAGAAACCGTCTTTACCGGAGGAACTCTTAAATCTTAATTCAAGGGTAAGGGGTAACCTCCTCTCGGTGAAATACGAGAAAGAGGGAAAATACGAGAAATTTTGATTTACAATTTGTTTAGTAGAGTATTCTGTTTTCATCCTTCCAGTTTAACAAAAGGAAATAGACCTTGCCAATGACTTGGGACCACAAACAGAAGAGGTAAGTAACCGTAAAACGGACGGAAAGAGAAAACAGTACCTAAAGTCGCTATTTCACACAAACAGAAATTTTGATTCGGAGTGACACAGTATACAAGTTCGGACGACGTATGTTGGGTTGTGTTGAATAGTGTACGACTGTCGATTATAAATTTTCTCTTGTGTGTGCATAAAACTCCAAACTATTGACGATAGTTAGAGCCATTACCCATAGGTTAGGTTTTAACACTGTCTATAGAACACCTAACTCGTAGATGGTACTCGTCGATTACGACTTCATTTACTTAGTCACTCCGTCGAAGAAGCGTGGAAATTAATTTTTATTTTGTTTATTTACGGTGTACTTATTGTCTTCACACTCTTTAGATACGGTAGCGACGTTTTTCGTGGTTTCCTACTTTAGATATCTGCAGCCGAAGCGTAAACCGAAAGAAGAAAAATATATTATCTTCTGACACTTTAAAAGGATTTTGTAAAAAATTACCAATTTTAAAGTTCTAAGGGACACGTTAAACAGTAACGTGGAACAAAAATGTCTCCGACGGTCGTCTCTGTATCACCCGGGACTTTGACGTATCGAAACTACGAATCTTTTACGAGAGAAAGTTGTTTCATTTAGTTCCATGTCACTGGAGGTTTTCGGTTTAACGTCTTGTCTCGTATTACTCATTACGATACATTTAACGGTACTTACGATAACGATACAATAATGCCGTTCTGTTTTACCACCATCGATTACTGGAAGTGTAAACTAAAGATCCACGTAAAATAAAATAAAAGGCTAAACTTTTACATATATAAACTCTGTCATCAAAATGGTGTGACTACTCTTACTTAATTTTTAACACCTAAAAAGGAATAACTGATGACATTTCTTATAGTTCGTTTAAACTTCTATCATCGACTCATTGGAGGTTAAGTGAGATTACACCTACATATTTATGCACACACACACACAATATATGTGTATATGTTAGTCACGTTATAATTTATGAGTAAAAGTTAAATCTCCTTATAAAGAACTATTTTAATTGGGGAATTCCTTTTACACTTCGTATTTATAAACCCAAAACCAGAAATTTAATAAATCTGTGTCTTTTCTCTTTTCCTGTAACCGTATTTATACAAACAAGACCGGAATCTCACAATTAGGGTGTAAATCATCATTTAATAAACCCTTAACTTGTATTCTGTAACACATAAGAATTATGGGTAAACAAGAGTCTTCAAGTCAATAACTTATAACACCGCAATAAAAACATGAACTTTACTCAAAGTCAGCCGTCGACCACGTAAAAGCAACTCCACTTTTATTTTATTTTTCGAAAGGGATACTTCAGAAGGGTATTGAGACCAATCCTAAAATTTTTATTTAGTATTGTTCTCGAGGTTCTTTTATAAATAACGAGAAGGGTTTGTGTGAACGAGATCTGAACAGTAAGTCTCGTTTAGTTCTATGGTGACAAGTCTACAACGATCTTCTTAGCGATTTCGTAACAGTTCTTATTGTATTGACCTCTTTCCTAAGTCAACAGAAAAGTAAATAATTGTTAAATCTCGTGAATGTTGAATGACTATGTACGTTTGTGTTTTATAAAAAATAACACGACTTATGATTCCCCCAATTTAATAAATTGTACATATACTAAAGAATTTAACAGTCTAATGAATACAGTGTGACCTGATAGAGAGATTTTTACTCTAAACTTAAACACAACTAATGGGTTTTTTACACAAAGACGGTATATTGAAGAATATCCAACTACAGTATATATGTATATGTGTGAATACACACAAATATATATGAGGTAAACCATAATAACAAAAGTAAAATAGTGTTCTATTCGTTTCACACTACTACAGTTGTTTTTATGATGAATTCCAAAAGAATAACAAGGTGACGGTAACCTCATTTTACAATGAAAGAGAAAATTATTGACATTAGGTATCCATTTTAAAATGTCTACGTTCCTCATAGAAGAAGGAAATGACTGAAGATACGGGGTGCATCCAAGTGAACCCAAATAAAATATAGGGTAATAACCAAATCAAGTTCTGTTTTATTTAATTTGTTACTTATCCGATGTCTATAAAGGGTCCCCATTCCTGTGAACTAAAATAAAAGGGGAGAAGGATGTATTATAACGTTATTCGTAGAAAACTTTGAAGATCGTTCTTCAGATACACCGACGTCATAAAATAAGGTTTTATGTCGAATACGACTTGAGCACAATCTGTACTTCCGAAAAAGTAATTTGTACAAACGTGTAATTTTAATGAACCCATTTTAAAATATGTGTAAAGCCAATTGTATTGGGTACACATAAGGACATCGTGTCTATTAGGGGGACGTGTGTAAGAGTCTCTCGGACCTTGTTTCCTCGTCGTTATGTTTGGTCTCTTGTTAGGACGAGCTAAAAGGTAACGTCAGTAAAATAGTCCCTGTTCCTTATAAGGTGTCACCACGGGTCTACTTCCGACGTACGTAAGGGGTCGTAACGTAACATTTTCTTTTACTTTTTGGATTATCGTAAAACTACATAAGGTCAATCCAAAAGGTAATTCTCTTTTTCCACTATACAAGTGTGGTAAACAGTCCTTTTCTTCTTTACTTCTTTTACAACTGTTAAAGTAATGCGAGACCAATACCCCACTAGACTTGAATGGATAATGTTCTATTTTTTTGATAGGGTCTATAATAATCAACTTTTGTAATAACAAATATCAATGAAATTGCACACGATGTTGATATCTCAACTATATTGACGTACCATGAGTCTAAATTTTCCTCTATAAAATATAGTAAATGTTGGAACGAGTTTTTAAACATAGGAAAACTTACGACATTGTAGTGTGGTTCAGTGCGTAACGACCTGTAAAGGGACTATTTAGGTCGGAAATTTTCTCCGACATGTCTATGGTATTTTTACGAAGATTCATATCGTAAGAAAAAAACTGGATACATAAATAAGTCTTCTAGGAAATGAGGTAAAGAGTATCAAAAAAGGGAAATAATAACTGATATCCTGAGAACCTAAAAAGACGACTCTTATAAAGGGAGCCCTCTTATCCTTGATAGGAAAATTTTAGTTTCAAATTTTTCACTTGTAAAAAGGGTCCCACGGTCTCTCTGTTCACCATCCCAGTTGGACAAGTTGACCTTTAACTCTTGATGTGTAGATCGAAAGAATAGAAAGAAAATGATTAATAATAATTAACACTATTATTACGAAAAGTCTAACTGTAGATAAACAACATCTATACAGTTTCGTGTAAATGATTTTGTGTTGAACTAAGACACCAAACCTTTCTTATAAATAACTCACATAGTCCCTAGACGAACTCTGGTCGTTTCGCATATAATTGGACATATTTGTATTCTTAGGAAAAGAAAATCAAAAATAATTTTACTGATTTAACAAAAGTTTTTAGTACTTTATCACTCTCATAATTCACGAACCGGGGACTCCTACTAGTGTATACAACTAGTCGTCAGTATTTTTATAGGATCGTGTACAGTGATAGACATAACGACTCCGGACCTCATGACTGGTCATGTCTCTCGTATCGTTCCAGATGAACCTGTTAACCCTTTTCAACCACTCAGTCACTCTTTGTCCCATACTTTCTTCGTCGTCTCTTCCTCCTACCGTCCCCTTGATTCGACTGACGTTTGATTAAAGTTAAAGTCATAAATGACAGTATAAGATAGACTATAATATAAGAAGGTCGAAATATTATAAACACGTCACTTAGTACAATTATATAAATTTAAAATAAACCACGAATAAAAGATTCTCTATAATAGTCTGAGTCTCTAAAGATTAGTTCTTCCCTTCACTCTTCCGGGAGATCAAGTAGGTGTCACAAAGATACCTGAACTACCCGGGATAAGTCTTAAGTTCATACCACGGACGTCCCCGACGATACTTTATATAGTAGTCAAAACAAAGGGTTGGTTGACACATTAATTACAATTTTGTAACTGAAACACCGTTTCATTTTATGGTAATAAAGTTCCTTTTAGAGTTAATTGTCGTAGAATAATATACACAAAAGTTTGTATACTCAATTTGTGTTTTATCCTTTAAATTCCAAAAAGGACTTTGACACTATCATTGATACGTAGCGTGTGTTTTCATTTAGTGAACGAGTTGTAGTATTTCTACCATGAAGAACTGGGTCCTTAACAAAAGTTCAGTCAGACTGATCTAAAGACTAATGTGGGTCAATAAAATAAAGGAAGGTATTATGATAGATCTAAAGTGAGACATTGTTAAATTTGTTCGAATTCTTTTTGTTAAAAAATTGTTCGTTAATATTACTTATTCGTAGATACCGTTTTAAATTTATAAAATTTTATATAAGTAAACTATAAACATTGTAAAAAAAAAGGACAAAGAAACCGGTTCATTCAAACTCACCCTTAGTTCAGTTGGTTAATCCTCTTTTGTTTGTTTGTTCGTTTTTTTTTCACCTTTCATCCGTTTACCGTTGTGTGAGATAATAAGAACGGACCCTTTTGGCTACCTGTCTCCTCGGACCACCCGATGTCAGGTACCCCAGCTTCTCAGCCTGTACTGATTCGTTGATTGTACGATTGTCTGTTTAATCTCTTCCAACCGTAGTCAAGTCAAGTCAGTGAGTCACCACAGGTTGAGAAACACTGGGGTAACTGACGTCGTGTGGTCCGAAGAGTAAGGTAGTGGTTGAGGACCGTGAATGAGTTTAAGTACCGGTAACTCAGTCACTACGGTAGGTCGGTAGAATGGGAAAAAGTTGGGGAAGAGAAGGGCGGAAGTTAGAAAGGGTCACAATCCCAGAAAAGATCACTCAGTCAAGAAACGTAGTCCACCGGTTTCATAACCTCGAAGTCGAAGTTTTAGTTAGGAAGGTCACTTATAAGTCCTGGTTAGAGGATCTGACCAACCTAGAGGAACGTCAGGTTCCCTGAGAGTTCTCAGAAGAGGTTTTGGTGTCAAGTTTTATTAGTTAAGAGGAAACGTGAGTCGAAAGAAATATGAGGTTGAGAGTGTAGATATGTGCTGATGACTTTTTTGGTATCGAAACTGATCTGTCTTGAAATAACCGTTGCATTACAGATACTAAAAATTATATGACAGACCCAACCAGTATCGAAAAGAAGGTTCCTCGTTTACAGAATATTAAATTACTAACGTGAGTGGTAGACGTCACTAAAACCTCGGGGGTTTTATTTCAGACAATGACAAAGATAACAAAGTGGTAGATAAACAGTATTTCACTACTCTGGTCATACTTTTCCGTTTTACTATCCTATGACTTTCTCCTTGAGGGGTCCAGTCATCCACGGGTTATACGATGACCTCTGGTTACCTCTTTATTGAGGTCTTCTTACTTCCCTACCTCGGTTTCGTTTTTGATATGGGTCGACACCTACTCTGACCACTCTCTTCGTTCTAGGCTACGGCATTTCTCGTTATAACGTATCCTTGGACCTTACAGTCCAGGTACTTAGTTCCGTTTAACCTTCACCAGTTTGTTCTCTACCGTTCTCACTTGCTGCTGTAAGATCCTTAGTCGCTTGATTTTACCTGACCTTACCCACTTAAATNTGGGTCGACACCTACTCTGACCACTCTCTTCGTTCCAGGCTACGGCATTTCTCGTTATAACGTATCCTTGGACCTTACAGTCCAGGTACTTAGTTCCGTTTAACCTTCCCCAGTTTGTTCTCTACCGTTCTCACTTGCTGCTGTAAGATCCTTAGTCGCTTGATTTTACCTGACCTTACCCACTTAAATGAGTCTACTGGTAATACAGATGATGACGTCCGTCCTTAGGGAGTCTTTTTTACCTCATCGACAGTACCAGTTATTTTCTCAGGTTTTACGTCGCGAACCTATGTCAGAGATTTTACTGTCTTACTAGAGATAAGCAGAGGTTCCGTTTGGTAAGTTATAGTGTCATTAGGTTCAGATACGGGGTTGGTCATTGCGACTTCTTCGACTTCAACTTGACAAGTTACTTCTGGATGTTCTGGAAAATCTTGATTGTGGGTTTTTTCTACGAGAAAAGTAATATCCCCTGACCTTACGTTTTCATCCTTCAGTTCTTTGTGGACCTCATTGTCCGTTTAAACTGGAACCTTACACCTTACTTCGTCCCATTTCTGATTGTCTCAAAACGGTTCTCTTATGTGACCAGTCTCGTTTGTGGGTGAAGGTTGTTGTGTTCTCTTCTGAGATGTGTACCTGTAGTGGTCTACCAGTTGTGACTTTAGTCTAACTAATATAAGAAACGTCGGTTTCTACCTCTTCGAGATATGTCAGTCGTTTTTGTTCTGACCCTCGACTGACACCGAGGTTAGTACTTTAGAAACAACGGTTTACTTCTAAATTAACTTCTTTCATCCCTTTTTGAATTGGTAAGTCCACACTGGATTTAGTTTAAGGAATACTAATATGTCTCCTTCACTCTTTAACTAAATTCCCTGATCTAGACTATCTATCTGACACACTGCTTGATACCTGCCTCCAAGCACTGTGAAACGTCCTCTGTCCCTAGTTCTGGTAGGGGTACCTTTTCTTTACGTTTTTTCGTTTTACCGACAGACCCCTCCGGAATGTTTATCGACACTTTTCTTCTCTTCGATTTCATTTCCTCTTTTCTATATTCGTATACTTACCTGTCAAGGTTTCTAATCGTTCTTCTTTATTCTTTCGGAAGGAGTAGCTCGTTACGTTTCTTTATCTCCTTCTGTTGTCTTACCCTTTCTGATCTCTAGAGAAGTTCTTTTAATCTCTATGGTTCCCTTATAAGGTACGTTTCTACCCGAGCTATTTCCTGCCTTTACCATACCTGGATTGTCTTCGTCTTCTATAATTCTTCTCCACCGTTATTATGTGTCTTCTTAACATGTTTTTTCTTGAAATACTGGGTCTATTAGCGCTACCACACTAGTGAGTGGATCTCGGTCTGTAGGACCTTACACTTCAGTTCACCCGGAATCTTTCGTAGTGATGCTTGTTTCGATCACCTCCACTACCTTAAGGTCAACTCGATAAAGTTTAGGACTTTCTACTACGACACTTTCACGACGTGAGTTATAGGGTCCTTTTAAACCTTTTGAGTCGTTACCGGTGTCCTGACCTTTTCTAGTCAAAAGTAAGGTTAGGGTTTCTTTCCGTTACGGTTTCTTACGAGTTTGATGGTGTGTTAAAGTGAGTAGAGTTTGCGATGATTTCATTACGAGTTTTAAGAGGTTCGGTGCAAAGTCGTTGAGAATTTAGTACTTGAAAGTCTACAAATTCGACCAAAATCTTTTCCGTCTCCTTGGTCTCTAGTTTAACGGTTGTAGGCGACCTAGTACCTTTTTCGTTCTCTCAAGGTCTTTTTGTAGATAAAGACGAAATAACTGATACGGTTTCGGAAACTGACACACCTAGTGTTCTTTGACACCTTTTAAGACTTTCTCTACCCTTATGGTTTGGTGGACTGGACGGAAACTCTTTAAACATACGTCCAGTCCTTCGTTGTCAATCTTGACCTGTACCTTTTTGTCTGACCAAGGTTTATCCTTTTCCTCATGCAGTTCCGATATATAACAGTGGGACGAATAAATTGAATATACGTCTCATGTGGTACTCTTTACGACCCGACCTCCTTCGTGCTCGACCTTAGTTCTAATGGTCCTCTTTATAGTTAGTTGAGTCTATACATCTACTGTTGTGGAAATACCGTCTTTCACTTCTCCTTGAGTTTTTGGAGAACTACTTTCACTTTCTCCTCTCACTTTTGCAACTGAATTCCTAGTTGTAAGTCTTTTACTAGTACCGTAGACAAGGGTAGTGAAGTACCGTTTACCTACCCCTTTGTCACCTTTGTCTCAGTCTGAAATAAAAAAACCCGAGGTCGTAGTGACGTCTACCACTGACGTCGGGACTTTAATTTTCTATGAATGAGGAACCTTCTTTTCAATACTGGTTGGATCTATCGTATAAGTTTTCGTCTCTGTAATGAACGGTTGTTTTAGAGAGATCAGTTCCGATACCAAAAAGGTCACCAGTACATACTTCCACTCTCAACCTGACACTTCTTTCGACTCGAGACCTCTTGACTACGCAAACTTGACACCACAACCTCTTCTGAGAACTCTCAGGGAACCTGACGTTCCTCTAGGTTGGTCAGGTAAGACTTCCTCTAGTCGGGACCCTAAAGAAACCTTCTTTACTACGATTTCGACTTTGAGGTTATGAAACCGGTGGAGTACACTTCTCAACTAAGTAACCTTTTCTGAGACTACGACCCTCACTAACCCCCGTCATCCTCTTCCCCTACTGTCTCCTACTCCACCGACCTACCGTAGTGACTGAACTACCTGCACTCAGACTCACTTGAGTCCTCTACCACTACCTGTCCCTCCGGACGGCACGACGTTAAATACCCCAGTGTTTCTCAGCTTGTGCTGACTCACTGACTTGACTTGACTTGACTACTCTGGTCTACGGTACTAGAAGTAGAAAACTTACAACTCAAAATTCGGTTGAAAAAGTGAGAGGAGAAAGTAAAAGTAGTTTTCCGAGAAATCAAGAAGAAGTGAAAGACGGTATTTCCACCACAGTACACGTATAGACTCCAATAACTATAAAGATGGGTGTTAGAACTAAAGTCGAACACGAAGTAGGTCGGTCGTAAAGAGTACTACATGAGACGTATGTTCAATTTATTCGTCCCACTGTTATATGTCGGAACTGTATGAGGAAAGGGATAAACCTTGGTCAGACAAAGATTAACAACGAAGAACTGGACGTACGTCTAAAGAGTCCACCAGACCATAAGGGTAGAGAAATTCTTAAAAGGTGTCAAACATCACTAAGTGTGTCAGTTTCCGAAACCGTATCAGGTTTTAGTGACTTCTACCACTGACGTCGGTACTTTAATTTTCTACAAAAGAGAAACCTTCTTTTCAATACTGGTTGGATCTATCGTATAAGTTTTCGTCTCTGTAATAAAACGGCTGATTCCAGGTAGATCAGTTCCGATACCAAAAAGGACACCTACACTCTCAACCTGACACTTCTTCCGACTCGTGGTTTCTTAACTACGAAAACTTGACATCACAACCTCTTCTGAGAACTCTCAGGGAACCTGACGTTCTTCTAGGTTGGTCAGGTAAGACTTCCTCTAGTCGGGACCCTAAAGAAACCTTCCTTACTACGATTTCGACTTTGAGGTCATGAACCGGTGGAGTACGCTTCTCAACTGAATAACCTTTTCAGAAACTACGACCCTCCCTAAACCCCGTCCTTCTCTTCCCCTGCTGTCTCCTACTCTACTGACCTACCGTAGTGACTGAGCTGCCGGCACTCAGACTCACATGAGGCCCTCAACCACTACCTGTCCCTCCGGACCTCACGACGCTAAGTACCCCAGCGTTACTCAGCCTGTTCTGACTCGCTGACTTGACTTGACTATTTCGTCTTCATCTACAAAAAGACCTTGAGAGAACGAAAGATCTACTACGTTGTGTACAATCGTTAAACTATAGACCAGGGAGACGGTTTCCAGTTTTTGGTTTATAACTCGTGTTTATATTGGTTTATATTGGTTGGTGTACAATCGTAGTGACTATAACACACTCTGTCTGAGACAATCTGGTTTGAATTTCTAAAATTACACAAGGAAAGGGGTTTTGGAAGTGGATTTCCTTGAGTTTACAACGTGTCAGTCCTGTTTTAGGATAGTGACACTGTTGGAGAGTTACAGGGTCAAAAAATCGACCTAGAAGTCTCAAGAATAATGGAATTTTCAACACGAATAAGTGAGTCAGTACAGACTGAGAAACGTTGGGTCCCTAGTATCGGACGGTCCAAGGAAACAGGTACCCCTAAGAGGTACCGTTCTTATGTGATCTCACCTAACGGTACGGGAGGAGGTCCCCTAGAAGGGCTGAGTCCCTAGTTTTGGTCCAGAGGGTGTAACGTCTACCTGAGAAATGTTCGACTCGATAGTTCCTTTGAGTAAAATTTCAAATCGAACACGATTAAACTTGTAAATAAATTAAATATTTTGAAAATCAACTTGAAAGAGACTACGTTGAGACGTGAATTTCCATCTCGGAACTTTGACTAAAATTTACGTCATGATAGTGTTTTTCGTACGAAGGTCTCATAAGAGAAAGAACTTTGTTTATTCGTCATTCTGTTCAATTACTTTCTCGAAAAGAGTACTAGATAAAAGAAGTGTTTATTAACAAGATGAGAGTCTCCTATACTCTCTTTCTCTCTCTCTCTTACCTTCTATTTCTTTTTACCGTGTAGGACCTCAGAGAGTTGAGAAAGACATTTCTTCTTTATATACATGTATGTGTTTCTACTCAAGTACACCGAGAGTTGTAAAAAGTAGTTGGATATATGAGACAAGAACACGAAGTGTCCATTCCTTCAATAACTACGTCAAAAACGATTAGCAAGATCGTAGGTTAGTTAATTACCGGAGAAAGAAAGAGTTTTTTTCTTTTCAGTATCTAGTCTGTTTTATGCTTTTTTATTAAAGACATACTTCTTCAATTAAATCGTACACCTTGAATTTCCGGTAAATAATTGCAATTTCCGAAAACTTCATCTTGTAGTCCTGATTTTGTTTACTGACGACTTAGTTCGGTTTTATCTCTGTTCGAGATTTACGTTCCAATCTAAAATGTACCCTATTTAATCTGGTTACAACGAACTCAAGGAACCCATAGACTTATCTTGTCCGGTAAGTAGGGTTCCTTCTTGGAGATTAACAGTTGAACACGACCTTAAAAGTTCTGTTCTTCAACTTAGATCCTCAGATTGAAACACACTCCAACACTTTACAAACCGATTTGGTCACCTATAACCGGTCTAAAGGAGTCAGTTACTGGTCTTGTTGATTCTCTTTTGGATTCCGAATCTAGTCGTTAAGTGATTAAATGTTCATACAAAGAGACTCGTTTGTCATTTGTCTTGAAAGTCTTTGTATAGATAAACGTCTATCTTTATTATTTAGTAAAGATTGTCGATTTAACTTGAAGTGTGTAAACCTGTTACAGTTGGAACCATAAGTCTAAAGATTGTCAGATAGACATATTATACGGAGTTCCGTGGAAACTTCATTTGAGTAATCTTAGAATTATGGTTCCTCAATCAAACAGTCAGTCAGGATTTCCTTCAGTTAGGGCTTATAAGCAACTTTCCTGACTACGACTTTGACTTCGAACTTATGAAGTCGGTGGACTATGTTTCTCGGTTACGTAACCTTTTCTAAGGCTACGACCCTTTCTGACTTCTTTTCCTCCTCCCTCGGTGGCTCTTACCCTACCAATCTACCGTAGGGGGTGAGTTACAAGTACTTAAACTCGTTTGAGACCGTCTATCACTTCCTGTTCCTTCGGACCTTACGAAGTCAGGTACCCCAGAATTTCTCATCCTGTGCTAAATCACTGACTTGTTGTTCCCTAAGGGTCCTCCACCACCACCACCAAATCAACAATTCAGCACAGGCTGAGAACGCTGAAGTACCTGAGATCGGGTGGTCCGAAGAGACAGGTACCCAAAGAGGTCCGTTCTTCTAACCTCACCCAACCGTAAAGTAAGAGGTCCCCTAGAAGGGTTGGGTCCTTAGCTTGGGCTCAGAGGACGTAACGTCCGTCTAAGAAATGTCTGACTTGATGGCTTTAGGGTCAAAGGTCCAGTGAGTCGACATTTCTTAGACGGACGATTAAGACCTCAGTGTCCTCTATACCCAAGCTCCGGAGTCAACCCTTCTAAGGGACCTCCTCCTTTACCGTTGAGTGAGGTTATAAGAACGGACTCTTTAGGGTACCTGTCTTCTTGGACCTCCCGATGTCAGGTATCTCAGTGTTTTTTAGTCTGTACTAACTCACTTACTTGTAAGTCCGTTTACCGTCTAGTGGTTAATACAAGACTCCATTGTTCTTCTAACTTAACTCCGTGTCCAGTGGAGTTTTTTCAAGTAGTTTTACTTTCCTTTTATTTTAAATTTACATCGGGTGTCCAGAAACCAGAATTTATGTTGATGGGTAAATTTTATTCGGGTGTCAAAGATGGGTGTCCAAAACGAATCAACAAGACTCCTCAAAAGTTTTAGAGAAACGTTAATGTACACAACCACTGAAAAAGAGAAGGAGAGGATGAGAAAGAGGTTAAACAGACGTACCTACGTACTCAGAATTCAGTGAACAGTACAGACTTAAAGACACTGGGATACTTACCATCGGGTGGTCCGAGCAGGTAGGTACCCTAAGAGGTCCGTTCTTATGACCTCACCTAACGGTACGGGACGAGCCGTATAAGAAGTCGTTTCGGTCCACCTTGGGGGTCTACGACGACGTTGTGTAGAACCCTAGAAATTACACATATAGACAATATAAGATTATGAGAGTCTCAGGATATATAATCTCTTTTGTCCTCTCCTAGTAGAAATGAAGTATAGGTTCCTACGTTTTGGGTCCAAAGTATGCGTGCTTATACTGACGTGAGTAGTATACTTCGGTAAATATATTCCCTGAATGCATAGACCCCTGAAACCATGGACGTTTTAGGGGGTCTTGGTTAAGGAGTACGTATGACTCCCTACTGACTTGATTCAAGACCTCTCTCTCTCTTTTTATTACAAAACCGAAAACTTAGGAGAACTGATTAAAGTATACGTAGACGGAGATTGAAGTTAAGATATCACTTTAATTTTGGTGAGGTTCTCACGATATTTTCTAAAGATGAAAGATGAAAAAAAAGGATAAAAGTTGGGTTATAGAGTGACGGTAGTACTTTCTTTTAATAGACAGAAGTAGATCGACGGTTTGTTCAGAAGAGACGTATATACCGATATATCTCTGTTTAAGACCGTGAACAAAATTTCCTTTTCCTCCACCATGTCAGATTTGATCACTTACCCCTTAGTTTTCATTGAACACTAAGTTCTTATTTTTACATAGAAGTCATTTCTTATTACACCAGGTATCTTTCTTAAAATGTCTGTATAATTCTGAGTGACAAGTTGGTTTTGTAAACGTATAACTCTATACTGGAGTAATAGAGACACAGATTTAGAGAATAAAAGAAGAAACTTTGTAAAATTTTTATGTGATGAGTGAAATGACTGAATTTTTATGCTGTTATTTGTCTTAAATTAAAAACGGACTAATATTTTATCATAATAAAGTAAGTATAATAGTGTTATTTCTCTATTGAAATCCTCTGAGAGGTGTAGTCATCAAAAAAAAAAAAAGAAATCAGCTTATCATAAGTCGATTACAACATCTGGAAGTATTGTACTCGATACATTCTTTAATGTTTAACAAAGAGAAAGATACCAGTATACGACGGGTGTCTATACAAAGGAAACTTGGTGTGACTTTTTAAGTCTTATCTATTAGTCTTATAAGTTGTAAAGTTTTACTTTCTTACCCCTTCTTGAAGACCTTACTAACTCATTACTGAAAATTTTTTAAATGAGAACGTGTCTTCGTTAGTCTTGTCACCTTTTTAACAGTTTTATTTGAAGAAATCTTGGAACTTTTAATGGTCTTCGAACGTTTTTAAGATTCTTACGAAAAAGTTCTTTTTGTCCACCGAGAGACATTCTTCTACTCGTAACCCTGTAAAATTGAACAGGACAAAAGTGGAAAAAGAGGTATTGAAGTACCCTCAGAACTTTTAGTTCCGAAAGTTGTTTCTATATACATTTTCACTCATGGCTGATCAATGATGTCTTTCTTTATCCTGATCTGTGAGGGGTGGGAGTTGTTGCGTAGTAGTCTTTTAACAGTCATAAACTGTAAAGATATCAAAGAACTTTTTCGTGGTAAGTGTCCTGGATAGAAATAGTCGAGATTACGTCTTGAACAAGTCTCCCTTTCCAAGAAGAATGTCTCTCAACCACTTTTGTTTTGTTTTATTTTGTCCGTTATCAAATGGTAGTCTACGGACGTCACCGTTGTATTCTTCCCTTTATTCTCCGACTGGTTTCGTAAATTTTTCTTAACGATCCTTTACTCTATGGGTGTTTACAGAAACCTTGTCAAACTGTATGAGAACATCTATGTCTTAACGAACGGTTATATATTCCGATATACGTACAGGTTCTTTCGGGACTCTTCCGGAAATAGAAAGTAAAGACCGATTCGGGGTTCTGACGGGTTCGTCCTTTACTCCGATGTCTTCTTGAAATTTGACGACCTTACTGTCCACATGGGGTTGTGTGTGTCTCCAGGAATCACTGTCCAACCCTCAGAATTTCAAAGTTTCGTAATTCTTTTAGAACCAGTTTGTAGTCTAGTGATGATTCGATAGATTCGTCTCGAAAATTACCGACATGTACCGTTTGTATATCCGAACTTTAGTCAAATTTCTTCGTTAATATTTTCGCTTACCCTTATTTTTTAGTTCTCGTATCTTGTTGTTTTTAAAATTCCTCCTATCCTTTTGATTGGAGGTCTAAATAGTATAATATAATAAATTTTGGTCAAAGTTGTCCACGTCTTTACTGTGTATGTTTATTTATCCTTTCATAACGGGTACAGACCCACTCCCCTCCCCTCCTAGTTACCTTTAGAAACTCCTTCGGGTCTACTACTGAAATGATGTACACTGAAATTAACCGACACTATTTTTATTAGTCCTTTGACACCGATTTCTTAATTTCCTCACATGTTCATGTTACAGAGTAGTTAATATATAATAGTTAGATCTTTATATTTAATAGTTTTTATTTTTTGAGATTTCGACCTTTATTTTAATTAACTACCCTTGTTAAACGATATCGTCGAGTTGTTGTGGAAACCTCTTTCTTCTTTCTTAGTTGTTTGAACTTATATTCTGTTGACTCTATTATGTCAGTCTCTTTGTCCTTTTTCTTTCTTTCTTTTTTTGTTAATTTCTCGAAGTCTCTATATATTACCTGGTAGATCGTGTGATTATATGCGTATTATCCTAAGAGTCTTCCTCTCCCCCTTCTATTTCTTCGTCTTTTTTATATATTTCTTTATTATTGGTTTATAAGGGTTGATACCGTTTCTTATACGTTCTTCGTGGTACATGAGGTTCATCCCATTTGAGTTTCTTTAAGTGTGTATCTTTTTACTCACAGTTTCACGACTTTCTTTTTTCTGTTTATCTCTTAGAAGTTTCCTCGTTTTCAATAAATAATATGTGTTACTATTATTGTTAACTAAATTATAGTCATTAATACCTCCAGTTTTCCTTCACCTTTATTGTGTAAGTTTCACGATTTGTGTTTACTACAGTTTTCTCAGAAGCATTTTTGATAAAAAGATGTTATTTCTATTTAAATATTTAAGGTCTATTAAAAAAAGTTTGTCAGAACGGGTCGGTCTTTACAATCGCTTAGGAAGTCCGTCTTTATTTTCTCGTAATTTGTCATTGATTCCGGTATGTTTATGTATTACTGATAGTCGTTTTTATTGATATATCCTTTTATATTTTGTACGATTTATATTTACATACAAACAAACATCGTGAAAAAAGGAAGGTATCTTAAATTGACTGTCGATGTATTTCGTTATTGATATATAGACAAAGCACCCAAATTTCACTTTTTTCTACAAGAAATATACTGTTTTTACTGTGTTTCAATCATTTACTTAACCTTGAGTTAACCTAGGTTAAAACCATGTAAAGGTTAAATTATCGATAGTTGAGTTTGATGCGTTTAAAGAACTTTGCATGTTTACAGATTTTACCTAAAATTTCATTCTTCTTTTAGACTTATTATTCCCCAACATAATCATTAGTTTTACGAAAGGTGTTTTAATACGGGTACCGAGGTGACTATTTAAGATAGTTTCTCAGTTTTTTATTTATTATGTTTATTAAAAATTTAAGAAGGTTTTTATCTCCGTCCTTGTGAAATATTGAACAAGATACTTTGATCCTAACGAGACTATGATTTTGGTTTGTTAGTGTGACGTTTTTTTTTTTTTTTTCTTTCTTTCTTTTCTTTCTTTCGACTATCAAATACTTACATTTTCTTTTTTAAGAGTTATCTTATGAGTCCTTGGTTTATTTCGGTATATACTTTTCTAATATGTAAGACTATTTGACACACTAAACAAGGATCTTAGGTTCTAATCAAATTGTGACTTTTTAGTTACACACATATATATATCTATATATATATTTTATATGAGATATTATTGTATGAGATTATTTTATCTAAGTCTTTTTTTTTTTTGGACCGTTTTAGGTTTTATAAAAGTACTGTTTCTAGAGAATTTAATTCTTATGAGGAATAAGGAGACCTTTTGTCGTTGTTTTTAGATAATCTTGATACTGTTATTGTTCACAACCGTTCTACATCTCTTTAACCTTGTAATCATGTAACGAACACCCTAATATTTTACTTCGTCTGAAAAACCTTTTCTCAAACCGTCAAAAAGTTTCACAATTCGTGTCTCAATAGTATAATGTGTCTTTAAGATGAGGATCCATATATTGGTTCTTTGTAATTTTGTAAACAGTTATGTTTTTGAACATATTCTTATATGTGTGGTCATTTTATCAGGTTTCACCTTCGTTAGGTTTACAGGTACTTACCTATTTTTGTCAGCATAGGTATTTATTATATAATAAATTGTTATTTTCTACTTTATGACTATGTACGATATCATACTTACTTAAAACTTCTGTAACACAATTCTACGTCACTAGTTCCGACTAGTCCTCTTTTAGTACTGATACGTAAAGATCGTCGTCTATTACTCAAAAGATACCCGTTTCAAAACTGTCTAAACGTAGACCTCCACCCCACCCCTTTTTTCAGGGAGTGTCATACTTTGAACAGTCTCCGATACCATACTTCTGATAGTTGTTATTCTCCTCTTGTCGTTCCGATGAGTGTCTCCTCGTCTGACCCCTTGAGTGTCTCCTTTCCTCTTAGTCTCTCCTCTGAAAACACACAGATTCACTACGAGATGTCGTGGTACCCTACTCCACTCAGACCTAGTCTCTAGAGACTTCCCGTTGTTACCAAACTCCAGTGGTATCGAGACATCAAATAGAATAGATACCGATCATCTTCAACTAACTTCTAAGAAATCTGGTCTTTATGGACTTCCCGTTCTCACCGACGAAATACTGACTTTTAGACGAGTAAACTTCAAGTAAATTTTTAGATCTACACATTGTCAAATTCAAACTTCAGTTACTTGGAAACTCGATTGTCCACGATCGGACGATACTTCTTCGGTTGTTGTATTCTTAGTAAATGCCTTCGGTAGAAACCGAGTACGTATATTGTATTCGTCTTTTTCAGTAATTGTTTTCTGATGTAGAATATATTAAGGTAAATATATTCTATAGATATTATTAGTTCGAGTATCTCTGTCTTTTATATAATCACCAACGGTAACGGTACTTAACCCACCTCTCTCTTTACCCTTAACTAAGATTACCCATGTGTCAAAGTAAAATTACACTAACTTTTACAAGACTTTAAACTATCACCACTACCAACATGTTGTTTCACGACCAACAAGTCAGTACAGACTGAGACACGTTGGGATACCTGACATCCGATGGTGGTCCGATGTCATGGGTGGTCCGATGTCATGTTGGTTTATATGACGGTTTGTCACGTAAAACTTTAAATTTTATTACGTAAAATATTATACAATTAATACATAGTTATTTTGACGATGTATTTCTCTCAAGAGGATTTTCAAGTATAAAGTTAAAAAAGAACAAAAAAAAATTTCGACCATAGACTTATCATTAAGGTTTTTAACCGTACCTGAAGTATAAGTACGGGAGGAATTCACACTGTAGAAGAGTCAAAAGATATTACAGATTGATCGGAACTAAATGGGTAAATACAATGGGTGGACAAAAGAAATGTATGAACTCAAACATTAAGAATCAGATACATAAGTTTGAAAAGAAGGAAAATCAAGAAGAATGGAAAAATCTTTTTTTTTAAAAAATCGTAAAATATGAGAGAATGACGGTTGATAAAGAAAGTACCAGAGACGGTATAACATAGTAAGTCATTTCATTAAAATGAAATTGTCGTAATGTTCTTTTCTAGTCTTTCAATACACTTAAAATGTTGTGATATAAATAAAAATTTTTATAAAAGTTACAAAGACTTGTTTTGTCGTAACTTAACGTGACGTTTTATTGTGAAATTACTATAGAAACGTTACTTAAACATCGTTCTATGAAAATGAAAGAAGGGAAACCAAGTCGTAGTCAAGTTCGGATAAGTTGACTTGTAAACACTAATATTTAAATTTTTTTTCATTTCGTCATTCCGACATTCTTCTTACTTTATTTAATATGTACTCAACCTTATTAATCTAAAATACTTTCTTCTGATTTTCACGGTCCGTTAAACTATACTCATTTCAATTATGTAGTTTATTAGGTAGTGGTAATAATTAGTTAGTTTTATATCTTTCACTTTTTATTCACTGAAAAGAGGGAGAATCTAACTTCATCGTCACGGAAAGTAAAGAACATGATAGAGTTCACGTATAATTTATGGAAGAAAGGATAGTGTATAAGAGGTCATTGTTCTGAGGTACTACCCGGAATTATTAAAGACGGAGGATCACAAGTATGTGAACCGCCATCGAGGGTGTCCCTTTACCTGACTACACATACTACTTTTCCTGGATGACTTCACCACCACACACTGAAAACTCCGACAGAACTTTACTACAACGATGAATGTGTAACGAGAAACCTTCATCAGTCTACAGTCTGAAGTTTGTCAGGGGACCTCAACTAGAACCTACCGAAACCGGACGTCGTCGAACTTCGTCCCGAAACCAAGGGGACTGTCTCTAACTCCAGTCCGACACCAATACTCTTGTGGCTTAGGATAGGTGATCCGGTCACTAGTCACTTTTCAGGGACCAGGAAACAGAAACGACTTTTTCTTAAGGGTGTTTCCGTCTTTCATCACTTTGTTCACTTCATAAATAATCCTCTCTTTTTTCATGTCATGTACCTCCCCCTGTGTGTCCGTTGAAGTCTCCCTCTCGACGACTCAACGTTTATATCAAACTTAATGAAAATACCCCGTAAAGAAGGTCCAAAGGAAACAGGTCAGTAAAAATAAACGGACTAAGGCTCCGGTATAAACCATATAACGTCAGAGGAGGGTACACACGTGTACGTAGAGAATCGGTTCTACCTAGGGTGGATTCTCCGTATGCCCATCATCGTAGTCTATCGTAGTGAAGGTAGACTGGTGGTTCCTCGAAGAGACTCGTACACATCAACCCCTTCAGAGAACTGAAACTTTTACTCTTTATACACCAGAGACTTGTTCCGGGTCGGAGGAGAGAGTCAACAGGACGATAACTATAAAACTTCAAAGATAAGTGTTTCTTATTTAAAGGTTAACGAAAGGGGACTCCTCATGACAGATGGAAGACGGAGTCTCACAGGACGAACCTTTTTGACTCAAGACGACTGTGGTCATGGTTGAACGATATACTCACTTAATGGAACTTTCGTTTAGAAGATTGGTGTCAGTTTGAAAGTTTATTGACACTGAGGTCGGTTGTAGAACTTTAGAGTACTTTTAGGGATACCGTCTTGGTGAAGTTAATTGAAAAGAGTGTATAATTAAGTCAGAGACGACCTAAGGAAAACTTTCTCAGTTAACATGATTTATAAGTATCGAAAGTCGGTCAAGGTTTGTTGTCTTTTGTCTTAGTTTTGACGACTCCTGTAAAAGTAATTCTAAATATAAGTCTCTGTATTTCCAATCCTCGAGAGGTACCAATGGTAATTTAATTTTATAATTGTCTTTTCTACTGTTACTTTCATATTGTTTTCTGTTATGTTGACTTTTATCTCTGTACACTGATTATACAACTGTGTGTAGGACAGTTCATTAATTTTCAGGTCTCAATGGTTTTGTATCATTATTATCATGAATCCGATCTCAATCGAATTAATGTGCGGTAGATAAGTACGGTGTATTTGTTTGTAGTGATAAAAAGTAGACAAGAGGGTTAAAAAGTATTAACAAAGTTCCAATTTATAAAATTAAACACATATCATCCGTGTAATAATTTACGTCCGTAACCTTTTTCAGAAACTCAATCGGTTTGTCTTTTACATTAAACTTCGATTCTCCATCCATCGGTATAACCTAACAATGATAACATTCTGACCACTCTAAAAGTACTGTAAACAAAAAGGGACTCCTCAATTTACACAGTCCTACTCTAACGTACATTACAAAACACTGTTATCGAAAGAAATCCAACATAGCCCGTATTACAGAATATGAAATCTATACCTTTAGAAAGGTAGTCTCATAACATCTTTTCCTACCTTCGTCGTAAAGTAAGTATGTCAATAAAGACGTGTCTTACATATTAATTTTCTTAAGGTTCCGTACGTAAAAATAGGATGTTTAAAAATGTATGTATATAAGACTTTCCAGATATTAATTTAGTCTACAAAACCTTCAATTGATTTTATTACAATTACTTTTGAAACAGAGACCTGAACATGGTACAACTACAGTAGAAAGTTGTAAAAAAAGTGACAGACATTAATACATAAAAACACAGATACTTTCATTTAGTATCAGGTAACTTGTAAAAGAAAAAAAAATTATAATATGTTACCTCTTGTGTCTTAAATACTAACGACTATGACTATTATATTAATTTCTTTTAAACTCTTAACTAACAAGAACGGATCTAATGAATCTTAACCACGGTGTAAACTGTCCTGTTTCCGGATCATATAAACTTTTATAAACAGTATCAGTTATGGTCTCAATAGATGATTTATCGGTCATAGTATGGACGAAAATAGTGGAACCTACGGAATTCCTTAAAGAGATTACCTATAAAATTTTAACAATAATATTTAAAGATTACAAAAATATTCTATTAAATCGTGTAAAGGATGAACTACCTTTATAATTTATAAATATACTCATCTATGTTATTTGAAATATATAACTAAATGAAAGAAACACCCTTACACTTTTCTCTTCTATTCCTCTCACCATAGACGGAGAGTAAAATCGTACTTCCGGGTAAACGTAGTTTACTTTTTTTCTTAAACCCACACGTTTTATTAAACGCTCTGACAACGAGACGAGTCGATTTCTAGAATCTTTCACCTATAGTTCTACTGCCACGTTCTCTTACGATTCGAGTGGAGAGAATTGTGTAGTTTTTTCGTTGATGTGTACCTCGTTAAGAACGACTTTTGTTAGAATTCAGACCGTCTTGTTAAGATATTGGTTCTGACCTTTCTCTCTACGTGTGTCTTAAACCATCCTTCCCTCTTTTTCAATAGACCGTCCTTGGGTGTGGGAAATACCCCCGTAGGTTTTCTCCTCCCCGTATCCTACCCTAGATCCCAGAAGGGACCCCTAGTTTCCCAAACTCGATATATAATCCGTGAAGTCAGGAACCTTATACTGTGGTCTCTCTGTTCAGTAGAATCGACCAAACTTTGAGTCACCTTAAATGGTTTCCCAATATACTTTGGTTTTAAGACGAGAACTTCTCACACGTATATCAGAACGAAAAGAACTAGTGTCGTGTCTCCGCCGTCCGACTTTTGACGGACCACGAGACCAACCGAAACGAGTGGGTGGGGTCAAACAGAGGGTTGGAGGACGAGGTCGGGGAAAAGTCGAGGGGTGATTCCTTTCCCGATGACAACGGTGAACCTATAATAACCCGGGGTTGGGACGGAGATGGTCCTGTCTCCGTCGGTAACTGTCTTTCGTACGGGGATGAGTGTAAATACTCTTCACTTTGATCAAAACCTCTTCCATGACGATAACGTATACTTTTGTTTTGATCGAGTCAACACACCATAGTTGAGGGGGTCACGGATAGGTCGGAAATGGTTCCTCGAGTTTAGTCCCTTTTCACGTCGGTCACGTCTTGACATCCGGGTTCCGGAGTGTACAACCGATACTGGGGTCGGTTCCACCTCTATGGTTCTGTGAACCCTCTTGGGTCGAGGTAGTCCCTAGTAATGGTATCCCGTCATTACTAGTGACTCGTGTCCACCTTGGGTCCGAACATGTACTTAAATCGAGATCGGGAAGGTTGTAGTCAGGATGAAGGCTTAGTTTCACCACCGACAGTCGTGAGGGACCTTCTACACCGGGTACGAGTGAAGTCTAGGTCGAGAAGGAGAGGTAAGACACCATCAGTGTCTTACTTATCCCTGCAATAGTGTGTTCCCGTGTGGAACACAGAGGGAATTAAAAGATCTCTGTCTCTTTCAATTTGTTTTCCTCTTCTGTCTCCCTATATAAAGTCTTTAGTTCTTTATTGGACTTTTCTTAGAACTGTTTTGTCTCCATTTATTAAATGAACTCTTACTCAAGTTTTATCATCATTATTTTTCCGATTGACTTATCCTCTTTTATTACCTGTTTATATTACTCTTAAAGTTGTTTTCTGATCTTCCATAATTTTTTCTTTGTCTCGACTTCTTATATTATTGTCTTTCCTTTTTATGTGATCTTCCTTAATTGTTATTTGATCCACTATGTCTTGTTATTCATTAGCCTTTCTATTATATTACCTTTAGTGAATTAGTCTTTTCGTGTTTCTTATTGTTACGAAAATTTTATACTCCTATCAAATTTGACCTTTCTGTAGTTCATAGGATTATAAACGTAATGTCACAGGGTCTTCTCGTTATCACTATATTTTATGTAAACTATTTTAATACCAAATTTGGAGTGGACTTTTATCTTTGTTTTAGGTTGTTGTATATTTGTTGTAGTATGTCGTCCTCGTTTAACCCAAATAAGGTCCCTGAGTTCCTACTATGTTATCGGTGTTCAGTTAGTATAATTTACTAAAACATAATTGTTTTTCTTCTTATTTTTATTATACAAATAAAGGTATCTAAGTCTTTTTCGTAAACTGTCTTAAGTTATAGATGAGTAATGTTTTGAAAGTAGTTTCAACCCTATCTTCCTTGTATAGAGTTGTATTATATCCGACAAATACTGTCAAAGTGTCGATTTTATTATGATTTACTACTTTTCGACTTTTGAAAAGGAGATTTTAGTTTTTGTTAAATTATATCATAATCTTCAGGATTGTTGTCGTTAATCCATTCTTTTTTTATTTTCGGTATGTTTAACCTTCCATCTTTATTTTGATAGTCATAAACGTTTATTGTACTAAGAGACACTTCTTTTGAGATCAGAGTGGTTTTTAATAATTTTGATTGTTTACTTAAGTCGTTTAATATTCTATGTACTAATGATGTGTCTCTACAATGAAAAGATATGTGATTGTTACTTGACGGTCTTTCTCTTTTCCTTTTTTTTTTTTTAATTTATTTTAATTTAGGTTTTCCTATTTTATGTTTCCTTATTTAAATTGGTTCCTCCCCTTTATGAGATTTTTGATACTTTATGATTACTTCCTTTAACTTTTCTACAATTATTTAGTTTTCTATGGGATACTAGAACCTAACTTGTGTAATTATAACAATTTTATCAGTACGATAGGTTTCGTTAGATGTCTAATTTAAGTTAGGGATAGTTTTATGAGTACTGTAAAAAGTAACTTGATTTTATTAGATAGGATTTTAAGCATGAGAAGGCATTTCCCAAGACCCTTTTGACCTGTCAATAATGTACACTTTTTTTACTCTAATCTTGTGAAATAGTGTGTTATATTTGTTTAAGTTTTACATAATTTCTGAAAGTACATTCTTGACTCTAACGTTGTGACGATCTCCTTTTGTTCGTCTTGTAAGGAACTACACATCGTTATAAGACTAGGCAGAAGATTCTGTTTCTTTTATTTTTGTTTACTCTGGATTAATTTGAAGTTTAGAATACGTTTCGTTCCCTTTGGTAACTGTTTTACTTTTCTGTTGAATGCCTTAGTCTCTTTTATAAAGATTTACTATTCCAGATACCCCCCAATTACCCGAAGGGACCACCGAGTCTGTCATTTCTTAAGTAGACGTCACACTTCAGGACCCAAGTTAGGGACTCAACCCTTCTAGGGGACCTCCTTCCGTATCGTTGGGTGAAGTTATAAGAACGGACCTCTTAGGGGTACCTGTCTCTTCGGACCACCCGATGTCAGGTGCTCCAGTTTTTCTCAACCTGTACTGACTCTCTGATTCGTGTCGTGTCGTGCCCCCCCACCAATTATAGGTTTTATACATTTGTCGAGTATGTTGATTTATAGTTTTTTTATCTTTGTTTTAAAATTCACCCGTCTTCGAGACACATCTATAAAGAGTTTTAATTGTATGACTACCAATTGTCCGTGTACCTCTATTGGGAGTTGTAGTGATTAAAAATCCCTTTACATTTAGTTTTTCCGTAACTATATAGTGAAGTGTTGGTTCAGATGTTTACTATTTACAATAGCTCCTACACCTCTTTTCCCTTATAAATATGTGATAACGACAAATCAACGATAGTACAGACTGAGAAACGCTGGGGTACCTGACATCGGGTGGTCCGAGGAGACAGGAACCTTGACCACCCTCATATTTAACCACGTTGGTGATACCCTTTGTCATACCTTTAGGTAGTATGTTGATTTTTATCTTAATGATGTACTAGGTCGTTAACGTGAGGACCCATACATAGGTCTTTTTTTTTACTTTTGTGATTATACTTTTCGATATACCTCGAATTACAAGTAACAACGGTGACAAGTCAGTGATTTTCACTTTCACTTCAACGAGTCAGCACAGGCTGAGAAACGCTGGGGTGCCTGACATCGGATAGTCCGAGGAGGCAGGTACCCTAAAAGGTCCGTTCTCATGACCTCACCTAACAGTAAAGGAAGAGGTCCCCTAGAAGGGCTGGGTCCTTAGCTTGGGCCCAGAGGGCGTAACGCCCGTTTGCGAAATGGTAGACTCGGTGTTCCCTTCGGACAAGTCAGTGACTCAGTACAGGTTAAGAAAAGTTGAGACAAGTAACATCGTACGGTTCGAGAAGACAGGAGATGATAGACGACCTCAAACAAGTTTAAGTACGGGTAACTCAGTCACTATGATAGATTGGTAGAGTAGGAGACGGTACGGTAAACGGAAAACAGAAGTTAGAAGGGATATTAGTCGGAAAAGATCACTCAGTCAAGAAGTGTAGTCCACCGGTTCATACCTCTAAATCAAAGTTGTTGTCAGGAAGGTTACTTATAAGTTCCAACTAAAGGAAATTCTAACTGACCAAACTAAAGGAATGTTAGGTTTCCTGAGGATTTTCAGAAGAGGTCGTGATGTAATACTTTCGTAGTTACAAGTATCGTCGTGATAAATATTATCGGTTTTATGACTTCGTTGGGTTCACGGATAGTTGTCCACTTACGTCTTCCTTGTACACTTACCTATTCCTTACCCTATAATGAGTCGGTACGGTAAAAGTCCTTACACGTACTTGGATCTCTTATAGTACGAATCTTTTTCAACTTGTCTCTTTCTGTATATAGTATACTAAAGTGAAAATACACCTTAGATTTTTTATTTTGTCAGTTTACATATATTCACTTTGTCTCTGTCTGAGTGTCTATCTCTTTTGGTTGTGAAACACTGGGGTTCCTGACATCGGACGGTCCGAGAAGACAGGTACCCCTAAGAGGTCCTTCTTATGACCTCACCCAACGGTATGGGAGGAGGTCCCCTAGAAGGGTTAGGTCCCTATGTTTGAGTTCAGAGACGGTATCGTACGTCTAAGAAATGGTAGATCGGTACTTCCTTCGATGGTTTTATATAGTCATTTGGTCTTTGTCTCTTTTGTTTGATCATCAATGGTTAACCCTCTTTCCCTGTCCTCATTCTCCATATTCTAATTCTCTACTTTTGGTAATTCACATTTTATCTATTTATAGTATTCCTATATAACCTATTGTTTCAAGTGAAGTCAAGTCAACGAGTCAGTACGGACTGAGAAACATTGGGGTACTTGACGTCGTGAGGTCCGGAGGTACAGGTGGTGGTCGAGGACCTCAGATGGGTTTGAGTACACGTAACTCAACCACTTCGGTAGGTTGGTAGAATAGGAGACATCAGGGGAAGAGGAGGACGGAAGTTAGAAAGGGTCTTAGTCCCAGAAAAGGTTACTCAGTCAAGAAGTGTAGTCCACCGGTTTCATAACCTCAAAGTCCGAGTTGTAGTCAGGAAGGTTTCTTTAGGGTCCCGACTAGAGGAAGTCTTACCTGACCAACCTAGAGGAACGTCAGGTTCCCGGAGAGTTCTCCGAAGAGGTTGTGGTGTCAAGTTTTCGTAGTTAAGAAGTCGTGAGTCGAAAGAAATACCAGGTTGCAAGTGTAGGTATGTACTGATGACCTTTGTGACATCGGAACTGATCTGTCTGGTATCAACCGTTTCATTACAGAGACGAAAAATTATACGACAGATCCAACCAGTATTGGAAGGAAGGTTTCTCATTCGTAGAAAATTAAAGTACCGTCGTTAGTGGTAGACGTCACTAAAACCTCGGGTGTTTGCATTTCAATCGGTGACAAAGGTGACAAAGGGGTAGATAAAGGGTGCTTCACTACCCTGACTTACGGTACTAGAAGCAAAAGACTTACAACTAGAAATTCGGTTGAAAAAGTGAGAGGAGAAAGTGAAGGTAGTTCTGCGAAACATCAAGGAGAAGTGAAAGACGGTATTCCCACCACAGTAGACGTATAGACTCCAATAACTCTAAAGAGGACCGTTAGACCTAAGGTCGAACACGAAGAAGGTCGGGTCACAAAGAGTACTACATAAGATGTATATTCAATTTATTCGTCCCACTGTTATATGTCGGAACTGTATGAGGAAAAGGATAAACCTCGGTCACAGGGTACAGGGTACAGGGTACAGGTCAAGATTGACGACGAAGGACTGGACGTATGTCCAAAGAGTTCTCCGTCCAGTCCACCAGACCATAAGGGTAGAGAGAGTCTTAAAAGGTGTCAAATAACACTAGGTGTGTCAGTTTCCGAAACCGTATCAGTTATTCCGTCTACAAAAAGAGTTTGAGAGAACGAAAAAGTTACTAGGTTACCTACAACCGTTAAACTAGAGACCAAGGAGACGGAAAAGATTTTGGTCGAACTTGTAGACCTTCAAGTACTAAATTCACAACGACTTCGGACCTAACTTCTTAAAACTCGTAATGAAATGATCGTACGCTCAATTCACGTTAACACACCATCATACTCGTAAGAAACCGTAACGGAAAGAAACCTTAACCTAACTTTTGACTGGAAAAGGTCAGGACACCGGTGACGACTCAAAAGGTTTAAACGACCGTATAACTCACGTCGTGAAAGTGTCGTAGTAGAAAGTCCTAAACTTTATCGAGTTGATCCTAAGGTAGTGGAGGTGATCGAAACAAGTATCACTACGAAAGGTTCCGGGTCAACTGAAGTGTAAGGTCCTACAGACCGAGATCCACTTACTAGTGTCGTAGCACAAATTGACCCAGTACTTCTGGAAAAAACATCTCAAGAAGTCACATAAGAACGGTGGAGAAGACTTATAGAAGACGAAGACAGTCCAGGTATGGTAAATACAGGAAATGACTCGAGTAGAAACGTACTAAACAAGGGAACCATAGAGATTAAAAGAACTTCTCTAGAGATCAGAAAGGATAAGATAACAAAAGGAGATAAAGAAACGTAACGATCGACTCCTTCCGAAAGAATAGAGAGGAACGATAAGAAACCTTGAGACGTAAGTTTATCCATATAGAAGGGAAAAGAGGAAACGAAAAGTGAAGAGAAGAAAAGTGTCGATAAACATTCCGGCAGAGTCTGTCGGTAAGAAGAAAAAACGTAAAGAAAAAGAAACCTTACCAGAACTAGGGACGGAGGACATGTCACAGTACTTAGATACAGGTACCAAGTAGTCCGGGGACAGATAGTCTACATCCTGGAATTTAGATAAAGAGTGAAGGTGATATATTAGCATTTCCTAAACTAAATCCAGTATGGACTTACCAAATCACCAAAAGGGTGAAAGAAGTTAAATTCAGGTTTAAATAGGACATCTTTGTAAAAACAACAACAACACAACAACAACATATCAGTGATTCAGTACATACTGAGAAAACATTGGGGTATCTGACGTCGAGTGGTCCGAGGAGACAGGTACCCTAAAGGGTCCGTTCTTACAACCTCACCTAACGGTAAAGGAAGAGGTCCCTTAGAAAGACTGAGTCTCTAACTTGGACACAGAGGACGTACCCGTCCGTCAAAGAAATGCTCGACTCGATGTTCCCTTCGGGTTCTTATGACTTTACCCATCGACTAGGAAAGAAGACGCCTAGAAGGACCGGGTCCTTAACTTGGCCTAAGAGGACGTAACGTCCGCCTAAGAAGTGGTTGACTCGATAGTCCCTTCGTTTATGATATGGTAACCAATTACGACAACGACAATTTGGTGCAGTTAACGTAGACTGAGAAACGTTGGGGTACCTGACAGATCCGGTGGTCCCAGGAGACGGGTACCTTAAGAGGTCCGTTCTTATGACCTCACCCAACGGTACGGGAAAAGGTCCTCTAGGAGGATTGAGTCTCTAACTTGACGCAGAGGAAATCGAAGACGTGGTGTCCGTTAAATAAATGGTGACTCGATGGTCCCTTCGGGGACAAAGGTAAATTTTCTATTAAGATCCCGGGTTTTCTGACTTCCTTAGTGACCTGTATGTACATGGGGACGAAGACTGGGACACAAAACTCCTAATAGTTCGACATATTATAAGATACTTACTCTTTAAAGAAGATACTGGTGTTTATCCTGGAAAGACTGTCTACACATTAAACCGGTAACCTTCCCTTCGTCAACGGTCCGTTAGGTCTTTCTCGAGGATTCCAACTAAAAGTCTATCATACAACTAGAAAGACACGTACGATTCAGCGAAGTTGTAACAACCTGAGACACATTGGGATACCTGACATCGGACCGTTCGAGGAGACAGGTACCCTAAGAGGTCCGTTCTTATGACCTCACCCAAGTCCCTTAGAAGGACTGGGCCCCTCATTCGGGTACAGAGATCATAGAGGACATAAGGTCCGTCTAAGAAATGGAGACTCGGTGACACCTTCGAGACTAGAGAGACAGAGGTAAGTGAAAAGAGTAGAATTCATAAATAAGGTTTTTACCTGACAGAGACACTGGATATACTTAAGATTTAAATTTCAGTAGTCTAAATTATAATATCGTCTAAATGAAGTAACGTAAATAGTACTTTGAACGTTAAGGTACACCAGTCCCTAGTATAGATTAACCAAAAGTGAACGGATAAATTACTGTCCGGGTAGAACGATTAATCTCCAAGTAGAATATGTTTACTTGAATACATGTTTTGTCTTTGTCTGAGTGTCTGAATCTCTTACTTAAATACTAATGACCCTTCTGTATCTAACCTTCAAACCCTGACTGCACACGTGTGACGATATAAATTTTGTCTGTTGGTTGTTCCTTGATGACATTTTTTTTTTAATTTTTTTTAATTTTGTCCAAGTAGAATCTACCAGTTTTGAAAAGGAATTTAGGATTAAATGATTCATTCACTTAATATCTGACGTACTTATTTTAGCGGGGGTACACAGGAAATGAATTGTTTTAACATTGTTAGAAGTTTTAGGATAAAACCCATAGGAGAAATGTGAGGTTAGGGTTTAGTTAACTAACTTAGTTTTGTGAAATAGGATATTGTCATCCTTTTCCATAATTATAAGTCATTTTTATGACAAGAATTAAGTGAATAAAACTTAGTGAGTGAATGAATTAAAATAATGATTGAAGAGGAATATGTACCGAATATAGACATGGTTTAACAATATACGATCTAATGTATCAGATCAATAAATTACTTCTGGAAAAAGGGGTCAGTGAACAAATCGAAAATGAATTATAAAGTATGATTGATGGTGTAGGGGAAACGTGACACACACTTCAAGAAAGTAAAAATGAGTATATAGAAGAACACGTACTGATAAAAACACACGACACCTCTCACGCCGATCTCTTCAACCTCCTTTTTCTTTATTATGTAGATATTGATTAAAACGAGATAAAATGACTGTTGTTTATTACGACTGAAATCGACAGTCGAACTTTTATTTTACAGTAAAGTTTTCATACGAATATAATAGTTTAAAAAGGGAAGAATCTCTCTTGGATTAGAATGTTTGAGGATATAAAAATATAGTAATTAGTTCCGTTGTTAGAAGTAACTCGGTTTAATGATGGAGACGTTTCTACCGTGTTGAGGTTCGGTTAGGACAAGTGACCAAAACATATCTGACGTCGTTAAGTTGAGAAGGGATCGGGTAAGACGTATCTATTATCATACTTACTCTAGGTTTTACCTTACATCTTCGGAACGAAACTTTTTCTTTCAGTATACTTAGTGTCAGATACTCAAAAGAGTGGTAACTATTGTGAAATATATATCTATATAATCGTGTATTAAACATTAAGTGTCACAACCACAATAAACTAAGTCTTAGTAAGAGTTTCGTTAATTAAATATTACTAAAGAAGAAGAATTTCAGATATGTTCGAGAAACGTGAATCATATATAATTTATTAAAAGATTTATAGAATGGTAGTGTCCTTAGTGGACTATCGTGATCAACAGACATAACATATATTTGCATATACAGGGATACAGCAAATGTATTGATTGATATTGATTTTGAGTCGGTCTTTTCGTCAGGAACATTCGTCAGTTTATAGACTTCCGTAATATACTGAATAAATTTGATTTATTGAATGTTAATTAGTAAAAAAAGATGGGAGAAGACACAACGTCGAAGTGGATGTTTGATCAACAGGAGTATCACCTGTATTTATCAACGACATCGGACTGAATGTATCGAAGGAAAAAGTTATGTCCTTCTCCGACGAAGGGTGTTGGTTAGTTATTTAACGAAGTGAAATTAACATGGTAGGACTTAGTTAGTGACGGTGGTCTCCTAATGGTATATGACCAATTACACAATCTCAATGTATCCCGTTACAGTGTGTAAAGCTTACAGTTTGTTAAATTAACATATACGTATTAACGACACGAATATAACTTTCCGTACCTATAAACTCACCATAAGGACACTCATATACCCGAAGGGACCACCGAATGTACCATTTCTCAGACGGACGTCACTTCTTCTAGACCCAAACTAGGGACCCAGTCCTTCTACGGGACCTCTTCCCTTACCGTTAGGTGAGGTCATAAGAACGGACCTCTTAAGGTACCTGTCTCCTGGGACCACCCAATGTCAGGTCAGGCACCACAGTTTTTTTCAACCTGTGCTGACTCGTGGATTGTGATAGTAGGACACTCACACTGTCCACACCGAGGAACCGAAGTGATTAGAAGGAGTTTAACATATAATGGCTCGAATATAAACAACATATACTATGAACACTCTTATTGAACACTCGTAGTCAACACTAGAAAACCTTTACCGTAAAATCGTGTCTGCGGGGACACCCTAGGGAAACTTCTGACGTTAGAGATGACAAACTCCCTTTAGTTTTAACTGTGTTACCTTAATTTTGTGGTTTCGTCACGAGAATTGAAAAATTTAACACTAAATTATTTTCAGTGACAAATGTAAAAAAGTACAAAAGTGTTTAATTCTGTGACGTAAATAGTCTTCATAAGAAAGAATGGATGGTTGTGAAAGTTTGAATCGGCCACCTGGTTTGGACTTGTTTTAAAAACCGGTTGGGTTACGAAGGATTCTAAAAACACTCTTTCTTGGACTAAGTCTTTGACCGTGATTGGGTCCTACGTTTTTTTATTTGATTGGAATAAAACAACGATAAGAATAATAGAAAGTTAAAATACGAATTACCGTATTAGATAAAAAAAGGTCAAAGTAACTCTACGTGACCTGCATCTCGTGACATATTCAAATTTTCTACATATCGTATTACTAAACTGAATGTATATAGTACTATCCTAAGAATGTTTAAATTGTAGTAAAATATATCTAGGTATTAGAGTAGTGATGTTTTTTTCTTTTTTTATAACACTACTCTTTCTAGTTAAGAGAATTGTTGGATGTTTATATGGTTTTTATACCTTAGGAAGTGTTTACGTGTACAGTAGGACATGTCCCGGTACAATTATAAGAGACGTAGCAAGGTTAAAATCATATACACGACGGTTTCGATCGTGTTAGATAAAAAATTACAGATAAAGTCATCTGGAAGGTAGAAATGGTCTGTTCGTTAAGAAAAGTTTTTCAAGGTATAAAGAAATGTAGCTTGATTTATCACTCCTTTACTATAAGACACCACGTAAAATGGTTAGTTGTTTCGTCTCTCAGAAAGACTTTATAAATAGAATTCGGAGTCTTAAATTTGGGACATGTACGTAAAGACCTAGTAGGTGTTCCAGTTTATTATTTGGCAAACTAAACTGTATGAAGGAGAAACGACAAACGATGTAGACGAGATTGTATTGTTTGCTTCATGAACTACTCTTGAACCGCCTCCTACATATATTTATTTGACTTAAAGTTGAACTTTCAATAATTAACACGGATCGTAATCTTCAGGTTACGACATTTCTTGTTCTAACGTATCCTTGGACCTTAAAATCCAGGTACTTATCTCCGTTTAACCTTCACCAGTTTGTCCTCTATCGTTCTCACTTGTGACTGCAAAATTCTTAGTCACTTGATTTTCCCAGACCTTTCCCGTTTAAATCTAGTCTACTGGTAACATAGATGATGACACCCGTTCTTAAACCCCATAATGAAACGATCGTACACAAGTCAAGTCAAGTCAGTGAGTCGGCACAGTTGAAAAACGCTGCGGTACCTGACGTCGTGAAGTCCTAAAGGACAGGTAGTGATTGAGGGTCTCGGAAGAGGTTGAGTTCAGGTAACTTAGTCAATACGGTAGGTCGGTAGAGTAGGATACAGTAGGGGAAGAGGAGAACGGGAGTTAGTAAGGGTCGTAGTCCTAGAAAAGGTCACTCAGTCGAGAAGGGTAGTCCACCGGTTTCATAACCTCGAAGTCGAAGTTGTAGTCAAGAAGACTAATAAGTCTACACTAAAGGAAATCCTAACTTACCACACAATCTCTCTACATTGTATAAATAACGTCATAGATAGACGGTTTATGACATAAAGTTTATTACCAAAAGAGTAGTGTCATTATAGAATTTATCCCATCCATGTTTTACTTACACCAGAGTCACGATGTCAAAACGATTTTTGAGTAGATGATTAAATTTACGGAATGGAGAGATTTGAAAACTTCTGATTTAAATTAATGGTGAATCTCCGTTTTAAAGTGGGGTTATTATAATCAAAACTTCATAATTTATGAATTGGAAGATGTATCCCAGTCGACGGACAATTGACTTTCCGAAATAGTATAAAAAGTCATATATAATATAGGTGGATAAAAGGTAAGTTTATTCACGTGAGTCCGTCTATATAATCAAAGGGTCGGATATTGTCTCTATCAATAATAGGTAAGGAGAATTAAACGACGGACTTTTTTTTTAAGAACCTTCATATAAACTGGTTAAAATTACGTGTTTCCCGAGTATAACTGGGGATTTATCGTCTATCTGTGTCTCACTATATTATTATATCGGTGGAATCAATGTTTAACATAAATGTAACGAAGAATTCTTAACAACTAAGGTTAAAATTTACACTAACGACCAGTCTTAACCATTATTCGAAAAAAAAAAAAGAGACTAATAAGGGATTCAATCAGTTCCAAATCTTAGGTTTGTGAAGATGAATTGTTTCTTTTATATTTCAGATTACTTCTGTTTCGTCTGGGGGGGTTTTTTTTTAGTAATACTTACCATATAACGATATCTTCAGGACTAAAGGTGAGAATCTTTCAAAAATATTTCGTCATTCGTCGAAAACAGTAGTAAAGAATTTAGTCAGTAGATCAGTTATTCACAAAAGGACCACTGAGGCAGTTATTCAAAGGGAGTACCGAGTCTACCATTTCTCAAAAGGACGTTACGCCCTCTAAACCCAAGCCAAGGACCCAGTCCTTCTAGGAGACCTCTTCCTTCATCTTTGGGTGAGGTCATAAGAACGGACCTTTTAGGGTACCTGCCTCTTCGGACTACCCGATGGGTGATACCCCAACGGTTCTCAGTCTCTGTCGACTCGTTGATTGGGTGTCAGTTATTCATAAGCAACTTCTTACTGAAACACAGTCTGTGAAAAGACTCCGTTTGTCACTTGTTTTCTCCGTTTCTGAAAAGAAACACCTCAAATGTAACACCTTTCTACCTACCCACCCAAAATGTAACTCAAAATCAATCCTTTGATCAAAAATAATCTAACCCAAAATCCATCCTTTTACTCCTTCTTTTGTTTATTAAAAATAATATGTTCTATTAAGTCCCATTACTATTCACAATATTTTTCTTCTTTTTTACATCGTATAAATACCTTATGTAAAATTTAAACCAACCAAGTCCTTTGGGTAGACATTTTCTCTATAATCTCTACAAAAGACTACTCAGGACAGGCATACTTCATCTTGTAATTCTTTTCGTTGGATAACCTTATAAATATAAAGAAGTTTTACATTGGGTGTCTCCAAACTGCTATAAATATAAAGACTTTACAAGACTTTTATATGATTACATCACAAAATCCAATTCGATAAATACCTTATTTTCTCCAAAGGTTACTGAGGTCTTTTTTATATCCTCTCGGTAGAACTTAGGTTAAAAAGACAAACCAGGGTGACATTGGTTTAAACAATTAGACTCACGAGTCAAGTTAATAGTAAATGATAGAGAAAGTAGTATCCTTGCAACGAGTTAATAAAGTCGATAGTGTAAAATCCATTAAGAGATTTCATCAAAAATGTTTGATAAATTCTTTATAAAAAACGACAAAGTCGGGTGTCATTCTTTATGACAAGTAAAACGTTGGCTTATGAATGTGTGTGTGTGTATGTGTGTGTGGTGTACGTGTATACCGATTACGAAAACCAAAAATCCATAAAAACAATAAAGTAAAATTTTTTACGAATAACCTCCGAAAGACTTGACTAAAGGACTGAGTGGTTACCTAGAGTTGACTTTCTAACGAGGTTTTCAGTAAGTGATTATACGTGTGAGATTAGATATATAATTTTTGTTTTTGTTTGTTCATCCGGTTAATGATATCCGATTTTTCAATAAATGGGAAAGTCCCTTTTTTTTATTATATTAAGATGTTATAAACCTGTTTGTGATTCAACTCGCTTTTTTGTTTTAATAGAAAAAGAAACGGAGATTAAAATGTAAACGATCCTACCGTTACTAATATAAATTACTTCATTATGTTTCTTAAAGAAATGAATGTTCTTTTGATTAAAAGAAACAAGACCGGGGGGGCATAACCAGAGTAAATGGGAGATCTTACTTCTTTTCTTCATAAATTTTTACATCGTCATCTGTCGAGATTTCCCTTAATATCACTTTCTCGTTTTCTATAGTCAAAATTTTGAAATGTTACCATGTAGATTGTAAATATTTTGTTTGAAAATTGTCAATATGAACTTTACAAATGAATTTAAATAAGAGTTTAAAAAAGAGGTGGAGTTCACTGTCACATTGTATTGTCTAATAAGGTTTTGTTGTAGGGTGTGTTTGTCTAAAACAGAAGTCTTATACATAACTGTGTGTGTAAACTATAATACCTTAAATGGGTGTTCGGTGTCATTTTATCAGTTGTCTGAAAACCTCAGACACCTAAAGTGGGTTTACTTTCGGTCGGGAATGTAAAGTAAGGGACAAAAGTTGAGACTGTACTAATCGGAAAAATTTTAACAACGTGACTCTATTGAAAAAATTAAAATGTAAATAAAACATTTTAATTCTAACATATTTACACATTGGGTCTTTCGGTTCACTCAAGATGTCTAAATGCATCCTTCGTACGTCTGTAACAACCCGGAACGTTTTACAGTCGATTAAAGGTCCCTGACCCGCAACCATCAGGTTCAGGACGTGGAAAGACTGAAGAAAAGATGAGACCCAATGGGGTCCCAGTTCGGTGGTTGAGACAACATTTGTAAATGTCTGAGATAACATCTAATACACCGTCCCGAGGTAACACTTAGGGTGTTTGTATGGAGTAGATGACTAAAGCTGGTGAACTGGATGACGCAAGTAGGAAGATTTAATAAAGGGTACCGTTAATTGTGTGAGAACGGGAACCGAGTACACCCCATCAAGATAATGTGAGTCCGGAGAACTTATTTTCTACGAGGGTGGGGGACCGAATGGAACTTCAAAGGACTGTTGTCTTCCAGAGAGGGGTTCTTTAAGAGTTTGTGTTGTGTTTTGTGTCCGGAACTTTCATGGAATACGTCTAGACTTTTCTACGAACTAATCGATAGAGAAGTGAAAAGAGGTTCCGTTGGAGGTGAAATTTGAGACCATCTTGACGTCCGGTGTTTATGAAAAACATGAATTCTTCCTTAATAAAAGTTGTTTAATTGTTAGAAAAAGAAATACAAAATTTTTCTCTACAGTGTGTAAAAGTACCACCTAGTGTACTAGTCTTTAGGTGTATATATTCCAACAAAAATACAAAACACCTAAAACAAAAAATTTAGTTGAAATGGTTCCGTATTAAATATGTCTTATTTGACGTGGTTAAAACTTATATGTCAATGTACATAAAACTGTGACATATTGGTGGTCGTATTAGTTCTAGTACAAGGTCTGTGAGTATATTTACTTTAGTATCACAAATGTGAAGATACAGACCGAAGAAAGTGAGTCGATAAAAACAAGGCAAAGTGGGTACAGCAACGTTAATAATCAGGAAAAGTAACTGTTTATCATAAGGCAATATGAATATATTGTATTAAACAAATGAGTAGTGTACGACTACATGTAAAAGTCAGACATATATATGAAACACAGAGATGATTTTAAATCATATGATACATCTTTCAACAAGTTTAGGTATGTAATACTCTTTGTATACAATTAAGGTATTTTTAAGATGGTTCATTTTAAACTTTTGTAGACTTCCCATAAAAATTAACATAAGATAAGTATTTATACCAAAGAAACCTCCCTTACTACGACTTCGACTTTGAGGTCATGAAACCGGTGGAGTACGCTTCTCAACTGAGTAACCTTTTCTGAGACTACGACCCTCTCTAACCCCCGTCCTCCTCTTCCCCTACTGTCTCCTACTCTACCGACCTACCGTAGTGCCTGAGCTACCTGCACTCAGACTCACTTGAGGCCCTCAACCACTACCTGTCCCTCCGGACCACACGACGCTAAGTACCCTAGCGTCTCAGCCTGTGCTGACTCGCTGACTTGACTTGACTTGACTTATGTCAAATCTTCCTTTTGTCTGTGCTTCTGAATGACTGTTGGTAGTCTAAGAGGTTTCAAAGAAGAGTTCAAGACATTAAGGGTCACTTGTTAAGACGTCAAAAACTCCAAGATTAAGTAAGTCGGTACCATTAACTCTCGTCAGAGTGTAAGGGTACTTTACGTAGAATTTTACTTAAGAATGAGAAGGAACTTGTTAGATGTTACGTGGACAAAAAAAGAAGTGTCTAATATTAAGTCGTACAAATTCGTAAAACAATCTACTTGTTCTTTCACTTTCAGGAACTAGACTCCTTCGTCGATTCATTTGTAGTCAACCAAAGATTCTTGATCAGTAGACTGTATAATTTTATTTACTTTATGGGTAGGAGACCAAGAAGAATTAAGTTTCTATCCATCGTCAATTTTTGTTTCAATGGTTTTTATAAGTCTCCGAAATCTTCAAAAGATATAATGGAGAACGTCACTTGAACTGACTGTTTGTAGAGTCGTATTCCAAGTAAATATCTTTGAAGACAAAACTTAACTTACGTCAGTATTTGAGGTGTAAAGATATAATGAATTAATGTTCACAGACAAACACCGTTTACTCGAGTTGAAAAAGTACAAATCTGGTTTATACAGTACAAGAAAGACCGGTTCTTCAATCTCGGATAAACCTCTTTTTTATTAGATTTCTCACCTTTTTTAGACCACGCATACAACCGAGAAGGACCGAAAGTCATATCTTAATTTAATCTTCCCTCTTAGGCCTTCACTAATCTTTATACTTAGGTTTTCGTTAGTCCCCTAAACGGATTGTCAAGTCTCCAATTCTCAGGTGGATGGTAACTCCTCTTGTGCCCAAACTAGAGACGAAACCCTTCTAAGATGTACGGTATCCAGTTGATTCGGGTACACGGCGTTCACTCGGGTGTACGGGATTTCGGACAAAAGACGTTGTTCTCTTCGGTGGTGTCACTCTTCGGGTACGTAACGTTGTTTTCTCGTCGGGTTCTAGTAGTGTTGATCTCTTTCGGGCACACGTTGTTGTTTTTGACTCGTGTCGGTTTTTATTTTATTTTTATTTATTTAATTTAAATTTTTTTTTTTAGTCCTATTTTTCTCCCCGTCTCTGTTCCTTTGGAAGGAGTCCATCTTCCCTTCATTACTGCTGGTAGAGAAGGGAGGAAGTTTGTACAAACCTTGATCTCTCTACGGTAATGGGTCGTGAGAGTCAGTAAGTCTTAATAATAAGTCGGGGTAGGGTTTGGATCAGAAGAATTTTAGAACCTAAAGTAAAGTTAGAAATTACACAAAGTTTCTTTTCCTTTGTGTTGTATAATTTCTGAAGTTCTTAGATCGTGTACGAAGAAGAACGGTACTAAATTTTTTTCTTTAAATGTACGTTTGATAGGTAAGAGGTAAGGTCGAAGTTCAATGGGTGGTCAAACTATTTTAACAGAACTTAAAAAAGTAGGTTTAATAAGTATGTAACACTTGTTTCACTTCCTCCTATTTCGGGACCTTGTGTGTTGGTTTAGGGAAAAAGGTCCAACGAATTACCAACCGTCGATACCCTTTTTAGTAAAAATAACGAAGGTTAGATAGTTTAAATATGCGTAACTCAGTTCCAAAAGTAGTGTTCTCCGGAACAGTTTCCGATAGTGATATGGGATTAGAGTAGATTATTGTGACATTAGGTTTAGCAATGAGAAACACTTCGGTATGATCAAAGATCAATGGTAGTAAAGGAATAGATCTACGTATCTTACCGTGATTAAAGGTGTCCAGTAAAATGTTCTTTTACACTTTAGACTTAAAGAAAGATTTTAAAAAGAATTATAGAACATAGTGATCATTTTTATGTAGTAATTTCTTCTTAGGGGATCGAAAAGAGATAGAGAGATATAGAAAAAGAGTAATACTACCTCCCTCATGCCAAGAATGGGATTTTCGGTTGTAAAAAAGTAAGAAGAAAGATCTGGGGTAGTTGAAGGAATAATAGTACCTTAGGTTCACCAATTTCGTCTTATTCTACCCTGTTACCACTCTTCACTTAAGCCTCCCTGTCCGTATCCGGTTTGGGGTTTTCCTTGTATACGAAATTCGAAACGTTCTTCTGTAAATTTCTTAAATTTGTTTACTACTGTATCAGACTAAACTAAACTTACTCACTTTTTTCGTTTAAGTCAACCAAACCCCTAACGTAGAAGTATGTATGTACTAAACAAAAGTTACTCCAAAGGACTTACGTTCTCCAACGTCCTCTCTACATCCCAGGTTTTCTAGATGTTACTGGAGATGGTTACGAACACGGACTCTGATTCAGTTACCCTCAAAATTGTAAGTACAGAGTCGGACGGTGGAGGAATAAATTTTACGTGAAACACAGGACATACTATAACTTATACACGTAACAAAGGTGTCTTTCCCTTTGTTTATCCTTTGTTTGAATCTGCTCCCTTCGACATGGATCCTTTTGGGAGGATGACGTTGGTAGACAGAGTAGACTAGGGTTCTCTCTTAAGATTAGTACAATAGTAAAGTAAGGGTAAAGTCCGTGAAACGTAAAAATATATACGATTTCGTAAGTCGTTCAGTAGGTTGACCGTCCTCGTTATCCTTTTGAAGGAAATCTCGTGTCCACATGTTCGTTTGTTTAAGAAAGACACGAACTTTTGACTAGGAAGGTATCTCGTTTGAAGGGTCGTCGTACGACCTGACCGTCCTTCTCCACCTCCTCGGGTGTCGACAGTCCATCTCCCTTCTCTACACTAGCCGAGGAGAGTGGAAGGTTACCTCAGCCCTTATCTGCGACAGTTGGACTTGACAACAAAGGGTCGGTGTGATGGTTAGACCCAAATAATTTCCGTCTCTATTCAGTGAGACACAAAAACACTTCCTTTTCTTCTTTGACTCCCTCCTTCCTTCCTACCTTTCTTCTTTTATTCTTTTTAGTTCGTCACCTCATAATTTGAGTTAACAATCCAAATTTGTTCACGTTGATCGACCAATTAAGATCTACGGAACCTCTCTATTCGAGTACAGTGAATCCGATGTATCCCGTGTAGGAAATTTTCATTTTGTCACGGTCCTTATATAGTTTCATCGTAATTTCTCTTATCATTTTGTATTACGGTGTCATTTGGGATTCGAGATTTAAATAGTGACCTTGGACCTACACACGTACGAGGTATCGAAGTCAACACAGGTTGAGAAACACTGGGACACCTGATGTCGGGTGGTCCGAGGAAACAGGTACCCTAAGAGGTCCGTTCTTATGACCTCACGTGACAGTACGGGAGGAGGTCCCCCTTGGACCCATATAGTCATTTTATCTTTCTGAAGGTCAGTACTAACACGAAACAAGACCGTGACTTAGTGTTTGTGACACTAAGGGTGAATTCTTTAATTTAGTAACTGACAGAGGGTTTCGAATACAAAAGGTTTATAAAAGTTTTGGACTTCGTGTCGACTCCTTGTAGTTTTTCTCAAATTACTTTGTCAAAATTCACCCTATCTAATAAGTTTTAGATTCGGTGAAGTTTAACGAAATATCTCATAGAGACGAAGAATCCTTGGAATTTTTTTTTAAGGGTGCCATTTCTTGGTGAAACTATAATATGCAGTTTGAAAAGGTTATAAATGATGAAAGAAGTCAGTTTATGGTCTCGTATTGACTTACGGTGCATTGATGAAACGAAAAGAAAGTTTATACTGTGTCGTATTCGGCGCTTTTGTTCGGGTGTGTCGAGAGGTGGAACATATAAAACTTCTACGGAGACTAGGGAAGACAACAAAAAGAACATAAGGACACATGTAGGATTCAGACCTGTTACTTTCTGACAGAGGTAGGGGTTAAGGATAGGGTGGGTAATAAATTCAATTCTGTAGAAATCCCAAACAACCACTATTTTAAATTTCGTAGGGTTCAAATTAGTTACAAGAAGAATTTAGAGTGTTGATTCTTGGAGTACACAATTTGTGGTAAAGTGTAATCCGCACAAAATCGGGGATTTAACCAGAACTTTTGACTTAATGTTATAAACGAGACTGTTGTGTAGGTCTAATTTAAAGGTGACTGTTATCGATTGTGCAATAGTGAGAATTTCGAAGAAGTAACGGATGTAAAGATAGATTTGAAAACAACGGTCACCTCATTTTTACGGATGGTTCAGGCGAAAATGGATTGGGGTATTGTAAGTCATTTATGTCAAACACGTAAAAACAATACAAACAGTTACACTTAGAAGACAAGTGGAGGAAAAAAAAAAATTAAATTTCTTCTCTATCGTCTACAAAATTTCATTTTGAAACCGATTCGTCATCAAAAAGTCCACATTTGTCTTTAACAAAGAAAGTGTCCGTAACATGTGATTTAAGACGACGTAAACTTTTGGACAGTCGAAATAAAACATGACCCTAAGTCTTAGGGGAAAAACTGGTTATAATATATTTCAAGGAGACCCTTCTATTACACGTACTAACGTCCGAACGGACAATTTTAGGTATCGAGAAATACGTCAGTACAAAAGTGGATACTTAATACGTACTTTCGCCTAGAGTAATGTAAAGTAAAAGAAATGTCGCCGTAGGAGCGAAGATCTGCCCGGGCCCAAGGGTAGTGGGAGCGAGGGGAATGGGACGTCGAGCCGAGGGTAGAACTACGGAAGTATCGTAAAATCTGTTTTACCCGCACAAATTGAACAGTGGAGGACGGACCATATTTAATAAGTGACCTCGAGACGTGTCTCAACACTCTATTGGTCGGACCTGAGTCCCTTTGAAGTGTCCGACACACACCCTTAGGCTGTCTTTTGGGTCTACCGGGAAGAGATGGTCAACGGGTTCCGTCTCTTTTTTGTGACGGAACTGAGGTTTTTCGTCGGAGGAAAATTTCGACTTTTTAAGTAGGCGAGACAAAGTATTTTATCTTTAATCGATATTTGCAACCAGTCACTCTACCCACACAAAGTCACAAAGACACAAAAAGAGTCTTGATTTCCAGTTCCTTGTTTCGGGATACCAAAACAGAAAAAAAAAAAAAAAAAATTTACTTCGGTAACCAGAAGGTATGGACTGTTCTACTTAATTTACACCTCTTTTCTAGTGTCTTAAATTAGTCGTGTCAGTAAGTCATATACACCAGTCCTTGTTAGTGAGTTTCTTCGTATACCTTTTGATCCAATCATACAAACACACACACACACACACACACACACACACAAACATAATACTCCTAAAAATTGATTCGGAGATAGAGACTAAATTTTGCAAAGGAATATTCTCTGAGGTGAATCTTTTTTTCTAACTAAAACGGATACAGTTTAATACGGTAAGTGATATGGTCACGGTATAATACTTTTCCCCAGTGTATTTTCGTTTTCTTTATTGGGGTCTTCTTAGTTTTAAGTATATTTTTTACACTACTTGTTTAATCGAAGAATAAAAAGGATAGGTTAATTTATAAAAGAACCTTAGTTACTTTTAATACGTCTATTGGTTCCCGTTGAAAGATACCCAGATCTTTCCACTTTCCGTATAACTTCAAATAAAGATCTGATTCTTCTGAACGAGTTGAAATTAAAAAAGAACGTTCTTATAACAGTATCACTGTTCTGGAAAGTATAGGACAGTATATAAAAAAGACTGATTCTTAACTTTGGAAGAATTTCACTTCGGGTTGCTTTACTGAGGATTCGAACAAAGAGATCTCCATTATCTTCATTGCGAATACCAAGACTGTGATACGAAAACTTTATATAAAAAATTTACACCTTAAAAGACTATACACTCAAGTAATAGTTTCAAAATATGAAACATTTCATCTATAAAACGAGAGTAAAGATAAAAAAGGACTTATTAATACCAACATTATATAAAAGATTTATGTATACACATATATATTTATATGTATATTACGTATAAAGATATCGAAAACACACACATATTGTGTGTATATGTTTGTGTATATGGTTGTTGGAATGTGAGTCATGAGCACAACGACTCTCTACCACTACACTGAGTATTTCTTATACTTATTATTTAGTTTTTTTAAGAAAACAGGTTAATGTAATAGTTAACAATTCGATGTCCTTCGACACTCAAAAAGTTACCTAAGGAAAAATTGGGGAGGACTGAATTCCCTTAGAAGTAACACCAGTACCCTATCATTATACCTTGTTGTGAAAATGTGAGAGTTTGATCATAAATAACTTTATTTGTATACGAAAAAACTATTCATATGGTAAAGAAGGATTGTTACGTTAGACATGAACACCACCGGTACGTCAGCATTGAATCTCTAGATTACCCAGACTTGGAGTCAGACAAAAATATATTTGTGTTTCTTTCCTTAACTGTAAACGTTGTCTAACGTTAAAAGAAACTTTTGAATAGTAAACCGTATTACTAACCGTAATTTTCTTACGGTAAATTGAGAACCGACTTAATTACTAGGTAATAATAATATCTACCGAGATATTTTGTAACCTTTATGTGTCTTATATACTTGTATCACGTTATAGTCATATCCACTCACACTCACCAAGTCTAAGACTGAATAATAGTTGTTAACATGACAACAAAGGGTCGTTGTTGATATCTGACTTGAGGACCTTTTCGTGAACAATATGGGTTAAACTGAAGGTCCTTTGAATAAGTCACTTTACTAAACTCATCGATCCCGTTTCCTGTATTAATAACCATACATCATTAAACTAACTGGTGACCGTGGTCTCATAAACATAATTTATAAAAGTTGACCTCGGACCCAAATTTAAATAAGGTCAAACAGACGTGAGAACGGGTAAAATTCACAATAATTTTTGTAACTCGTATTAGTTCACCTTTATTTTAAAATGGATTGCTAACTACAGTGTAAACGAACAAATACACAAGAGAACACATTTAACAATCAAATGTTAGAAGTCAAAAGTGTTCGTTCCATGATAAAGGAGACCCCTCTTTTATATAGTTTGAACACTCATACTTCGTACATTCTAAGTGATGAGACATACCGAAATACAATGAATAAGAGACAAGGTATGAGTCTAGAGGAGGGAGAAACGTTCCACGTTATTTGTACTTCCTTTCAACCCATCTCTCCCGACAAAAAGTGAGAAAGTGGGGGTACATAAGTAACTGTCTTTTAGAGGTCGTTATATAAATGGATCCTTCCTCACGATGTCTTCTAAAACAACACAATAATGGATGACCATTAAAATATAATATTATCACTGAATTTCTTCAAACTTTGCTTATCCGTAAAACGTAGATGGTTAGTACTTGTGTCACCGTATGTAATGACTCAGGTGTCCGTAAAGTAGTGAATTTTCTTTTAGGGGAGTTTAGTAAAGTTCCTATAAAGTCTAAACACACACACCATAAAATGGAATATTGATTTTATCAAAAAAAAAGGGGAAAATGTGACATCAGAAATTATAGACGGAAGACGGGGTTCATTCGTTAAAGATAAGGACTAAGTTACTATATATATAAGTCTTTAAATCCGACGTTCTTTTTTTTTAGATTTTTTGTAAGATAGATTATAAAACAGATCTTCATCTTTACTAATTAATTTCCTTACTAAATAGTTAATGTCCCGTTTCATGTTATTGTTCCGGTTCCTTTTCATATGTAACGTATGTGGGTCACGAAAACAAACCCATTTTACACTCTACATTACTCTACCATGAGAATGGAACTAATTAAGGTTTGACGGATAGAGTGAATAAGATCGCGGAGTGGGAGAGAAGATTAGTGTAACTGTGTTCTTGAAAAAACAGGAGTGGTTTACTTAATAAACGTTACCGTTATAATTATGTAAACTTGACTTAACTTAGTTCAACGAAATTTTTTATTATATATCATTACCCCAGTCTCATGTTTAATAAAGTTCTTTCGTAACATATATTCCTGAGGGTACATCGAGTTTACCCTTTCTTAGACGAACGTTCCGTCCTCTGGTCCCAAGTTAGGGACCCAGTCCTTCTAGGAGTCCTCTTCCCTTACCGTTAGGTGAGGTCATAAGAACGGACCTCTTAGGGTACCTGTCTCCGGGGACCGCCCGATGTCAGGCACCCCAGTGTATCTCAACTTGTGCTGACTCACTGATTGTGTGTGTCTATGTGTGTGTGTGTCTGTACGGTTATTAATATCTAATAAATTGTCTATCAACTGAGTTGGCATCTCTTTTTCAAAGTTTCTATAGGTTCTTCAATACCTACTACAACTTGTATATTTCCGAGTTTTTTTATTCGTCTGAACATTGAACGGTCAAGATCACTGATCTTTTCTAAGTCAGTTTTACCGCAAATGAATGTCGTTCTCTATTAAAGATAGTTTACAATCCTACATAAAGAAGGGAAGAGACTTTAGATGGTCGTACATAACGGACTTAGTTAGTAACCTCTTATTTAACTTATAGTGAAATACTGTAACAATAACAAAATAATTTTACAATAAAATGGATAACATGACACAAAATCAAATAGGAAACTAAGACTCGAACTCTAGTTTACGATTAGTAAAGTAAGGAGTGTTCTATATTGAGTTAAATAGAGTGTATAAACGGAGACTCTTTTATATAAAAACAAAAACTAACTAAACTAGAAATGTGGACCACAGAACTTTTTAATATTTTCATTCCCGTCTAAACTTACTAGATTCCGACAGCACGAGTCTTAGTCTCCTTGCCTGGTGTACTAGAGAAACTACTGGGTTCACAACAATATTATATATTCCATACTAATGGTCGGGGACATTATCGGAGATTTTCTTATTTTTAACTCCCAATTTTCACATTACTTTACGTTTACTTTGACAGGACCTTTGTCTTGACGTATAAAATAAACAAAGAATGTCTTAGATTTTGTATCTCTCACAATTATAATTTATGATAGTTGTCATAAGATCAAGATTTTATTACCGTCTTTATTAAGTATCAGTTTAACGTCAATGATCAAATTTCATTTACTATGGTTTATAATGGTTTACACCAACGTAGTTAAGATATAATTCTTCTTAAGATTTATAGAGTACAACAGAGAGGTAAACGATATAAAGGATAGACACAGTTTTGTAACTTATTTTAAATTCTAATATCAATTGAAGTGTATAAAAGACGTATTGATTAAATTTTAATTTATATTAATTACAAGTTCTAAATTTGACTTGTGAGAATGGATTCTCTTGGGAGAAGAAGAGAGAGAAAGAGAGGAAAGAAGGATTTCTAAAAAGGGTAAATTACTCCTCTTCGTTTATGTAATTTTAGATACTGAATACTTCAGGAAAACTGTAAATCAGGTAAAGTCTATCTACGACGAAATTTATCGAAAAATTTTGTTACGTATAAAACCCGACACGAATTAATTTATTTTGTATCTTATCTCGTCAGATTTATAGTGACCTGAATTCCTCGGGATTAAAACGACATAGGTAAGTAAGAGATGCCCTGGAACTTGTTCAGTGAATTGGATAAACTCAACGTTAAAAGAGTTGGCATTCACTCTAGTGACCTAATCTTGTTGAAATTCCGTAAAAAGTGTTACGATTATACATGTCAACACATTTAACGTATTCTTGCAAGTTGGGGTCAAAGGAGTAAATTCACTACATGAAATCTTATTGTAGAAACACAAGAAGTCCTAACAAAACTCTTAGTCTCATCAATTTAATGTATTGAAAAACCTTCGGTGTGTAATAGTAACTTTTTATAAAAATAATAGTAGTCAGTACCGTCGTAATCGTTAAAATCTTCCTATGTTGTAATAGAACTTTTATTTCTCCTGTACTGACTTAATTGAATTGTACGTACGTATGTCCTTTAGTCTTCTCGTCATTGTGTAACACACTTGACGAAGAAAATTTTTAGGAAAACCCGTTCCCTCTTCGTTGTTCATTGTATGTTCCCTTTGGGGTATGAGAATTGTCAACTAGAAAGTCGTCTTTGAGACGTCCGGTCTTCCCTTACCGTCCTATACAAATTTCATGACTTTCCCTTTTTTTTTTAGATGTTGGTTCTAGTGACACGGGTCGTTCCCAGAGTGACTTTTAACTACCTCTTTATTTTTCGAAAAGTCTGTTCGTTTTCAATTCTCTTAAATTATGGTGGTTTGGTCGAAATGTTGTTGACATTTTGGCTGAATATATCAGTTCTTTATACTCTCTTCTTTTTTCTACATGTTTTAGTGGGGGTTTGTTAATCTTTTACCGTAATCCTTCCATATATAGTTATTAATGAAATTTACATTTAACTAATTTACGAGGTTGTTTTTTTGTGTCTGACCGACTTACCTATGTTTTTGTTCTAGGTATATATACGATAGATGTTCTTTGGGTGAAGTCTGTAGTTTTGTGTATATCTGACTTTCACTCTCCTACCTTTATATACGAGGTACGTTTACCCTATGTTTTCTTTCGGTGTCATCGTCAGGAGTATAGTCTGTTTTATCTGGAATTTTATTTCTTCTAATGTTCTCTATTACTTTCTGTGATATATTACTAGTTCCGTAGTTAGGTTCTCCTTCTGTAGTGTTAACATTTATAGATACGTGGGTTGTATCCTCGTGGCGTTATGTATTCTGTTTGTGATTGGCTATATTTTCCTCTATAACTGTCGTTGTGTTATTATTATCCTCTGAAATTGTGGGGGGAGTGTGGTTACCTGTCTAGTAGTAGTGTCTTATAATTATTCCTTCGTGCAGAATTTAATATGGAATCTACTCTACCTAGAGTAACAATAGAAGTCCTGTAAGGTAGACTTACGTCTTCTTATGTTGAGAAGAATTCACGTTTACCTTGTAAGAGGTCCTATTTGGTGTAGAACTCAGTGTTTAGTTTAGAGTCATTTAAATTCTTTTAACTTTAGTATAGTTCGTAGAAGAGACTGGTGTTACGATACTCTAATCTATAGTTAATGTTCTTTTTTTGACATACTTTGTATTTGTGTACCTCTAATTTTTGTTGTAAAAATTTATTGGTTGTCGAATGACTTCTGTAGTTTTCCCTTTATTTTTTTTAAAGATCTTTGTTTACTGTTACTTTTGTACTGTTGAATTTTGGATACCCTACGTCGTTTTCGTCAAGATTCTTCCTTCAAATATCGTTATGTTAAGATGGAGTTCTTTATTCTTTTTGTAGCTTATCTGTTGGATTGAAATGTGGATTTCGTTGACCTTTTTTCTTCTTCTTTTTTTGGGGTTTAATCATCTTACTTTCTTTAGTATTTCTAGACTCGTCTGTATTTACTTCTTCTTTACTTTCTTTGTGACCATTTCTAATTGTTTTGACTTTCGACCGGGAAACTCTTTTATTTGTTTTAACTGTTTGAAATCAGTCTAAGTAGTTCGTTTTTTCTCTCTTCTTAGTTTAGTTATTTTAATCTTTACTTTTTCCTCTCCAATGTTGTCTGTTACGTCTTTGTGTTCCTAATACTCTGATAATACTTGTTGATATACCGTTATTTTATCTATTGGACCTTCTTTACCTGTCTAAGAAATTTTGTAAGTTAGAAAGTCTGACTTGGTCCTTCTTTATCTTTAATACTTGTCGGGTTAATGTTCGTGATTTTAGCTTCGATACTAGTTTTTAGAGTTTTTTTTCTTTTTTTTTTTTTTTTTGTCTTCGACCCCTAGTCTATCCAAATGTCCTCTTAAGATAGTTTGTAAATCTCTTCTCGATTACGGATAGGAAGATTTCGAGAAAGTGTTTTAACATCTCCTTACTTGTGAAAGTTTAAGTAAGATGTTCCGGTGGTAGTGGGACTATGTTTTTAGTCTGTTTCTGTTGTGTTTTTTTCTTTTAATATCCGGTTATAGTGAATTTGTCGTATAATTTTTCGTCTCCGTAATGAAACAGTTGTTTATAGACAGAACAGTTCCGATACTAAAAAGGTCATCAGTACATACATACACTCTCAACTTGATATTTCTTTCGACTCGTACCTTCTTAACTACGAAAACTTGATACCACAACCTCTTCTGAGAACCCTTAGGGAACCTGACGTTCCTCTAGGTTGGTCAGGTAGGATTTCCTCTAGTCAGGACTCACGAGTAACCTTCCTGACTACAACTTCGACTTCGAGGTCATGAAACCGGTGTACTACTCTTCTCGACTGAGTAAACTTTTCTGGGACTTCGACCCTTTCTAACTCCCGTCCTCCTCTTCTCCTACTGACTCCTAAACTACCAACCTACCGTAGTGACTGAGTTACCTGTACCCAAACCCACCTGAGGCCCTCAACCATTACCTGTCCCTCCGGACCACACGAGACAAGGTACCCCAGCGTTTCTCAGCTTGTACTGACTCACTGACTTGACTTGACTTGACTAGTGACTACTTGTATCTACGTTTTTAGAAGTTGTTTTAAAATCGTTTGTCTTAAGTCGTTGTGTAGTTTTTTCCAGTATGTGGTACTAGTTCAACCCAAATAAGGTCCTTAAGTGTCTAAGAAGTTATATGTCTTTAGTTAGTTGCACTATGTGGTGTAATTGTTTAACTTTCTATTTTTGATATACTAGTGGAGTTCTCTACGTCTTTTTCGGAAACTGTTTTAAGTTGTGGATAAATACTAATTTTGAGAAGTTTTTTACCCGTATCTTCCTTGGATGGAGTTGTATCATTTCCGGTATATACTATTCGGATGTCGTTTGTAATAAGAGTTAGCACTTTTCGACTTTCGTAAGGAGGATTCTAGTCCTTGTTCCGTTCCCGCAGGTGAAAGTGACGATAATAAGTCGTATCAAGACCTTCAGAATCGATGTCGTTAGTCTCTTCTTTTTCTATATTTTCCTTAGGTCTAACCTTTTCTTCATTTCGAGAGTAACAAACGTCTACTACACTATGACATGTATCTTTTAGGATTTCTATCATAGTCTTTTAATGATCTCAATTACTCTCTTAAATCGTTTCAACGTCCTATGTTTTAGTCATGTGTCTTTAGTGAACGTAAAGATATATGATTGTTACTTTTTAGTCTTTTTCGTTAATTCCTTAGGTAGGGGAAGTGGTAACTTTGTTTTTCTTAATTTATAAATCCTTATTTGAATGGATTCCTCTGTTTTCTTGACATGTGTCTTTTAATATTCTGTAATTACTTTCTTTAGTTTCTACTGTATCCGTCTATCTCTCTATAAAGTACAAGGACCCATCCTTCTTAGTTATAACACTTTTATTTATATAATAGTTTACATTAGATGTCTAAATTACATTAGGAATAGTTTAATGGTCACCGTAAAAGGTGTTTTGATCTTGTTTTTGTAAGTGTTAAGTATACCTTTGTGTTTTCTGGGGTTTGTCGGTTTCGTCAGAACTCTTTCTTCTTACCTGGACCTCCTTAGTTCAAAGGACTGAAGTCCAATATGATGTTTCGATATCAGTAATCCTGTCGTACCATGACCGTGTTTTTGTCTTTATATCTTCTTACCTTGTTCTATCTTTCGGGTCTTTATTTAGGTACGTGGATACCCATGGAATAAAAACTGTTTCCTCCGTTCTTATATGTTACCCCGTTTCTGTCGGAGAAGTTATTTATCACGACCCTTTTGATTTTTTGATGTACAAATTCTTACTTTAATCTTATGAAGGATTGTGGTATGCGTTTCTACTTGAGTTTTACCTAATTTCTGGATTTACATTCTGATCTGTGATATATTGAGAATCTCCTTTTGTATCTGTCTTGTGACCTTCTGTATTCAGTTTCGTTCTAGGAGATACTGGGTGAAGGATCTCATTACCTTCATTTTTATTTTCATTTGTTCACCCTGGACTAATTTGATTTTTCGAAAACGTGTCGTTTTCTTTGATGTTCGTTCCACTTTTCTCTTGGGAGTCTTACCCTCTTATATTATCGTTTACTTTGTTGACTGTTTCCTAATTCAAAGTTTTATAAGGTCGTCGAATACATTGAGTTATGGTCTTTTTGTTTCTTAGGTTAGTTTTTCACCCCTTTCCTAGATTTGTTTGTAAAGAGGTTTCTTCTGTATGTCTACCGATTGTTTGTGTACTTTTCTACGAGTTATGGTGAGTAATAATCTCTTTCCATTTGGTTTTGATGTTACTCTATAATGGAGTATAACCAGTCTTACCGGGAATAGTTTTTCAAATATTTGTTACTTACGACCTTAACCACACTTCTTTTCCCTTGTGAGAATGTGTCAGCCAGTTTTACATTTAACTATATCGGTGATACCTTCTACTATATCTCTAAGGAATTCTTTAATCCTTATTTTATACTGGGTTGTTAGGGTTAGGATCCGTATATGGGACTCCTTTGGTTTTAACTTTCTGTGTACAGGGTAACAAGTAACGTCGTGATAAATGTTGTCGATCTTGTACCTTCGTTGGATCTACAGGTCGATGTCTACTTACCTATTTCTTCAAAACCATGTATATGTGTTACTTTATAATGAGTCGGTATTTTTCCTTGTGTAAAGTCAGTCAAGATTACTCCACCTACTTGGATCTTGGATAATATGTCCCACATCACTGAGTCTTTCTCTTTCTATTTATTGTATAAGATTGTGTATATACGCCTTAGATCTTCTTACCATGACTTCTTAAATAAATGTCTCGTTGTCACCTCTTTGTCTGTATCTCTTATCTAAATACCTGTACCCCTCTCCCCTCCTCTCCCACTCTACATACCTTTCTCATAGTACCTTTGAACGTAATGGTATACATTTTATCTCTCGGTTGTCCTTAAACGACATACCGAGTCCTTTGAGTGCGTCCCCCAGCCATAGTTGGATCTCCTCACCTTACCCTACCCTCTACCCTCCCTCGAAGTTTTACCTCCCCCATATACATATGAATGTTTACTAAGTACAACTCCAAACTGTCTTTTGTCATTTTAAGACATTTCGTTAATGGGAAGTTATTTTTTTATTTAATTTCTTTCAGGAAAGTCTACTTAAACAGGTAGTCGGTTTTAAAAAGACTTCTTTGTAGTCCTCGTTTTACTATTAGTCAGAATTATTGCATGTCTTGTGTATCATTTAAAAGTCACGTTACCTAGAACAAAGTTTCACCATTTCTTAGATATATGGTTACGTCCTCTACGTTCTCTACGTTCAAGTTAGGGACCCAACCCTTCTAGGGGACCTTATACTTTACCATCGGTCGAGGTCTTAAGAAAGGACCTTTTAAGGTGCCCGTCTCCTCGGACCACCCTGACGTTTCTCAACCTGTACTAACTTGCTGACTCGTGTGTGTGTGGTTTGACAAAACTTACACTTTAATCGTTCTAGATGACTAACTTGAAGGTGATGTGTATTCTGTAAAACGATTTGTAATAGTAGTCCTCTATAAGTGATCTGGGACGGGAGTCACTTGAATGTTAAATTAAATCTTCTCTTTTGTCTAAAACTTTTTTATTTCAGAATTAGTTTTCCTACCACCTCTTCTACGACGTTGTGACAAGTAATATTAGTCCGACTTTTTATCATATCCTTTAGTTACATCTTAAAGTCTCCTCTATTAATCTTGAGTACGACTTCGACTTCTAGGTTATGAAACCGGTGGACTACGCTTGTCGACTGAGTAACCTTTTCGGGGACTACGACCCTTCCTAACTTCCGTCCTACTCTTCTTCCGTTTGCTCCGACTCTATCGACCTACCGTAATGACTAAGTTACCCGTACTTCAACCCGTTTGAGGTTCTCTACCATTCCCTGTCCCTCCGGACCGTACGACGTCAGTACCCCAACGTTTCTCAACCTGTACTGAACCACTGACTCGTTGTCACTTTCTAACGAAATCCGACTCCACCTCCCAATTGGAAGATACCATCTTTACCTAACGTAGGAACAATTACACTTCCTGACTTTTTACGTTTTGATAATAGGTCCCTACTCATTTTATGTGTGTGTGTGTATGTGTATGGGTTCGAGAACTAACTTTCTCTTCTACATTTTCTATGTTACGAAATTGGATCTTTTATTTAATATTGTTTTACTATGTAAAATAACTCTTTAATTCCTCGGACTCCAAATAACACAACTAAGGTCTGTTTATTACTACTAAGAACTCTTCGTGTCTCTTCAAGAGTTTCTTCATGTCTAATTTTTGTGTCTCTCCTCTCCCTCTCTCGCTCTCTCTCGTTATTTTGTAAGTTTATCAATTATTTTTACATTAGAAACCAACGACAAGTCAGAGTCAGGACAGGTTGAGAAACGTTGGGGTACCCGACGTTTGTGTAGTCCGAAGAGACAGGAAGTGGTAGAGGGCCTCGACCGAGTTTGAGTACAGGTAACCCAGGTACTGCAGTAGGTTGGTAGACTAGGAGACAGCAGGGAAAGAGGAGGACGGAAAAGAGAAAGGGTCGTAGTTGGCGAAAGGGTTACTCAATCGAGAAGTCTAGTCCACGGTTTCATAACCCCGGAGTCGAAGTCGTAATCAGGAAGACTACTTATAAGTCTTGACTAAAGGAAATCCTATCTGATCAACCTAGAGAAACGTCAGGTTCCCTGAGAGTTCTCCAAAGAAGTTGTGGTGTCAAGTTTTCATAGTTAAGAAATCGTGAGCCGGAAGAAATACCAGGTTGAGAGTGTATGTATGTACTGATGCCCTTTTTGGTATCGAAACTGATTTACCTAGAAGTAACCGTTCCATCAGAGACAAAAATCATACGACAGATCCAACTAGTAAAAGAAAAGGAACGAGGAAAAGAAGGTTCCTCGTTCACAGAAAATTTAAATACCGATGTCAGTGACAGACGTCACTAGAACCTCTAGTTGTTTTATTTTAAACAGTGACAAAGATAACAAAGGAGTAGATAAACGGTACTTTTCTACCCTGACCTATGTACTAGAATCAAAAAACTTGTAACTCCAGAAAAACAAGAAAAAAAATTCGGTCCAAAATGTGAGAGGAAAAAGTGAAAGTAGTTCTCCGTGAAAGTGAGAAAAAGTGAAGGACGGTGTCTACCACAGTAGACGTATAGACTCCAATAACTACAAAGAGGACCGTTAGAACTAAGGTCGATCTCAAAGTGGATCAGGTCGTAAAGTGTATTACATGAGACGTATCTTCAATTTATTCGTCCAACGAGAAAGGGTTAAAACTTGGTCAGGTAACAAGGTACAGGTTAAGATTGACAACGAAGAACTGGACTTATATCCATAGAGTCCTACGTCCATTCCACCAGACCATAAGGGTAGAGAAGTTCTTAAAAGGTCAAAAGACACTAGGAGTGTTAGTTTCCGAAATCGTATCAGTTACTTCTCCTTCATTCACAAAAAGACCTTAAGAGAACAAAAAAGAAACTAGTATTATAACCGTTATACTAGAGAACAAGGAGATGTAAAAGTTTTACGTTTAAAACGTAGACCTTAAAGAACCAAGTACATAATAACTTCGGATCGAACCTCTTAAACTGGTGTTGGATCGAGTCAAGTAAAGTCAGGTCAGCGAGTCAGCAAAGGCTGATAAACATTGGGGTACTAAACGTTGTACGGTCCGGAGGGACAGGTAGTGGTTGAGGGCCTCAAGTGAGTCTGAGTGTAGGTAGCTGAGTTGATACGGTAGGTCGGTAGAGTAGGAGACAGCAGGGGAAGAAGAGGACGGGGGTTAGGGAGGGTCGTAGTCTCAGAAAAGGTTACTCAGTTGAGAAGCGTACTCCACCGGTTTCATGACGTCAAGGTCCAAATCGTAGTAAGGGAGGTTTCTTTAGGGTCGCGACTAGAAGTCTTACCTGACCTACCTAGAGGAACGTCAGGTTCCCTGAGAGTTCTCAGAAGAGGTTGTGGTGTCAAGTTTTGGTTGTTAAGAAACCGTGAGTCGAAAGAAGTGTCAGGTTGAGAGTGTAGGTATATACTGGTGACCTTTTTGGTATCGGACCTGATCTACCTGGAAACAACCGTTTCGTTACAGAGGTGAAAACTTATACGGTAGATCCAACCAATATTGAAAAGAAGGTTCTTCATTCGCAGAAAATTAAAGTACCGACGTTAGGGGTAGACGTCACTAAAACCTCGGGGTTTCTATTTCAGACTGTGACAAAGGTGACAAAGGGGTAGATAAAGGGTACTTCACTACCCTGGTCTACAGTACTAGAAGTAAAAGACTTACAACTCGAAATTCGGTTGAAAAAGTGAGAGGAGAAACTGAAAGTAGTTCTCCGAAAAATCAAGGAGAAGTGAAAGACGGTATTCCCACCACAGTAGACGTATAGACTCCAATAACTATAAAGAGGACTGTTAGAAGTAAGGTCGAACACGAAGGAGGTCGGGTCGCAAAGAGTACTACATGACACGTACATTCAATTTATTCGTCCCACTGTTATATGTCGGAACTGCATGAGGAAAAGGATAAAACTTGGTTAGACAACAAGGTATAGGTCTAGATTGACAACGAAGGACTGGACGTATGTTCGACAGTTCTCCGTCCAGTCCACCAGACCATAAGGGTAGAGAAAGTCTTAAAAGGTGTCAAAGAACACTAGGTGTGTCAGTTTCCAAAACCGTATCAGTTATTTCGTCTGTATCTACAAAAAGACCTTGTGAGAACGAAAAAACCACTAGGTCGTCTACAACCTTGAAACTAGAGACCAAGGAGACGGAAAAGATTTGGGTCGAACTTGTAGTCCTTCAAGTGCCAAGTGAATAACGACTTCGGACCGAACCTCTTAAAACTCGTAATGAAATGCTCGTACACTTTACTCAAGTTAACACGTCATCAAACTCGTAAGAAACCGTAACGGAAAGAAACCCCAACCTTACTTTTGACTGGAAAAGGTCAGGACACCGGTGACGACTCAAAAGGTTTAAATGACTGTATAACTCACGTCGTGAAAGTGTCGTAGTAGAAAGTCCTACGATCGATCGTACGAAGTTTAGGATTTTCTACTACGATACTTTCACAACGTGAGTTATACAGACGTTTAAACCTTTTGAGTCGTCACCAGTGTCTTGACCTTTTCCAGTCAAAAGTAAGGTTGGGGTTTCTTTCCGTTAACCTTTCTTACGAGTTTGATGGTGTGTTAACGTGAGTAGAGTGTGCGTTCGTTTCATAACGAGTTTTAAGAGGTTCGGTCCGAAGTCGTTATGTACTTGGCACTTGAAGGTCCACAAGTTCGACCCAAATCTTTTCCGTCTCCTTAGTCTCTAGTTTAACGGTTGTAGACGACCTGGTGGTTTTTTCGTTCTCACAAGGTCTTTTTGTAGATACAGACGAAATAACTGATACGGATTCGGAAACTGACACACCTAGTGTTCTTTGACACCTTTTAAGACTTTCTCTACCCTTATGGTCTGGTGGACTGGACGGAGAACTATTTGGACATACGTCCAGTTCTTCGTTGTCAATTTTGACCTGTACCTTGTTGTCTAACCAAGTTTTATCCTTTTCCTCATGCAGTTCCGACATATAACAGTGGGACGAATAAATTGAATGTACGTCTCATGTAGTACTCTTTACGACCCGACCTCCTTCGTGTTCGACCTTACTTCTGACAGTCCTCTTTATAGTTATTGGAGTCTATACGTCTACTGTGGTGGGAATACCGTCTTTCACTTCTTCTTGATTTCTCGGAGAACTACTTTCAGTTTCTCCTCTCACATTTTCAACCGAATTTCGAGTTGTAAGTCTTTTGATTCTAGCACCGTAGACCAGGGTAGTGAAGTACCGTTTATCCACTCCGTTGTCTCCGACTGAAATAAAAACCCCGAGGTTTTAGTGACGTCTACCCCTAACGTCGGTACTTTAATTTTCTGTGAATGAGGAACCTTCTTTTCAATACTGGTTGGATCCGTCGTATAATTTTTTGGTTTTGTAATGAAAAAGTTGTTTCCAGACAGATCAGTTCCGATACCAAAAAGGTCATCAGTACATACCTACACTCTCAACCTGATATTTCGTTCGACTCGAGACCTCTTAACTATGAAAACTTGACACCACAACCTCTACCGAGAACTCTCAGTGAATCTGACGTACCTCTACGTTGGTCAGGTAGGATTTTCTTTAGTCAGGACCCACAAGTAACCTTCCTGACTACAACTTCGACTTTGACGTTATGAAACCAGTGGACTAGGCCTCTTGAGTGAGTAAACTTTTCTGGGACTACGACCCTTTCTAACTCCCGTCCTGCTCTTCCCCTGCTGTCTCCTACTCTACCAACCTACCGTAGTGGTTGAGTTACCTGTACCCAAATCCATCTGAGACCGACTACTACTACCTCTCCCTCCGGACCGCACGACGTCACGCACCCCAGGGTTACTCAACCTGTCCTGACTCGTTGACTTGACCGACTGATGGATCGTACACTTTACTCGCATTAACACGTCATCACACTTGTAAAAAACCGTAACGAAAAGAAACCCTAACTTTACTTTTGACTGGAAAGGTTAGGTTACGGTGACAACTCAAAAGGTTCAGACGACCGTGCAACTCACGTCGTAAAAGTGTCGGAGTAGAAAATCCTAAACTTTATCGAGTTGACATGAAAGTAGTGGAGGTGATCGAAACAAGTATCACTACGAAGATCGTAAAAGTAGATAGTATACTCTTTATCTTTACATATATTTCCCACTCTACGTCTTATACGTATCCTTTTATAAGTTTGACGACAACATATAAAAGAATCATGAATCAAATATATTATAAATAACTAGTGACATTATTTAATATTTTAAAGATGTCTTATTTTACCTTTCATAATATTGTTTCATTTTATATTGTTTTTATAAATGGTTCTTTAAATTTTGGGTCAATGTTAATTCCACATATGATACCACCGTTATTCACTTAATTAATTTTATTGAACGGTTATAAAACAAATTGAACATTTTGTTTTACTACAAATTATAAATATTATAAAGCGACTTGGATTAAAAAAGTCGTGATTCTAAACTGTAGGTTGACAAGGAGTAATGTTATAAATTTGTTTGTGTGTATGTCGTTTGTATAGTGTGAGTGTATATAGGTTTAGTTAATCGTAAAACTAACTTATCTATAATTTGTTTAGAGACGGTCGAACTTGTATTATAGTTAATTAATTTTCCCCTTCTGAGTAAATCTTAAACTTAATATTCTCAAAAGTTTCGAGTCACTTTTCTTTTGTCTTCCCCTTTTAACGAATTAATAAAAACCTTACTACTAAATACTTTTCAAATAAAAAAGTACTTACACAAGGTAAACATAATATGAATCTATTTACTTTGACGAAAAAAGGACTGATTGTATTTATACGGTATCTAGAATTTAATACAAAGAGTATACTTTTTAATTATGTGTCTTTAGAATTAATTTATTTCACACCTCTGGTCTTTTCCTCTGAAAATATGGGACGTTACTATCGTCTCGGGTTGTCCTCCGTCTCTGAAGTCAAAAGAACTGTTCCTGAGTCGGTTACTTTTCAGTACCTGAAACAATTGAGGTCGAGAGGGTTGAAGGAAGTTGAAGGATGTGATCCACTCAAGTAGTTTGTTAAGGATCTCGATAAGGTTTCAGAAAAATAACCCTGTTTTGAGTCCGAACGTATGTTTTTAGACTATATGGACAAGTACTTATAATATTAACTGTAGTCTAATAAAAATCTCTTTTAAAACTAAAAGGAAATCTATGACTAAAGAGGGTCCATCGAAAATTGAGACAAATAATAGACTGACTTGTTTAACAGAGGATCATTTTTCCTGGTTCTTCCTTATCTTTTGATACAGGTAGGCCTAATACGATCAGCCTGTTTGGTCGAGTGAATACGAGATCCACTCATTGAAGTACTTACTGGTGGTTTTAATAATTACGAGTTGACATCATTTACTTTAGAGGATTTACTTTGGTGGTGGTACGGGTAAATTAATTAATTGAATAAAAACGGACACGAACCAGAAGTAACGGCACTTCCGAAAAGAGATTGACGTCAATCACCCCTGATGAGAGATCAACGCCAAGTGACGGAAGAGTGCCTCTACCGAAGAGATCAACACCTCGTGTCCGAGATCCCCCGTTCCCGAAGTGATCAACACCGTGTACCCGCGTTATTAACGATGAGGACCTAAGATCGTATGACTCAGTGAGTCAGCACATGTTGAGAAAACGCTGGGGTACTCGACGTCGGATGGTCCGAGGAGACAGGTACACTAAAAGGATCGTTATTATTTCTTTATTTTTAAAGAAAAAGGTGGACCCGAGATCTCGTGTCCGAATTATCAACACCGTGTACCGGAGTCAACGATGTACCACCGATGAAAGTTCTTTTCTTGACTAAGTGTAAAATACTGACAATTTGTTATACTAAAGAATATCTTTTTGATTTTTACACTGTATTCTATTGTGATTCATGTTTTGTGAGGAATTTATTTAATAGAGTTTAACTTAATTAGATTAACCCGAACGTTTGTATTTTTTTCAACTGGTGAACGGAGATTGAAGAGTTAATTTATGACGGTGTCTGGTTTAAGACATAGGACATCATGAAAGAGGTTACCTTCTTAAAATTTGGTAAAGTATCGAAATACTCTTTTTTAATGAACAAAACTACATATGGTTCCATACCTTGAAATTTTATAAACTGTTATGACAGACAATTAAACTCTATTCATTTTAAAGGTTTTGACGACTCAATCAGAATCCTAAGAATCTTACTTTTAGACACAAAGATCTTCAGTCCTATACCTCGATCACCCTACGAGTCCAACAACTAACTTTCCGACGACGACGACGACGACGACGATTCAGTGAAGTAGCACAGGCTGAGACACGCTGGGGTATCTGTCGTTGGATGGTTCGAGACGGTAGGGACCTAAGAGGGTCGTTCTTGTGACCTTACCCAACGGTAAAGGAAGAGGTTACGTACTTTCACTTTTCACTTTCACTTCAGCGAGTCAGCACAGGTTAAGAAGTGTTGGGGTACCTGACGTCGGGTGGTCCGAGGAGACAGGTACCCTAAAAGGTCCGTTCTCATGACCTCACCCAACGGTAACGGAATAGACACTAACTTTCCGATTTCTTCCGATTTTGTTTCAAATGATCCTTAGGTCTTTTTAGACTTTATATTAAAATAATACCTTACATTTCCTCGTGTCAATTATTTCTTCTTTTAGATGATATTCCTGTTTACTTGTCTTAACATTGTAAGAGATTTAAACTAACTCATATAATTTATAAAAGTCTCCATGAATCTCGACTATGGACGACAAATCATCTCATCTTACTAAACTTCGAAAAATGGAGAAAAGTCATTCGACTTCTTCGTCTTAAAGACTAATTTAATTTTCTCAAACATTATAAGTTGGTCCGACAAACTTCTGTATTAAATATTTGAATCGATTGAAAAACATAGATAAATTTTTATTATCAATTTATAGTGACCTAAGGATACATTCGAATTTTTATAGACCAGTACAAAAATTTTTCTTAATAAAACCGTGAAGACATTATTTTCTTCCAACCCGTTGTTGACACATTTCGACCCCCCCCCACCCCCACACCAATATTCCAAAGACGTTATTAAATCAGATACATGAGACCACCGAGTCTGGTTCCATTATCCTTGTTTCCTTCAGTTTTAACTAACTTAAGACCTACATAAAATTTCAATTTTGACCATTCTAAAGGTTTACTTGATCTACATCCTATACTACCTTACCTTCTTAGTTCTTATTGACATTTGAAAAACCTGACTAGTCAGTCATCTTTCCTAACCGGTAGTTTGACTTAACCATTTTGTGACCTTTTTCTCTAGCGTCCTACTTTTTGTAAATAGTAAAATTAAATTTTACAGATAATTTGTAGGTTCAACTCTGTAGTTTCATCAACTTATATACTTAGATGTACCACTTCCTCTTCAGACCTGGTGTCAATATTTAATCATTTGATAATTGTATACATATCATTAGAGACTTTGACAAGACAGACTACCACTAAACAAACAACAAAATTAGTACAAATTCAGTACAGACTGAGAACGTTGGGATACCTGAAATCGAGGAACCCGAGAGAGGTACCTTAAAGAGTCCGTTCTGATCCTCTCACCTAACGGTAAACGAAGAGGTCCCTAACTTGACTACAGAAGACGAACCGTCCGTCTAAGAAACGGTGACTCAGTGGTCTCTTCGGAACATTACCACCAACGACGACGACGATTCAGTGAAGTCAGCACAGGCTGAGACACGCTGGGGTATCTGCCGTCAAATGGTCCGAGGGGGCAGCCACCCTAAGAGGTCCGTTTTTGTGACCTTACTCAACGGTAAAGGATGAGGTTACGTACTTTCACTTTTCACTTTCACTTAGTGAGTCAACACAGGCTGAGAAGTGCTGGCATACCTGACGTCGGATGGTCAGAGGAGACAGGTATCCTAAAAGGTCCGTTCTCATGACCTCACCCCACCGTAACGGAAGAGGACATTACCACCAATACACAGAAATTTATAAACAGTTCTGAGATCTTACATGTCGTGTTTTTCAGTTGGGATTACATCGGATACCTGAAAGTCAAGTCAAGTCAAGTCAACGAGTCAGTACAGGATGAGAAACACTGGGGTACCTGACGTCGTACGGTCCGAAGGGACAGGTAGTTGGTTGAAGGTCTCGAATGAGTTTGAGTACAGGTATCTCAAACACTACGGTAGGTTGGCAGAGTAGGAGACAACAGGGGAAGAGGAGAGTGGAAGTTAGAAAGGGTCTTAGTCCCAGAAAAGGTCACTCAGTCGAGAAGTATAATCTACCGGTTTCAAAATCTCAAAGTCGAAGTCGTAGTCAGGAAGGTTACTTATAAATCCTGACTAAAGGAAATCTTAACTGACCAACCTAGAGGGACGTCTGGTTCCCTGAGAGTTCTCAGAAGAGGTCGTGGTGTCAAGTTTTCGTAGGTAAGAATTCGAGGGTTGAAAGAAATATCAGGTTGAGAGTGTAGGTATGTACTGATGACCTTTTTGGTATCGAAACTGATCTACCTGGAAACAACCGTTTCATTACAGAGACGAAAAATTATACGACAGATACAACCAGTATTGAAAAGAAGGTTCCTCGTTCGTAGAATGTTTTTTATTTCAGAGAGTGACAAAGGAAACAAAGGGGTTGATAAACGGTACTTTACTACCCTGTCCTAAGATACCAGAATCAAAACAAGAACGGACCTCTTAGGGGTCCTGTCCCCTCGGACCACCCGACGGTAGATACCCCAGCGTGTCTCAGCCTGTGCTGACTTCGCTGAATCGTCGTCGTCGTCGTCGTCAAAAAACTTACGACTCAAAATTCGGTTGAAAAAGTGAGAAGAGAAAGTGAAAGTAGTTTTTCGAGAAATCAAGAAAGAAGTAAAAGACGGTATTCCCACCACAGTAGACGTATAGACTCCAATAACTATAAAGAGGACCGTTAGAACTAAAGTCGAACAGAAGTAGGTCAGACCGCAAAACGTACTACATGAGACATATATTCAATTTGTTCGTCCCACTGTTATATGTCGGAACTGCATGAGGAAAGGACTAAACCTTGGTCAGATAACAAGGTACGGGTCAAGATTGACAACGAAGAACTGGACATACGTATAAAGAGTCCTACGTCCAGTCCACCAGACTATAAGGTTAGAGAACTTCTCAAAAGATACCTGAAATCAATGACTATAATATAGTCAGAGCCGACCAGTCAAGATTCTGTAGATAGGATGATTATGTTTTTACAATTATTATCCTCTTTATCTCTCGTTCGGTGTCCGTCTTTGATATGAAAGATGAGTTAAAAGGAAATTTGGACTATATTTTTCATGTACACACACATACATGTGTGTGTGTGTGTGTGTGTGTGTGTATATATATAATCTCTTCCTTTACTCTTGGATGAGGTCATAAGGACGGACCCTTTATGGTACCTGTCTCCTCGGACCGTTCGATATTCGGTTCCCCAGTGTTTCTTATTCTGTACTGAATCGTTGATTTGTCGTTCTCATATATACGTATATAGACTTAAAATACGGTTACATAAACGATATATGTCTTTAATTTTATTGTAAAAACCTTTTAAAATGAATATATTTGATAAAGTAATAATTATGGAAACGTACATTGGTGGTAAGATATTAATCTTCCTCACCCTTTACACCTTGTTTCGTATGTTTGAAATCCATTGTTCACTAATTCAATACCCTTATTACAGGTTGTACCACTCATATCCATTGTTATAACATAATATGTGAACTTTCAACAATTTTATCATCTAGAATTAACAAGAGTGTGGGGGACTTTTTTCAGATTTCAAGTGTCTATCTCTTTATTGACTTTGGTAGTGTGATGATGTATTTGTTTCACACTTCGGTTCCCTTCACCCGCTCTTTAATAACAAAATACTTAAAACGGTAGTCTATAAATGAAACTAAAGAGTGTCTTCTTAATATCGAAACGTGTTGGTGTTTCATTAAAAGTAATAAAGTTTCTTTCTTAAAGTACCCTAAAAAATTTCTTCTTCGAGTCGAATTTCAACAGAACAAGTGTCACCATTGAGAAAAGATTGTTATTGGAAGTTACAGGAAAGTTTTCATGTAGTCTCAAGATAAAATGGGTATTATTTTTGTTAATTTTTATCAACTCTGTAAACAGAAATTATATTTCAAATTAAACCTAATGAAAAAGATTGTCGAAATAGGTTTTCATTAGATTGTTTCCTTGTCAAACCTTCTGATTTTTTTAGATAATACAATTTACGTCGATATTTAAGAAATATCTAACGATCAACTAAAATTACAACAATCAAAATTTACACATAAGGGTATTAATGAGGTTTGTCTAACCCGGAAAAAGGACAAATATTGTAAATATGTTTTTTTTTTTTAAACACGACCACAAAAATTCCAAGACAAGTACGACGACATTATACAATTTAACAAGCAAAAAAATTTTGAAACCAAGGAAATGATCCATATAAAACAATTTGTAATATTATCGAAAAAATTAATTGACGATATAGATATCTCTTTTTACAAAAGAGGACCTTTTATAACCTCCTTTAAAGTACTTCTATAGAGGTAAACTAGTGACTTCTAATCAACGGTTCCGCCCCCACTGTCTTTATTTTGAAACCAAAAAAGTAGGTATTACAGTGAAAGGTCAGTGTATATTTTCTAGTCTTGACAGAAAGAATAAGAGGGTTTAAAAAGAATCAAAAATTATACTCTACTTGAAATGAAAAGAGTGATTATATCTGTTCTAAAGAAATGAATATGTAAAATAAATGAATATGTAATAAAAATGGAGATAGTAATCATCTATACTATTTAAGTAAACAATATAACACTTTAAAGTATTATCTAAAAGGAAGGAAAGGAAATTTAGTCTATGCAGTGTAATTTACACGACACACAATACACATTTTGTGTACCTATGTACAAAGTTCAAAAAACCAGAATATAACCACTATCAGAGACTCAGTACTCTATCGTTTGGTTAAGATCTCCCCCTCTGACGTTTTTAATAGAGAAACACCGTCCTCCCATAAAGATACCTGTTTCGAAACACGAGTACTACACACACGTACGCACAGTCAGTGTAGTCAGTATAATCTTACAAACACTGGGACTGGAACTTGATTTTCTGTGACTGTATGAAAGAATATAAAAATTGTTCAATCTATTGAAACTAAACAAACGTCATCAAGTAAAATTATAATTTTTTCATTAGAAATTTACAAATTTTTTAAGGAGTACAAAATAGGTTAATAAGTCGTCAGAACCGACTTCAAGTCCCATGTGTAAATGATAGAGAGACAGTACATGTTGAGGAACGGTACGTTACATTGGACAGTCCGATGAGACAGGTACCCTAAGAGGTCCGTTCTTATGACCTCGCCAACGGTACGAGAAGAGGTCTTCCAGAAGGGTCGGGTCCCTGACTTGAGTGAAGAGGACATGACTTGTGTCTAAGAAATGGGTGACTCGGTGGATCCTTTGATATATGAGTAGTAATCATTGTAGATTTCTCGAGTACTTTTCGTTCTATTTTTAGTCATATGACGTTGTTTGGTCTTTTCAGTCAAGACTTTTCACTTTCTAAGAAAGTTCCGACATTTTAGACGAAAAACATAAATTTTTGAATGTTACAGAGAAATCAAAAATCCGTAAAACTCAAGATTCACACAGTGAATCGAGAACTTGGTGGTCGAGGGTCTAAGATAGATAATGTACCAATCGTACTTCAAACAGAGTCCTTTCTTTTTGATACTATGTCTTTTGTAAACGTCGTTCAATTTTTTTTTTTTTTTTTTTCCTTTTTCCTTGGGACGAAAGTTCGTAGAATATTAGAGGAATCCCTCTATCGTGTTGGTCTATACTTTTTCTCTAACACCGATTTTATTTTATTATTTCCTAAAGTTCATTGTATTTCATTCTTTTATTACAAATCCCTCTTCCCGTATGTTTTCTTGTATTCATTATGATCATTATCATTGGTCCTTGGTCTCCAGTTTGACGGTTGTAGACAACCTAGTAACTTTTTCTTTTTCTCAAGGTCTTTATGTAGATAAAGACGAAATAACTGATACGGTTTCGGAAACTAACACACGTAGTGTTGTTTGATACCTTTTAAGAATTTCTCTACCCTTATGGTATGGTGGAATGGAAGGAGGACTCTTTGGACATGCGTCGAGTTCTTCGTTGTCAATCTTGACCTGTACCTTTTTGTCTGACCAAGGTTTAGTCCTTTCCTCATGCAGTTCCGACATATAACAATGGGACAAATAAATTGAATATATGTCTCATATAGTACGTTTTACGGTCCAAACCACTTCGTGTTCGACTTTAGTTCTAACGGTGTTCTTTGTAGTCATTGGAGTCTATACGTCTACTATGGTTGGAATACCGTCTTTTACTTCTTCTTGATTTCTCGGAGAACTACTTTTACTTTCTCTTCTCACTTTTTCAACCGAACTTTGGGTTGTAAGTCTTTTGATTCTAGTACCGTAGGTCAGGGCAGTGAAGCTTCTTTTGTCTACCCCTTTGTTACCTTTCTCACTCTCTGAAATAAAACCCCCCGAGGTTTTAGTGACGTCGGTACTGTAATTCTACGAACGAGGAACCTTTTTTTCAATGCTGGTTGGATCTGTCGTATAATTTTTCGTTGTTGTAATGAAATGATTGTTTCTAGGAATATCAGTTTCGATACCAAAAAGGTCATCAGTACATACCTACACTCTCAACCTGATATTTCTTTAGACCCGTGACTTTTAAACCACGAAAACTTAACACCACAACCTCTTTTTAGAACTCTCAGGGAACCTGACGTTCCTCTAGTTTGGTCAGTTAGGATACGTTTAGTCAGGACTTGTAAGTAACCTTCCCGACTACGACTTCGACTTTGAGGTTATGAAACCAGTGGACTACACTTCTTGGCTGAGTGACCTTTTCTGGAAGTACGACCCTTTCAAACTTCCGTCTTCCCCTGCTGCTTCCTACTCCACCAACCTACCGTAGTGGTTGAGCTACCTGTACTCAAACTCGTTAGAGACCCTCAACACAACCTGTCCTTTCGGACCGTACGACGTCAGATACCCCAGTGTTTCTCATCCTGTACTGACTCTCTGACTTGACTTGACTGACTTATTATCATTTACACATAAGTAACAACCGTCTCGGGTAAGTTTATTTACTTAAAAAGTCAAAACGAGTGACTGAGTCGGGGTTTTGGGTACTTATAGTACTCTATATATAACGACAATAAATCAAATCGTATATATATATATATGTGTATGTATGTGTGTGTGTGTGTATATATACTCCATAAAATTTCTATTTTTATTTTACTCAAATTTTTTAAAAAAGATTCATCAATGATTTGAATCTTAGAAAGTTTAAATAGAAGTAAAATGGAGAAAGATCTAACGTACAAAATAAAGAAAAGAAATTAAAAATGTGAATGAATACTACTGATTATGGTATCTACAAATTTCGATGGAATAGTTTACTTTACTTTATTTATCGTAATCACAAAATTTCTACTTCTATAACTCTCAAACTCTTTCATTTACTGATAATATTTATTGAGTAATAAGTAATACAATATCTCAATTTTTAACAAGAAAGGAACTTTAGTACTAGGGAGACTTTTATCATTATGTTATCAGCTTGTTATAAGTAAATCAATCGTCGTGAAATGACTTCTCGTCGATTAACGACCTGTAATAAGATCCGTGACTCTTCAGTTACCACTTATTGTGTATTTTCAAGAAAGAGAGAATCTCGAATATCAGGTGAATTCCCCCGAAGGGTCTACCGAATCGTTCACTTCTTAGGTGGACGTTACGTCCTCTGTGCTCTGTGATCAAACTAGGGACCCAACCCTTCTCAGGGACCTCCTCCTTTACCGTTGGGTAAGGTCATAAGAACGAACCTTTTAGGGTAATTGTCTCCTCAGACGACCCGATGTCAGGTACCCAACGTTTCCCAGTCTGTACTGATTGATAAATTCCCTCATACTGATAAATTCCCTCATATAAACGGTATAAGATTGTCTTAGTTATCTTAAAAAATTCAACTTTAATAGTATATTAATTTCTGGATTCCTTATTCTTCGAAGAAAAATATTTTGTAATGTACTCCAACAATATATCTTATGTTATCTGTAGTACCTCATATATGTAGTTTATATACACGATCACGACTTGAGAATGACATCGTCCCTTTTCACTTCATCTTAAAGGATAGAACCTTAGTTCTAACATTTTGTAAAAATACACGTTATACAAGAAGCCATTTAAGTAGGTAAGTCACCTTCATCTCTTAGAGGTATCCCTTTTTCATCATTTCAAATCCTTATCGTTTTAAACTTGTATCACGATTAGTGGTGTTCAACAAATAAAATATATCTGGTCTTTTTATTTTAGTTATTTATAAAATTTATAACTGAGTCTTGAATGGTTAATTAAAGACACTCAAGTCCATGTGTGTGTTTTTTACATTTCCTTTATTTTATCCCTAGTTTTACCACCTCATCCTTCTGTAACTCGAGGAAAGGGGAGTTTTCGTGTAAGTTTAATGTTTATATACATCTTGTTGAAAGGGATTTTGACTGGATTTCAGAACGTCTTACCGAGAAGATGTTGACTCCAACATTTCTTCCTTGTTGTGTCTTAGATCATCCTGCCCTTCCTTTAGTTGGGTCAATCCTGGTGTGTTTATACACCTCTGATTTGTTGTACAATGAATTTTTGGTCACCCAGATACTTATTTAGTTTCTCCTTTAGTCTTTTGTATAACTTTGTTTAATTTCATTTTTGTGTTGAAAAGTTTTAGATACTCTACGTTGTTTTTGTCAAGATTCTCCTTTTAAAATCGTAACGTCCGAATGGAGTTATTTGTTGTTTTTAAGTTTATTTGTTGGATTGGATGGTAGATTTCCTTAATCCTTTTTTCTTACCCGTTTCGGGTTTCAGTCGTCTTCCTTTATTATTTCAAGTCTGTCCTTTATTTATTTTATCTCTGCTATGTTTGTTATTTTTTCTAATTATCTTGGTTCTCGACCAAAACACTTTTCTATTTGTTTTAACTGTTCGGAAATCAGTCTGAGTATATCTTTTTTTCTCCCTTTCTCGGGTTTATTTGTTTCGTTCTTTACTTTCCTCTTTGACGTTTGTTATCCTGTCCTCATGTTATTAGTATTCTCTTGTACTGTTTGTCATTATAAGGTTGTTTAACTTGTTGGGTCTTCTTTACCTATTTAAGGATTTTGTTTTCTCATTTAGTCGTTCTTTCTCTATGAGACTTAACTGACTAACGACCATAACTTTAACTTAGTTATTAACCTTTTTTTAGAAGTTTGTTTGTTTTAGGTCCTGATCTAACAAAGTGTCCCTTTAAGATGGTTTAAAAATTTCTCAATTACTGATAGAAATAGTTTAGTAAGGGGTTTATAAATTCTACTACCTTGTGAGGGTTTAAGTGAGACACTCCTGTAGTAATGAGACTATGTGTTTAGCCTGTTCCTGTGATGTTTTTTCCTTTTGACGTCCGGTCATAAAAAACATTTATATTTACGGTTTTAAGAGTCGTTCATAATCTTTTAGATTAAGTTGTTATATGTTTTTCTTAGTATGTAGTACTGGTACGTCCTAAATTAGGTTATACTAAGGTATAGACATTCAGTTGTTTACACTATCTGATGTAATTGTTTTACTACCTATTTTTAGTTGTTTTAAGTCGTGGGTAAGTACAAATTTTTTGAGAGCCTTATCAACCTTACCATCTTTACATAAAGTCGTATTACTGGTAAATACTATTTGGGTTTCCATCGTAGTATGAGTTACCGGTTTTCAACTTTCAAAAAGGAGATTTTCGTCCTCGTTCTGTTCCTACGGGTGAGACGGTGAAGATAAATTGTATAATGACTTTCAGGATAGCTGTCATTAATATGTTTTTTTCTTCTTCTTCTTCTTCTTTCTTTCTTTCTTTTCCGTAGGTTTGTCCTTCTCCTTTGATTTTGAAGAATAAATAGCTACTATCCCATGATATACATCTTTGGTATCTCAGTGTTGGTTTTTAGATAAGTTTGATTATTTATTTAAATCATGTACACTTCCTGTGTTCTAATTATATGTCTTTTGACAACGTAAATATATATGATTTTTACTTGGAAGTTTTTCTATGTTGTTCTTTGTTAGAATAAACATTAACGTAATTCTTATTTTATACATCCTTGTTTGAATTATTTATTTTATGGATATGAGACTTTTGATATTCCATAGTTACTTAAATTGACTTCTATCATGTTTATTTACCTTTGTATAAGATATAAGTAACTAGTGTTCATAGTTATAATAGATTTCAAAGGGTCCACCAGGATCACTATTTCTTTCACCTTCACTTTCAAAGAGTCAACAGAGACTGAGAAACGCTGGGGTACCTTTAGAGATCCGGTCTTATAACCTAACACATCGGAAAGGGAAGAGGTCCGCTAGAAAGTTTGGGTCCCTAGTTTGGGTCCAGAGAAGTAACGTCCGCCTAAGAAATGGTCGACTCGGTTTTACCCTTCAGGTTCATATGACCTCACCCATCCGATAGGGAAGGGGTCGTCTAGAAGGGTTGGGTCCTTTGTTTAAACCCAGAGGAAGTAACGTCCGGACGGTTATATCCTCTATTTTCTCTGGACCCAAACTAGGGACCCAGTTCTTCTGAAGTACTTCCTTCAGTACCGTTGAGTGAGGTCATACAAACGGACCTCTTAAGGTACCTGTCTTCTCCGACCTTCCGATGTCAGGAAAAAAAAAAAACCGTCTTAATCTTGTTTATTATGACTCTAAACATACAACAACAACGACAACAACAAGTCAACGATTCAACACAGGATAAGGAGCATTGGGGTCCTTGATGTCTTGTGATCCGAAGGAACAGGAAGTAATAGAGAGACTCAAACAAGTTTGAGTACAAGTAACTCAGTCACTACAGTAGGTTGTAGAGTAGGAGACAGGGGGAAGAGGAGGACGGGAGTTAGAAAGGGTCGTAGTTCTAGAAAAGGTTACTCAGTCGAGAAGTGTAGTGCACCGATTTCATAACCTCGAAGTCGAAGTCGTAGTCAGGAAGGTTACTTATAGGTCCCAACTAAAGGGAATCCTAACTGACGAAACTAGAGGAACGAGAGTATCTCGATGTTTCATGGGATTTACCGGTTTCGTTAGAATTTTTTTTTTCTTTTTCTTTTTGAGCACTATAGTTTGACCGACTGAAGTCTGATATAATGTTTCGATATCATTATTTTTGTTATACTATGACCGAATTTTTGTCTAGTCACCTTTTCTTATCACTCGTGTCTATTTAGGTGTGTATATACCAGTTAATTAGACACTGTTTCCTCCGTTTTTATATTATTTACCTTTTTTCCGTAAGAGAAATTCTCACCATGACCTTTTAACCTGTTAACAGGAATTTTCTTACTCTAATCTTGTAAAATAGTGTTACATATATTTTATTTGAGTTTCATCTAATTTTTGGATTTAAATTTTGGTCTTTGGTATTTTGATGACGTTCTTTTGTATCTGAATTGGGAAACCGAATTCAGGAATCGTAAAAACCTAGATTAATGAGTCCGTTCCCTTTGTTTTTGTTTGTATTTTAACTCTGGAGTCAAGTCAAGTCAAGTCAGTGAGTCAGTACAGGTTGAGAAACGCTGGGGTACTTAGCGTCGTGTGGTCCGGAGGGACAGATGGTTGAGGGTCTCAAATGGGTTTGAGTACAGGTAGCTCAGTCACTACGGTATGTCGGTAAAGTAGGAGACAGCAGGGGAAGTGGACGACGGGGGTTAGGGAGGGTCGTAGTCTCAGAAAAGGTTACTCAATTGAGAAGTGTACTCCACCGGTTTCATAATTCTCAAAGTCGAAATCGTAATCAGGAAGGTTACTTGTAGGTCCTGACTAGAGGAAATCTTACCTGACCAACCTAGAGGAAGGTCAGATTCTCTGAGAGTTCTCAAAAGAGACTGTGGTGTCAAGTTTTCGTAGTTAAGAAGCCACGAGTCGAAAGAAGTCTCAGGTTGAGAGTGTAGGTATGTAATGGTGACCTTTTCGGTATCGGAACTAATCTACCTGGAAACAACCGTCTCATTATAGAGACGAAAAATTATACGATGGATCAGTTTGAATTTTCGAAAACGTGTCTTCTTCGGTAGTTATTTTACTTTTCCGTTGGATGACTTACTTTCTTCTTTAAAAGTTCACCATAGAGGTAATTCCTCAATTATAAGTTTTGATATATTTCTTGAGTATGGGGTCACCCGAAGGGTCCACCGTGTCAATATTTCTCTGTGTTCTGTGTGTACAAGTTAGGGACCCAACCGTTCTAGGGGACCCATCTTTTACACTTGAGTGAGGTCATAAGAACGGATCTTTTAAGGTACCTGTCTCCTCGGAGCTCCCGATGTCAGGTACCTCAGTGTCAGTCTATACTGACTGGTGTACGTGTGTGTATGGGGTAATCGTTATTTTGTTCATTGAACTAAAATTTTGCCCGACTTCTGGACTTATCTTAAAAAGGTTTCTTCTGTATCTGTAATTCTCTACGGATTATAGATATTAGTAGTCCTTCTGTGTTCAGTTTTGGTTTTACTTCGAGAGAAGGAGAGGACGCACGTACATGAGAAAGAGAGAGAGAGGGAGAGAGAGAGAGGGGGAGAGGGTGCACGAGGAGGAGAGAGAAGGGAAATTTAGAAACCCAACCGTACGGGAGTGTGAAACTCCTACCTAAGAGGACGACAGAAGATTTACTTTATCTCGACATTGTGACTAAACGGATTCTCGATATTGTGCCAAACAGGTTCTGGGCTCTCGACACTGCGCGACTCCCGAAATTACAGGTAATGAGGTTTAGAAACAACACTGCTCTGTTTCTTGGTTCCTTGCATGTGAGCTCACTGTAGATACCACGGCACTGAGCCTACATTGGACCGACTTTGTTGGAGGTGCGCCTTCTCCGGTCCTTGTCGTCCTCGGGGTGAATCGCTTCGAGGGCGTCATCTCCGTCTTACACTTCTTTTAGGTCGTGTCCCCTTCCGGATAACACGACCTTTGGCCCTGTCACCTTTTGTTTTGAGTCGTCTTTCGAGTACGCCGGGTCAGAGTCTAAGGTCTTCTGGAGGCCAATTCCAGTTGTTCGATGTTGTACGTCACGGTCAAGTCGTTTCTATATTTTGAGGTCGGCTGGTACTTTTTATAGTATGGGAATCTACCTGTGGCGATATTCCTGAGACTTCGAACTCTGATCGTTCTTCCCCTCCTGGTTATGGGGAGCGGTAGGGTCAAGTCGTCCTTCATCGGTCTTTCTGGAGCTTCGGGGATAAGGGTTTCTTAACCCGGAGGGTAGAGAACTCCCCCTTTACAATCCATCCATTTTATCCCTTTGTCTCAGGTTTTACCGTCACCGATTTTTTGTTCCTTCCAGTTTCCTTCGAGGCTCCTGGTCTCACTTCTGAAGTCCATCTTGTTTGTCGTAAGGGGCCGATTCGGGTTAAACGTGTCCCGTCCGGGTCCACCTCCTTTTGTATATTTTCCTCTTCGGTTTCGCGAAAGCGAGAGAAGGAGAGGCCGCACGCACGTGAGAGAGAGAGAGAGGGAGAGAGAGAGGGGGAGAGGGTGCGCGAGGAGGAGAGAGAAGGGAAGTTTAGAAACCCAACCGTATGGGAGTGTGAAGCTCCTACCTAAGAGGACGATAGAAGATTTATTTTATCACAACATTGTGACTTTTTTTTTTTTTACTTCATAGAAGAGTGTGGACAATTTTACACACACACACACACACACACACAACACAATCAGTGAATCAGTACAGGTTGTGAAAAACTAGGGTACCTGACATCGGGTGGTCCGAGGAGACAGGTACTCTAAGAAGTCCGTTCTTATGACCTTACCTAACGGTAAAGGCAGAGGTCTCCTAGAAGGACTGGGTCCCTAGTTTGGTTCCAGAGGACGTAACGTCTGTCTGAGAAATAATAGACTCCATATCCCTTCAAGGAAATTGTACAAATCTTCTGAGGACAATTTTACCGATAGCAGTTTATTGATCACAACCACTCGTACACCCTTTTTCCCTTTGAAGTGTGTGACAACCACTCTTACATCTGACCACGTCGGTCAAACTTTAAAGTCGTAGATATCCTAAGTTGGTTGGAGTCTAATACATTATGATACTAATACATAACTAACTTCTATTAGATACATATTTCATCTGGTCTCATCAAGTTTGGACCACAACCAGTTACCAGTTGTTATATACGATAACTAAGACACATGCTCATGTACATCTCTATAATGTACTCATACTTCGGACTTTTTGGGTTCTAGACATCAGTTGTTCGATCTCTAGGTCCTCTCGGTTACCACGGACATTAAAGGTCAGTGTCAGGTTCAGGTTTTCGTCTTTGCTGACTACAGGGTTAACTTTCTGACCGTCTTTCTGTCTTAATAAGAGAGACAGTCAAAATTTAAGATAAGTCCTATAACCTAGAGATCCCTCCCTATAGATGACACGAGTCGAATCATTAAGTTTACAATTAAAGAAGGATTTTGTAGGAACGTCTGTACGAGTCTATATTACAAATATGTTTATAGACTCGTAGGATACAGGGATATTTCGACTGTGTGTATACTGATTGGTGGTACCCTTAATTTTTTATATAGTTGTTCCTTTACTCACTGATGTAATTAACGTTTATCATTTTTAAGCTAACATTTTTCATTTGACTACTATACTATCACTGATTATCGTTCTTCTCTATTCTTTCGGAAGGAGTCACTAGTTACGTTTCTTTATCTCCTTTTGTTGTCTTACCATTTCTTATCTCTAGAGAAGTTCTTTTAATCTCAATGGTTCCCTTGTCAAGTACGTTTCTATCCGAGCTATTTCCTGTCTTTACCATACCTGGATTGTCTTCGTCTTCTCTAATTTTTCTCCTCCGTTCTTTTGTATCTTGTTGACATGTTTTTTCTAGAAGTACTGGTTCTATTAGTACTACCATACTAGTGAATCGATCTCGGTCTGTAGGACCTTACACTTCAGTTCACCCGGAATCTTTCGTAGTGATACTTGTTTCGATCACCTCCACTACCTTAAGGTCAACTCGATAAAGTTTAGGACTTTCTACTACGACACTTTCACGACGTGAGTTATACGGTCGTTTAAACCTTTTGAGTCGCCACCGGTGTCCTGACCTTTTCCAGTCAAAAATAAGGTTAGAGTTTCTTTCAGTTACTGTTTCTTACGAGTTTGATGGTGTGTTGACGTGAGTAGAGTGCACGATCATTTCATTACGAGTTTCAAGAGGTTCGGTCCGAAGTCGTTGTACACTTGGTACTTGAAGGTCTACAAGTTCGACCAAAATAAATTCCGTCTCCTTGGTCTCTAGTTTAACGGTTGTAGGCGACCTAGTGGTTTTTTCGTTCTCTCAAGGTCTTTTTGTAGATAAAGACAAAATAACTGATGCGGTTTCGGAAACTGACATACCTAGTGTTATTTGACACCTTTTAAGAAGTTCTCTGTCCTTATGGTCGGGTGGACTTAACGGAGAACTCTTTGGATATACGTCCAGTCCTTCGTTGCCAATCTTGACCTGTACCTTGTTGTCTGACCAAGTTTAATCCTTTTCCTCATGCAGTTCCGACATATAACAGTGGGACGAATAAATTGAATATGCGTCTCATGTAGTACTCTTTGCGGTCCGACCTCCTTCGTGTTCGACCCTAGTTCTCACGACCCTCTTCATAGTTATTGGAGTCTATACGTCTACTGTGGTGGGAATACCGTCTTTCACTTCTCCTTGATTTTTCGAAGAACTATTTTCACTTTCTCCTCTCACTTTGTCAACCGAATTTCTAGTTGTAAGTCTTTTACTTCTAGTACCGTAGGCCAGGGTAGTGAAATACCCTTTATCTACCCCTTTGTCACCTTTGTCACAGTCTGAAATAAAACCCCCCGAAATTTTAGTGACATACCTACACTCTCAACCTGACACTTCTTGCGACTCGCGGCTTCTTAACTACGAAAACTTGACACCACAACCTGTTCTGAGAACTCTCAGGGAACTTGACGTTCCTCTAGGTTGGTCAGGTAAGACTTCCTCGAGTTGGGGTCCTAAAGAAGCCTTTCTTACTACGATTTCGACTTTGAGGTCATGAAACCGGTGGAGTACACTTCTCAACTGAGTAACCTTTTCTGGGACTACGACCCTCCCTAACCCCCGAGCTCCTCTTCCCCTGATGTCTCCTACTCTACCGACCTACCGTAGTGACTGAGATACCTACACTTAGACTCACTTGAGGTCCTCAACCACTACCTGTCCCTCCGGACCACACAACGCTAAGTACCCCAACGCTTCTCAGCCTGTGCTGATTCACTGACTTGACTTGACTTGACTTTTAGTGACGCCTACCACTGACGTCGGTACTTTAATTTTCTACGAATGAGGAACCTTCTTTTCAATACTGGTTAGATCTATCGTATAACTTTTAGTCTCTGTAATAAAACGGTTGTTTATAGGCAGATCAGTTCCGATACCAAAAAGGTCACCAGTACATACCAACACTCTCAACCTGACACTTCTTTCGACTCACGACGGTTCTTAACTACGAAAACTTGACACCACAACCTCTTCTGAGAACTCTCAGGGAACCTGACGTTCCTCTAGGTTGGACAGGTAAGGTTTCCTCTAGTCGGGACCCTAAAGAAACCTTCCTTACTACCATTTCGACTTTGAGGTCATGAAACCGGTGAAGTACACTTCTCAACTGAGTAAACTTTTCTGAGACTGCGAACCTCACTAACCCCCGTACTCCTCTTCCCTTGCTGTCTCTTACTTTACCGAACTACCGTAGTGGCTGAACTACCTGCACTCAATCTAACTTGAGGCACCCAACCACTACCATCCCTCCGGACCACACGACGTAAAGTACCCCAACGTTTCTCAGCCTGTACTGACACACTGACTTGACTTGACCTGACTTGACTGACTTGACAAACTACCCGTCCTTTCTGGAGTAACTCCTACGTCATAAACTTACTCTTGCAAGGTTATATAATTTGTCACTGTTTCTCTCAAAAGTGTCCTATCTTCTTGTATAAATTCCCGACTTCACTCAACTTCAGTTTCAGTGAGTTAGCACAGGTTAAGAAACACTGGGGTACCTGACTTAAGAGGTCCGGTCTTATGACTTCACCCATCGGAAATGGAAGAGGTCTCTTAGAAGGGTTGGGTCCCTAGTTCGGGTCCAAAGGGTGTAACGTCCACCTAAGAAAGGGTCGACTCGGTGTAAATTCCCGATCTTCTGTTTTTTTCATGAACTTTACAGATTGTTTCTTTTCTTCACGTTCACAGACCTCAAACCATTGTTTTAAAGTCAAGTCAAGTCAGTGAGACAACACAGACTGAGAAACGTTGGGGTACTTGGCGTCGTGCGGTCCAGAGGGATAGGTAGTGGTCGAGGGCCTCAACTGGGTTTGAGTACAGGTAACTCAGTCACTACGGTAGGTTGGAGACGGTTAGGGAAGAGGAGGACGGGAGTTAGAAAGGGTTGTAGTCCCAGAAAAGTTTACTCAGTCGAGAAACGTAGTCCGTCGGTTTATAACCCCCAAAGTCGAAGTTGTAGTCAGGAAGGTTACTTGTGGGTCCTGACTAGAGGAAATCCTGTCTAACCAACCTAGAGGAACGTCAGGTTCCCTGAGAGTTCTCAGAAGAGGTTATGGTGTCGAGTTTTAGTAGTTAAAAAGTCACGAGTCAAAAGGTATATCAGGTTGAGAGTGTAGGTATGTACTGATGACCTTTTTGGTATCGGAACTGATCTGCCTGGAAACAACGGTTTCATTACAGAGACGAAAATCATACGACAGATCCAACCAGGATTGAAAGGAAGGTTCCTCATTCGTAGAAAATTAAACTACCGATGTTAGTGGTAGACGTCACTAAAACCTCGGGGGGGGTTTTTTTAGACTGTGACAAAGGTGACAAAGGGGTAGATAAAGGGTACTTCACTACCCTGGTCTACGGTAATAGTAAAAGACTTACAACTCGAAATTCGATTGAAAAGTGAGAGGTGAAAGTGAAAGTAGTTCTCCGAAAAATCGAGGAGAAGTCAAAGATGGTATTCCCACCACAGTAGACGTATAGACTCCACTAACTACAAAGAGGGTCGTTAGAACTAAGGTCGAACACGAAGAAGGTCGGGTCGTAAAGAGTATTACATGAGACATATATTCAATTTATTCGTCCCACTGTTATATGTCGGAACTGCATGAGGAAAAGGATAAACATTGGTCAGACAACAAGGTACAGGTCAAGATTGACAACGAAGGACTGGATGTATCTTCAAAGAGTTCTCCGTCCAGTCCACCAGATCATAAGGGTAGAGAAAGTCTTAAAAGATCTCAAGTAACACCAGGTGTGTCAGTTTCCGAAACCGTATCAGTTAATCCGTCTTTATCTACAAAAAGACCTTGAGACAACGAAAAAGTTACTAGGTCGTCTACAACCTAGGTGTGTCCTCACCGTCTCTCCTCTTTGGGGTACAGGTTCCAGTCCTCACCGAAGTCACTCCTCTATAGGGTGTAAGTTACATTCCTCGTCGTCGACAGGAAACGACCCCGTCGACACTTCTCTATGGAGTGTAGGTTCCATCCTCTTTGGGTTCATTCTACCATTCTCAACTCTCCTCTGTAGTCTCCCACCCGTCTGGCTTACTTTGATGTTAGTGTCTGTTGATCTGTTAGACTAGTGTGAATGGTATCGGAACAGATTCAGTTACTTTAATACGGTACGGTACACCCCGGTGGGTTCTGTCTGCCTGGTACCACCAGACTGCCTTACACCAGGTCACCTCTTCCCTTACCGTTTGGTGAAGTCATAAGAACGGAACTCTTGGGGTACTTGTCATACTTTTCCGTTTTTCTATCCTGTGACTTTCCACTTAAGGGGTCCAGTCATCCACGGGTTATATGATGACCACTGTTTTCCTTCTTATTATAATCGTCTGAAGACTCTTTGTCCATATTTGTAGGTCTCGAAACCTCTGACGTTACTCTTCGAGCTTAAAGTAAGATTCTCGTTATCCTTCGGTCAATACCCGAAAACGTGTAACGTCTGCATTTCTTACTAATTTGTTATCTAGTCAACCAAATCGTAGATGACCTTTGTAAAGAATTTAAAATTCCACGACCTATCTATCATCTAATATGTCTTTAATTATATATTATCTACTGTATTTAAACGTATCTATACTCTAATAAATATTTTATATAGTACATATATAAACGTACATCTATCTTCCCGTTAAAATTAAACGACGAATCCACTCTCCACTTCGTGGGTACCCCTATAAACTCTTCGGTGTCTATAATCGATTTCATGTAAGACCACTCTTACTTAGTCACTTGATTTCTGGAAATCAAAACACATACCTTAGACGTCCGTCTCACTTATGTGTAAAGAGTTGGAGGGACGTTCGATACAAGTCTAAGAGGAGATCTCCGGATTTCTTATGTTTAAAATTGTCACACTCTAATAGTCGAAGGTTATATGAAAGTTTAAAACCTGGTCAAGACTACAACAACATTGGAAACAACTACAACAACATTGGAAAAGGAATGTTTACATACTATTACTTCGTAATTTCAAGTTATTATACAGTAACCGTAATGAAATGAATATAGATTCAAGGTCGAAGAGACTTCGAACCTTAGAGGTACGAAAAAAATTTCTATTTCCCTCTCAAAAGGTTCATAAGTAAGTTCAAGTAAGTTACGTGACCAACGAATCTTTATCCTTACATATATAAGAAATACGAATAAATAAAAATTTATCTTCTATTAACGAAATGTTGTAATATAACCAAAGACGGTATATAGTTGTACTCAGTCGGTATCCATATGTATACAGGGAAAGAAGAACTTGAAGGGAGGGTGTAGGGTGGGGTAGGGTGGGAAGATCCAACAGTGTCTCGTGTCCTGAACTCGAGAGACGCAGTATGACGTTTAAAGGTGATCGATAGATTAAAACGTATACCGTTACATACACAAAGTTACGACGAGAGAGTTAAACAGCGTTATAAGAAAATAAGAAATTCTAAATCCATTTAAATACATGCACCAACTATTGTCCCGTCACGATTTTGTTGAGACATTAGGGTATCGTAATTTAGGTATTTTTTCGTTAGGTGAACTGTGTTCTGTGTCTTTTCGTTCATATTAATGTAATATTATGTACTCAACAGTTTTAAAACACCCGAAAATTAGACTTATCTCAGAAATACTCTAAGGAAAATTATGAGTCTTATCACTTTGTAATGTGTTTTTACTACTGAAATTATAATTTCCTTTATGATTTACAAAACTTTTTTTATATGCGATTTGAGAGTAGTTTATTTATATTTGATTTGAGAGTAGAACGGTAATCGGGGTGGTATCTCAGTGTCTCGTCTACTGAGTGTTTGACGTCTTGTTAGTACGTTTTCTTTAAGAGTGTGACAATTCTTTCAAACACCTGGGTGTTATATAAAAGGTTGGACCCCTAGGTCGTTTCCCTGACTCTCGGGGGTCCTTAAACTAAAACTTTCACAGGGGTGTTCTCTGACTCGATCTGAACGGACACTCCCAGGTCCTCAGAGACCGTCTCCGTACCCAAGTGTTGTCGCCCGACACCCCAGTCTCGGTGACTTATTTTGTCATACACGCATTCAGAAAAACTTCCTCCAGTGGTAATGGTGGTTATGGGGATGGTGTCAAACCGGAGTCCGGTTTGTAGTCCCTCCTTTATGTCAGATCGGTTAGTTATCTTTTACCCTAATTTCTAAACGACTCGTATCGGGGTGGGTAATCTTGTTCTGGGTTAAAGGGGGTGTCAGTCAGAGAGGGTATTCCTTCGAAGGTATTCAGAGAATGGGAATAGTTAGTCTCTCGGTTGTCTTACTTTTGGTGTTAGTGTCTTTTGATTTGTTTGACTAGTGTACCTAGTGTCGGAACAGATTGAGTTACTTTGAGACTCGACACGACACATGTAGGTGGGTTCTACCTGTGCAGGACCACCTCTCAGGACAGTCATAGGAACGGAACTCTTGGAGTACTTGTCATACTTTTCGGTTTTTCTATACTGTGACTTCTACTTGAGGGGTCCAGTCATCTACGGGTTTTACGATGTTCTCTAGTCACCTCTTCATTGAGATCTTTACTTCTCTATCTCGGTTTCGTTTTTGTTGTGGGTCAACACCTCCACTGACCATTACCTTCATTTCAGGTTGCGACATAAAAAAATACGTTGTTATAATGTATTGGAGTCTATACGTCTACTGTGGTGGGAATACCGTCTTTCACTTCTCCTTGATTCCTCGGAGAACTACTTTCACTTTCTCCTCTGACTTTTTCAACCGAAATCGAGTTGTAAGTCTTTTGCTTCTAGTACCGTAGACCAGGGTAGTGAAGTACCCTTTATCTACTCCTTTGTAACCTTTGTCACAGTCTGAAATAAACCCCCCCGAGGTTTTAGTGACTTCTACCACTAACGTCGGTACTTTAATTTTCTGTGAATGAGGAACCTTCCTTTCAATACTGGTTGGATCCATCGTATAAGTTTTCGTCTCTGTGATAAAATAGTTGTTTCCAGGTAGATCAGTTCCGATACCAAAAAGGTCACCAGTACATACCTACACTGTCAACCTGACACTTCTTTCGACTGACGACTTCTTAACTACGAAAACTTGACACAACAACCTTTTCTGAGGACTCTCAGGGAAACTGACGTTCTTCTAGGTTGGTCAGGTAAGATTTCCTCTAGTCAGGATGTACAAGTAACCTTCCTGACTACGACTTCGACTTTGAAGTTATGAAACCGGTGGAGTACACTTCTCAACTGAGTAACCTTTTCTGGGACTACGACCCTCCCTAACCCCCGTCCTCCTCTTCCCCTACTGTCTCATATTCTACCAACCTCCCGTAGTGCTGAGTTTCCTGTACTCAAACCCATTTGGGGTCCTCGACCACTACCTGTCTTTCCGGACCACACGACGTTAAGTACCCCAGCGTTTCTCAGTCTGTGTTGACTCGCTGACTTGACTTGACTAATGTATCCTTGGACCTTACAATCCAGGTACTTAGTACCATTTAACCTTTACCACTTTGTCCTCTACCGTTCTCACTTGTCGTTGTAAAATCCTTAGTCAATTGATTTTACCTGGTCTACACCAGTTAAATTAAGTCTACTGGTAATATAGATGATGACACCCGTTCTTAGGGAATCTTCTTTACCTCATCGGGAGTATCAGTTGTTTTTTCAAGTTTATGTCATGAACCCACGTTAGAGTTTTTACTGTCTTACTAGATAAAACCAAAGGTTCCTTTTGGTAAGTTATAGTGTCATTAAGTTCAGATACGGGGTTTGTGATTACGGTTTCTTCAACTTCAACTTACTATGATACTACTGGATGATCTGAAAGATCTTGATTGTGGTTTTTTTCTACAGGAAAAATAATATCCCCTGACCTTCCGTTTTCGTCCTTCTGTATGGACCTCATTGTCTGTTCAAACCACAACCTCATGTTTTATTTCATCCCATTGTCTCAAAACAGTTCTCTTTTGTGACCAGTATCGTTTCTGGGACAAGGTTGTTGGGTTCTCTGTTGAGATGTGTACCTGTAGTGGTCCACCAGTTATGGCTTTAGTCTGACTAAAATAAGAAACGTCGGTTTCTACCTCTTCGAGATATGTCAGTCGTTTCTGTTCTGGACCTCGACTAACACCGGGTCTAGTTCTTGAGGAATAACGTTTTAAGTCTGAATCTAATTTGTTTCATCCTTTTTGGTGGTCTGGTAAGTCCATACTAGGTTTAGTTTAGGGAATGGTAATATGTCTCCTTCACTGTTTATCTAAATTCCCTAAATAGACTATCAGTCTCACGAACTTCTTGATACCTGTCTTCAAGTACTGTAATATGTCCTCCGTCACTAGTTCTTGTATGGGTTCTTTTTATTTACGTTTTTCCGTTTTACCGACAGACTCCTCCCGAATGTTTATCGACTCTTTTCTTCTCTTCACTTGTCGGTTCATCTTTCCTTTCTATATAAGTAGACTTACGTCTTAAGGTTTCTCATCGGTCCTCTCTATTCTTTTTAAAACTAGTTACGTTTCTTTATCTCCTTTTGTTATCTTACCCTTTCTGATCTCTCGAGAAGTTCTTTTAATCTCTATGGTTCCCTGGTAAAGTAGGTTTATACTTGTGTTTGTTCCTGTCTTTACCATACCTGGATTGTCTTCGTCTTCTATAATTCTTCTCCACCGTTCTTATGTGTCTTCTCGATATATCTTTTCTAGAATTACTGGGTTTATTGGTGTTACCACACTAGTGAATGGATCTCGATCTATAGGACTTTTCACTTCAGTTCACCCGGAATCCTTCGTAGTGATACTTGTTTCGATCATCTCCACTACCTTAAGGTCGACTCAATAAAGTTTAGGATTTTCTACTACGATACTTTCACGAAGTGAGTTATACAGTCGTTTAAACCTTTTGAGTCGTCACCGGTGTCCTAACTTTTTCCAATCAAAAGTAAGGTTAGGGTTTCTTTCCGTTACGGTTTCTTACAAGTTTGATGACGTGTTAACGTGAGTGGGGTGTTCGATCGTTTCTTTACGAGATTTAAGAGGTTCACTTCGAAGTTGTCATCCACTTGGCTCTTGAAGGTCTGTAAGTTCGTCCTAAACCTTTTCCGTCTCCTTGGTCTCTAGGTTGACAGTTATAGACAACCTAGTATCTTTTCGTTCTCTCAAGGTATTCTTTTAGATGAAGACGAAATAACTGATACGGTTTCGGAAACTAATACATCTAGTGTTGTTTGACACCTTTTAAGAATTTCTCTACCCTTATGGTCTGGTGGAATGGAAGGTTGACCTGTACCTTGTTACCTAACCAAGGTTCAACCCTTTCCTCATGTAGTTCCGACACATAACAGTGGGACGAATAAATCGTATATACGGCTCATGTAGTACGTTTCACGACCAGACATACTTCGTGTTCGACCTTAGTCCTAACTGTCCTCTTTATAGTTATTGGAGTTTCTACGTCTACCGTGGCGGGAATACCGTCTTTCGTTTTCCCTTGACTTCTCTGACAACTACTTACAGTTTCTCCTCTCACTCTTTCGACCGAATTTTGAGCGGTAAGTCTTTTTGATTCTGGTTCCGTAGGTCGGGCTAGTAAGGTACCGTTTATCTACCCCTTTGTTACCTTTATCACTGTCTAAAGGAAAAAACCCGAGGTTTTAGTAACGTCTATTACCGACATCGGTACTTTAATTTCCTGCGAACGAGGAACCTTCTTTTCGATACTGGTTGTATCTGTCGTATAACTTTTCGTCTCTGTAATGAAACGACTGTTTACGGGCAGATCAGTTTCGACACCAAAAAGGTCATCAGTACATGCCTACACTCTCAACCTGATATTTCTTTCAAATCGTGATCTTCTTAACTACGAAAACTTGATACCACAACCTCTTCTGAGAATTCTCAGGGAACCTGACGTTCCTCTAGTTGAATCAGTTAGGATTTCCTTTAGCCAGGACTTATGAGTAACCTTCCTGACTACAACTTCGAGGTTATGAAACCGGTGGACTACGTTTCTTAACTGAGTACCCTTTTCTGGTACTACGACCCTTTCTAACTTCCGTCCTCCTCTTCCCCGAAATCTCCTACTTTACCAACCTAACGTAGTGGTCGAGTTACCTGTACTAAAACTCGTACGAAACCCTTAACTACGACCTGTCCCTTAGGACCACACAACGTCAGACACCCCAACGTTTCTCAGTCTGTGTTGACACTGACTTGACTTGACTTTGAGAGCAGTTTTAACTATGTGTGTATGTGTGTACATATCGGAGAGTCTTTCTATTATACCTATCACACATCAAGGTTGAGGAAGTTGTGGAAAAGAAATAAACACTGGAACCTGTTTTGTGACTTTGAAGGACCGGAAAACGACACAAAGACAACCTACCCTATGAATACCAGGGACAGGGAAAAAACCTCTTGTCAACAGACACAGGAATTTTTTATTTTTCTCTCTCTATTATTATCATCTAATGGATCTTGTCAATTAAGATTTGTATACAAGTGATAAAATTACTGAAAAATGGTTTACCCTTGATAGTCATTTAGTGAGGAATTAAAAAGGGAATCAATTTTTTTTTTAGTGTAATTTTAATTTGGTTACATTCGTTATTATCGTAAACATATTATAATAAATTTTCAGTTTCTTGTATATTTATATACCACCCCAAAAAAAACTTCGTACCATATAAATGGTTTATATCAAAGGATTTATCTGAAAAAAAAGATATAACGACAAAGACATCTCGTTTACACTCCATTCCTCTATCTTTAGAAGAACCTGAAACAATCTTAATGAGGGTGTAGATACATCATTCGTTACTTAATTTTATTTAATATTAGTAAATCTTGAAGTATACTTGAGTACTGCATCTTTCTTGTTCACTTGTTATTAAATGAATATTCTTTCTTAGTCTTCATATCTATCGAACAGGTAAAAATGTAAATGAAAATTTTAAATCTCTTTTCAAGTAATAGAAGAGTACTACTGAAGTGTTTGATAGTCTTAGTCGTATTGTAAAAGGGGAGATTCAGGTATGTCTCTACGTGTGAGATAGAGGGTTTCGGAGAAAGAAAGTGGAAGAACTAATTTGACCTATTCCTTAACACGCTCGGGAACTTCACCTTTGTTTCCGACTCTGGTAGTTTTCTTCTACCTCAACTTAAAAAATTTACGTCATTAATCTGTTCACTCTCTTTCTTTGTACTTTCAATGATGTTTATGTTTTTGTGTCCCTCTAAATTTTCTGTCTGAACTAACGATGTACACACCCGTTCAATCCTTTACTCCGACCCCTGATTTTATCTTGGCTCCGGGATTTTGGAAAAGTAGGATCTAATCCCATGACTATATCATGTATTTGTCCCGAAGGTTCCATTGCGAAGACCATTTCTTAGGTGGACGGTTACGTCCTCTACGTCCTCTGAATCCAACTAGGGACCCAGTCTTTCTAGGGGACCTTATCCTTTACAGTTAGGTCAGGTAATAGGAACGGACCTTTTAAGGTACCCGTCACCTCGGTCCGTCCGATGTTAGGACCCCGGACGTTTCTCAGTCTGTGCTGACTACGTGAATCTTTCATTTATGAAGCTTCATCTTTAAGAATAAAACAAACCTTACTTTGCACAAGATTCCCGAATCCTGTTACGGATCTTGACTTTTGCACGAATTCTATATATATGACTCGTTTGCTCATGAAACAAGTAGAAAGACACTGGTGAATTAACGGTAAACAGGAAGTCAAAGTTCGAATTGTCCCAGACTTTCATGTCGATCTGAACCGTTCATTTCCTTCACCTTCCTGTTACAGGAGTACAGGGGTCATTCGTCGAGTAGGGAGGAAAGGAGACTGAGTCCTAGGTCATAAAAAGACAACCAGGTCTTTAAGTTTCAAAACTTTCGTAGGTCTCTGTTGTGAGGAAAACTACTCGTTATTGTCGGTACCCCGTACGCATGTTCATTTCTCGTCCCTTCCTTCTTTTTGTTTCTACCGTAATACTGGCACCGTGTGTCTGACCAAACCCTCAGTATCCTCCAAAAGGAATCTCTGTGGACACGTATTAACCCCGTGTAACCACCCTTCGAATTTAGGCAGGTTTATGTACCCCGTTATACTGACCCTTGGAGTGTTTTATGATCTTATATTTACTTATTTTACTTTCGTAGTGGTCTAAGTTGAATTGTTTTACATGTATGCAAGACAGTAGAGTAAACTTTTCTCTCCTTATACCCCGAATACTCTTAATTAATTTTTGGAATCACGGACCGTGAATCTCTTGTAAGTCTGTATTGCTAAAAAGTTGTTTGAACGTACGAGAATAATTTGTATTTCTAAGACGAATCTTTCTCTCTTTAACCCTCCCTTTCTTCGTACCAAGATCAGAAATATCTCGTACTTCAGACTGCTTTCTCCGTCTTAACACTTCGACTCTTATTGACGACCTAAAGTAAATCAAGGGTTTTTCTCTCGGATTTCGTGTAGGGACCGTCTTGTTTTTTCGCTTAAAAGGAGACGGAAACTTTAAAACCTAGAGTCATCTAAAAGATTACATTGAGTATCAAGGTCTGGGGACCGGGGTTGTTAAGGAGGACCGAACAGGGTTGAACAGGGAAGAATGACTAAGTCCGTCGGATTTAAAAGAGAATAGACCGGATATGTATCTCCGAACCTCGGTGAAAAGGGTATTTCCTGTCTTATGTCAAAAGGTCTCCTACTTCTTCGTCGAATGAATTGAAGGTATAACTACTTTAGAGAAGTTAAGAAATATAGGTACTAGGAACCTGTTTAAAGTGACTAAAAAAAAATTAACCTCATATTAACGTAATGTTATAACACAATCAAAGATTACATGTTACTTCACTTAGTCGATATACATATGTACATAGAGGAGAGAGAACTTGGACGGAAGGTTAGGGGGTTAGGGTAGGTAGATCCAGTAGTGTCTCGTGGTTGGACTCGGGGAATGTGATATGCCGTCTAAGGGTGATCCATAGATAAAATGTGTACTGTCGCATATATATATAGTTAGGGTTAACGGGTCTTGATGGTATACTGAATCGTTAAGGTGATGGTTCGTATATAGGATTCTTTTGGTATCATGAATTTCTGTACACGTAGGGTCATAAGTGACGTAGTGATAAATGTTATCGATCCTGTACCTTCGTTGGATTTACAGATAGCTGTCTACCTATCTGTTCTACAACATGTATATGTGTTACCTTATAACAAGTCGATAATTTTCCTTACTTTAATCCAGTCGTTTAAAGAATTCTGGACGGAAGTCTTCATTGTGTTAAAATCCATTAAGAGTCACTGGACTTTATTAAGTAAAAACATAAGAAAATAAATATATTAGTGGATACAGTGTGACCACCGAGTCTCCCATTTCGTAGACGGACTTCACACCCTCTAGACCCAAGTTAAGGACTCAGCCCTTATAGGGGACCTCTTCCTTTACCGTTGGATAAGATCATGAGAACGGACCTTTTAAGGTGACTGTCTCTTTGGACATCGGATATATCAGGTACCCCAGTGTCTCAGTCTGTGCTAACTCACTGAAGTGAAAGTGAAAATACAGTTTGTATCAAGACCTGAGACATCCTATACTTCGTCGAGTAGGTGTTTCTTAGTGTTACATCGTTACAGTATATATTAGTTTCCGTTGGAATTTCGAAGAGACCCGTGAGTACAGTGTCTCTATTGTAGTATCCTCCTGGGTATTCCTCAGTGTCTCTTCCAATGTATTCTTGACCGGGAATTTCCGATTAAGTTTTCTTTGTTCATTTGTTTCGTTCAAGAAGATCTCCTTACTTCTCGTTGACATATCTGTTACAGTACCCTAAATTTTTTTTTTATTTCAGTTCGGAATTCGTCTTAAAGAAAAGGAAATACCCGGTTTTTAAGTTCATTCGAAATATTCTCGTTTCACTATCCCGATACGTAAAATCTGTCCGTTAAGACCCTAAATTTACCTCTTATCTGTTTTAAATTTTATAACCTTCGGTAATAAAAGTTGAAGAACTTATGTCTAGAGGTTTGAGAAGTAATTAGTCGTGTTAGGATTGAAAGACTTTTATAATGGTTAAATGACGATTATTAAAGTTGTCAAACTTTGTTTACAAAACGTTAAGTATGAACTACTATTCTTTTTCATAATTAGTGTACTTAAACCCCGGAGTTTTTAAATTTCAGATAGAAATTTTTTTATAAATCAAACAAAATTATTTATATACAGATTGTATACTTTTATATGAATTTACAATTCATTCTTGTTCTCGGGTACCTCTATTATCTTCTCAAGACCTTAAATAATGTACCCACCTCTGTATGTAGTACGGAATAATTTCTAATTATTGGATAAAATCATCTTAGATGTCGTGGATGATATATTGACTGTCTCATTGTGTGTCACAAGAAAATAGACTTAGAGTGTTCCGATTTTAGATATCCTTCATAATTATAGTTATTTTTATAATAAGAGATTCGTTTTCTCGTTTCGTTTTCAACCAGTTCAAGTAATTCGGACGGTAACAGTTTTACGAAGTTCCTCCTTTGATGATCTCTACACTATGTAAACCAATCTCAAAGATTAAAAACCGTATTTAGTAAAACAAGATAGTAAAAAGTTACGTTGACCGATACTCTGTGTAATACGTACCATTACGTACTGTTCTCAAAATTCATAGACTTGTACCTAAACTCATTCACACGAATTAGATCTCTCAAATTAGTCAAAATAGTTATGATGTGTACAGTCTCAACCACCCATCGTACCATTACACTGGAGTAATTTAATTATGAACACTGCTCATACTTTTACTGGTAACTTATAATCTTATTTATTACGTAGTAGAATACAAGGAAACGGTGACGACGAAATCCGTAGACCCCTTTAATTATTCCCAATAACACAGTTAGTCCGTTTAGTCTTCATTTTTCTTTAGAAGTTAATTAGTACCATAAAATGTTGTTAGGGAAACCCCCTTTTTCTCTTGGGATAATTATTTTTTCGTAATATGGAAGACAACGTCAACTGTTTGTCACTATTCGAAGAGACCCCTGTAAGACATACTCTTTAAGTATTATTTCAAAAGGAACATTTAAAGAGATTTTAGTAAGGTTACGATTTAGAATCGTGAAGACTCCGTGCTTTAGGAAACCCCGAAGAAGATTTCTCCAAAAGGAGGACCGGAAGTGTCTCACTCGGTGACTAAAGACTGATCCAGGAAACATCGTACGACGGTCGGTGACAGTGTCAATTCTACGACTTCGTACAGAGGACGTAGTCGTTTAGACCAATTAGTCCTTTGAAGGGTTCCTGGTAGGTCCCTAATTGGTGTATAATGATCGAAACTCTGTGAGTACCACTCTTGGTCAAAGGTTTCTGAAACATATATCGAACAATCCATGTTGAAAAACCAGTGATGAAGACCCGAATAAGGATCTTTAAAGTATACCTTAGTTCTGACTTAACCTTACTCCCTACCTCAAAGATCCACACTGGATAAGACGGTATCGTGTATCTCACGGTAAGGAAACCCCTACTATCGGAATTTAGAGGAGTAATATTTTTCTTATTATAAGTAAAGAACAATCCTACTTAAAAGGTACACAATCAGTAGAGTTCTTAGACATAAAAGGACACTAAAATGAAAGTAGTGATTTCCTCCTTTGTTTGACAGCAATCTGTGAAAAACAGAATTTTAATTTATAGTTTATTGTTATGTATAAACCGTGACTTTATTAGTAGTTGAAATTCTGTTTTGTGTATTCTATCCTTATTAGTTATGAATGTTTGGTAAAGTTTATAAGAACCTTTCCTAGTAAGCCGTAAGTATATATAAAGTGAAATTTGTTTATGGATCTGTATCTGTATCAAGAAAACGGGGTAAAAAATAGTCCAACACCTTCTATTATGAAAGTTTAGAGATCAAAACTTGTCTTACCTCGGAATTGAAATTCTCATCCTGATACAAAATCTTCTTGTTCTATATGATTCTTTTGTTAGTAATTAATAAGGAAAATGTAATTAATAGTGTAAATCAGTGGAGGTCTTAACGATAGTATTGAGACCCACAACCACTACCTGTCCCTCCGGACCGCACGACGTTAAGTACCCCAGCGTTTCTTAGTCTGTGTTGACTCGCTGACTTGACTTGATTTAACTTTCATGTATGTATATAATAAATATTAGAGTTTACTTGTTTAATTTAAATCCGAACAATAATATTGATCGTAAAAACATGAAAAATGTTTCGATGAGAGACCATGAGACATGTACTAAAATATACACGATACATACAAATATAATCTTTCTGTCTTTAAACATATGTTCGTTTATTATCTTAAAAATATTTTAAGAAGTAGTCACTACAAAAGTCTCAAGAACTTTGTTTTTCTATGCATACAAGTTTTCAAATTAGTAAATAGTTCTACGGACTGGTTTTAGGTCGACATTTTCATTAATTATATATAATAAGCGGTTCGTACGAAGAGTCGTATGTATACTATTAGTATTGTCTGAAAATTTTTATATATTCGATATTAAATTATAAAATAACAATTTCTTCCTTATACAATAANTATACTATTAGTATTGTCTGAAAATTTTCATATATTCGATATTAAATTATAAAATAACAATTTCTTCCTTATACAATAATGTTTTTGTTTCATTTTTTTGAAACATAATATATATATAAAAGTAGTGGTATTCCAATACTGGAACCTTTGGGTAAATTTAGAAGGAAGAGTATTCTATATTCTATATTAGAAGTTGCATTATTGTTTAGTATACTGTGTCACGATAATAAAAAAAAGTAAATAGTTACCACGATGGATAGAGAAATGAATAGATTTCGTTAAACCCCGAGTATCACTCTATATTTCCGTCTGACTAAGTAATAATTATCTTAAGAAAACATATCTTGTCGAAAATTTCCACGGTTCCTCTTTTATGTTGACTCTAGACTTATATTCCTGTCCTTAATTTACACCTAGAACTGGTTTAACGTTCAAAGGATGTCACGTTTTGTCGTTATTACAAATATTTAAATAGACGATACTAAAAGGTCATCAGTCACGTGGTCTTATATGTATCATTATCGTAATCAGGAACAGAAAACAATTTACATTAACAAAGAGAACTTCTTTTCATCCAGAAAATCTTTTTACCGAGGGGTCTCTCTTTCTCTTTTCCTCTAATTTTATTTCTCAAGTCCATCTTAGAAGATATCTTTCAGTACTTATCTGGTAAAGTGTCTTTTACAATAAAAAGGAGTAGTTGTTTACTCCCTGTTAAAAAATTTTTTGGTAGATATCTTTTTTCGTAAGATCTAATTGTCCTAACTTACAAATTTTGGTAAAACCATCAATACACTGATATTCTCAGTGTTAAATTTAAGTCTTACCTTTTCCTTATATTTTCAGTAGACAAACAAAACCAGATACCTTTTTACTTAAGTAAGTAGGAAGTAAACAAGAACAATACATAAGTGCGTTACCTAGTCAGTTTTCCATAAATAACTTACGTAATCACGTTACGTAATGTGACTTAAAACTAAAAGTATAACTCAATATAAAACCATCTATAAGTGCCGGTGGTCTTCTAAAGTCCGTCAAAATCCAAATCCAATATTCCATTCTGTACTTCTTCCGTTTTCACTTTCATAATCAGTGAGTCAACACAGGTTGAGACATTGGGACACTTGACATCGAGACACCCGAGGAGACAGGTACCTTAAGAGGTCTTTTCTTATGATCTCATAAGGAAGAGGTGCCCTAGAAGGGTTAGGTCTCTAACTTTGACTCAGAGGACGTAACGTCCTTCTAAAAAGTGGTCGACTCGGGGTGACTCGGAACCCACTCTGTACTCAATGGATATTGTTAATGATACATGGGGTACTATCGGTTACATTTTGACTAATAAATAATACAAGGGGTTTTAACGGGGGTCAGGACGTAACCGCCGGTAGAGACCAAGGAAGAAGTAAACTGTTTTGATTGACATAGTCCTTGTCACGATCCAGACTCTAATCTTTCTCCTCTCTCTCCGTAACTTCTTCTACCCCGACGTATGTAAGCGAATTTAAGATGACTTTTCTTTGTACGTTCATTAGTACTGTATTATTTTAACATCTAAGTGTTCCTACAAGTGACACACTTTACTCGTCCACCGTCCTCCTACTGTCTACCTCAGTAGGACCATTTCAGTTTCCTCCAAAGACGTCCCTCTGTCGGAAGGACGACTATATGATTCCATTCCGACTTTATCAAGTCTCTCTCCTAACGTCCTATTATTCTGATCTATGATTCCTTAAAAGGTCCTTAGCCTTCATTAAATTTTGAAAGCCTATGTTTTATATTCGTTCTTTCGATCTCCCTGTCCTTCCTACCGTACTATAATTATTTTCCAAAACTTTCTGTAACGACTGTATATCGTCCAAGAACTTTTATTACACAATTCGATTACTTCAAAATTAAAGTGACGATTCTTCTACGTCTTCAGGAAACAGTTTTCTGGACGTTTCTCTGGTTCACCAGGTCCTCAATTCTGAAGAAGGTGACACTCCCTATACCCAAGTTAGGGACCAGTGCCTCGATTCTAGGGTGTACGAAACGTCGGTTTTTTGATTTAGTACTTTGTCTTCATTATAACGTTGATTAAATTGTTTCTGAAACTTTTACCATTTGTAGTTTTTTTAGAAATCTTTTTAAAATTTTTCTCGGACCTATTTTACAAATGGATTCGTTGTAGTACAGACAGACTCAGAAACTCGTCGATGGTGGTACCCTGACACTACAATAAAGAAAATAAGTGAAGAAGGGGTCGTTAACAACACCTTATGGAACCAGTAAGTGGGTTACTACGACAAAACAGAAAAACGACCAACTTTTAAACCTAAATCACAGGTAGTCGATAATAAAAGATAGAGGTCGGAGAGATCGGATGGACAGACGAAGGGACACACTCTATTTGATATATACAGAAAAGAAACGTACGACGACGACGACGATTCAACTGAGACACACTGGGACATCTGTCGTCGGGTGGTCCGAGGGGCAGGGACCCTAAGAGGTCCGTTCTGTCCATGTTAAGGCTCGTTAGACTTTGGGGAGAAGAAAATCAACTCACAGTGATTAATAAAGGATAGGTATATTAGGAAAGTAAACTATAATCACAAAAGAGTAAAGACGGAAGGGCGGAGAGACGAAGGTGATGAGATAAAGTCATAAGATCCAACCTGTTGTTTACTCCAGGAATCAGGAAAGACTTATGTGTTTTACTCATTCAGTGGGTAACACCGATCTGACAATCTCATTGAACTTGTACGATTTACAATTCGACGAAGTCGACACTGACTGAGAGACACTGGGATACCTGACATCAGACAGTCCGAGGAAACAGGTACCCCTAAGAGGTCCGTTCTTATGGTCTCATCCAACACCACAGGAGGAGGGTCCTTAGAAGGACTGGGTCCCTAGTTTACGTACAGAGAATATAGGGGACGTAACCGTCCAACCAAAAATAGATCCTTCTCATTGAACGTTCGAGAGTTAAATATGTTCTACAAGTCTGTCGTTGTAAGTAAACGTTTGACTTGTCCTATGATCGCAATTCACCGACGATATTTTTAGTGGATACTTATCCGATTATACATCCTTTCATGTTTACAAAAAGAGTTATGGTTTTAGTATTCGTAGTGAGACCAATAGACATAAGGTTTTCTTGTTTATAAAAAGAGTCATGGTTTTAGTATTCACAGAGGGACCAATAAGGTTTCGTGGGTAGACAATCTCTACTCCTAATTATAATGTCTCTTTCTTACATTTTATTTCTGAACTCACAACGACAAAACACAATATGAATAATTTTGGTCTTTTTCAATTCGTTGACTACGTCAGTGGATCGATTTACCTTTGTCTTAATCTCCATCTTCGTTCATATGGACCGACGTCTCAAGTACTTACAAAATTACTGAGACCATGTGACAAACTGAACCAAAAGTACCCCTTTTAAGAAACAGAGGTGTAATAATTGTCAAACTCTTAAACCTGATGGTACGTAGTCCACTCTATTTGACTATGGTGTTTTCTTTCTCTCTTTACTTCTGTCTGACTTCAAATTCACGAATGTAAAATTACTTTTTTTACCGGAAAGAGAAAATGAAAGTCTATTACTGTAACTTCGTACTTCGTCTCTAGTTTTCTAGTTTGTCTCCTGGTTTGACTCTCTGGAAATCAGACTTAAGACGGGAAACCTATCTTAGAGTTCGAAGGAGTAGGTTTGAGATAACTGGAGTCTCTCTAGTCAAGGACAGTGAAAAAAGATAAATACTACTAGGAACATAGTTAAGAAGTTGATTAAGATCCAGTTTTCTTTAGTATGAGACCTTGTAACACTAAAAACTTCATTTCCGAAACACTATTTAATAACAAAACCACCCCCCTGTAGGAATTCGTAATAAAAGAAGATTATTCGTATTAAATCACTTTAAGACTCGTATTGTAACTTGATTTCTAAACAGAGTGTTAACTGACAGTTATTAAAAAGATCAATTCACATAATAAAGACAACACTCAATACCGAATGGACTGATTTTCTCCTTCCTAACAAATTTTTATTACAAAGTTATCCGTATGAATCAAAGAATAGGTATTTTGGACCGAGGTAGACCCAGTTTTGGACATTTGTAAATTCTAGAGGTAAGGAATCGGAAGGTTACGATAAAACAGAGTGAGTGAATGATCCCGTAAAATCAGTATAAGTGACAAAATTTACTGTAGACCTGTAACCAGTAAGTTTACGTATACAGGTCAGACCTTGAAAGGTGACTTGAAGTGTGTGTCTGTGGTTACAAGGATAAGTTGTAAAATCTGTCTTGTGGAAGTTTCGATTTGAAACTAAAATGTGGGTTGAGATAAGGAGACTGTTAAAAGAGGGAGTGTCGTTCATTCGATTCTTGAGGGTAAAATTTACAGAACTGACTTTTTGAAACCTTAATAGTAATTAACTAGAGAAAGAAAATATGAAGTAAAGATTAAGTATTTATCTGTAATTATCTCAGACGGTTACGATTACAGTTTAGCGTAGAACTCAGACGGTCAAGAATGGTTGAGACGGGACGGTGAGATCAATCTGACACAGATCGCTACCTGCGTTCAGACTCACTTGAGACCCTCAACCACTACCTGTCCCTCCGGGCCGCACGACGCTAAGTACCCCAGCGTTTCTCAGTCTGTGCTGACTCACTGACTTGGCTTGGCTTGGTTTACTAATAACTTTAGTGAAGGATCGACTAGATAAAGGAAAAGTAGAGAGAGGTCTCAAATAAAATTTTGTTGACACGATAGGTGAGTTTATTATTTAATCTAGTAAATCGTGTAACGAGAACAGGACCGTTATCAAAAGGTCAAGGAATCTCCTGTTTGGTTTGACAAATGTTGTCAAATGTACCCAAACATAGACGATGCAAATGAGAAGTCGGACACACTAAAATAACAAATAAAAAGAGTGAGACGAAAGACTGAAATGACAAGGAATTTTTGTAAGTTCATCAAAACTGGGTTCAGAGTCCAATAAGTACAATGGATCTGTAGGGAGGGGGGTTCCTTTTAAACACTGAGTTTTAGAATGGAATGGGACCAAAGACGAGTTTTAAGTGTAATAGTCTCATAAAGAGGAAAACTGTAACAAAAATATATTTTATCCAACCTGTTTTTACGAAGGTGGTGGTTGTGATAATCTCGAAAGGGTAAGAATGGTTTGAAATAAAAGAGTACTTTTAGTAGGAATGGACTTTAATATATATATATATACAAAGTCAAAAAAAAACATAGGGTAATGGTTTACCTTCAAGGTATACGGGTTCACGACTTAACGTTACAGTAATGTGTCATAGATCTTACATTGTACGTACGTATACACATGTTAATTCATCACCGTATACCTTTTACTGGTCAATTACGTTAACAAGAATCTGGTTGATGAGACAATATGTTCCGCAATTTTACTGTTTACCTCACCGAAAGAGACCAGTAGGTCACTAATTCTTATTTAGAAGATTACGACTCCTATCCTCAAGTTAGGGATCAGTCCTTTGATTCTAGGGTGTACGATGACCCGTTGATTTGACGTGTGACGTTGATTCTTGACTATATCGGTTTTTATTTATTTATTGAGAAATAAATTTCCTCTTCTTTACTTGTCTCTGGATGATTCAGAAGATGAATCAATAAAGGTCCAACGATTAAAAGTTTATATTTTTATAATTTTAAGATATGGATATTTTACCAGTGGGAAGAGTAACTATAGACGATAAATAAAAAGTCAACCAAATACAAAGTATTTATCCGTAAAGGGAGTGGTACTTTGAACTATATCAATAAGTTCCCCTTTTTTACGTAGTAATAATAAGGATTTGGTAACGAAAACGATCTATTTATTTATCTATTATTTAGATAATGATTATTAACTGAAATTTACTAAGTCTCATCGTGACTCTTTTATGTGGACTGAAATCCGGAGTTTTTTGTTTCCGATTACTTTCAGAACCATTCGTACCGTATTATAGATTAAAATTTTCAAATAGTAAAGGTATTACCTCTCAAGGTTTCATGATGAATGAAGTTCAATATTTTTGAATCAGACAAATTTTCCATTCATATAGAGATCTGTTAAAAAAATTTCTATCGGTTCTCCTTAAAAGTTTTACCTGAATCGAATCACGAAAGAAACATTATAACGAGGTTTAATATTATTTAAATGGAATGGAAAAAGTCTTGTACATGTTATATAGTATATACAAATAAAGTGAATATGAAACGTTAACTACCAACAATAAGTCTTTATCTTGTGTCAAAAGGTAACCGGTTTAATCACTTCAAAGACTTTTATTTAGGACTAAAAACGATAATCTTTATGACAATGACTTTTATCATAACATTTACAGATATGATAAAAATATACAAACAGAAACAAAAATTAAGGTAAAATGACGAATTTTTTAACCTTATGGATGATTGATGAAACAAAACCCCCCGAGATTTTAGTGACGTCTACTACTAACGTCGGTACTTTAATTTTCTGCGAATGAGGAACCTTCCTTTCAATACTGGTTGGATCTATCGTATAATTTTTCGTCTCTATAATGAAACGGTTGTTTCCAGGTAGATCAGTTCCGATACCAAAAAGGTCAACAGTACATACCTACACTCTCAACCTGACACTTCTTTCGACTCGTGACTTCTTGACTTCGAAAACTTGACACCACAACCTCTTCTGAGAACTCTCAGGGAACCTGAAGTTCCTCTAGGTTGGTCAGGTAGGATTACCTCTAGTCAGGACCCACAAGTAACCTTCCTGACTACAACTTCGACTTTGAGGTTATGAAACCGGTGGAGTCCGTTTCTCAACTGAGTAACCTTTTCTGGGACTACGACCCTCCCTTACCCCCGTCCTCCTCTTCCCCTGATGTCTTCTACTCTACCGACCTACCGTAGTGGCTAAGCTATCTGTACTCAAACTCATATGAGGCCCTCAACCACTACCTGTCCCTCCGGACCGTACGGTGGTAAGTACCCCAGCGCTTCTCAACCTGTACTGACTCGGTGACTTGACTTGACTTGACTTGATTGTGAATTTTAATGTAATCATAGATGTAAGAGAAAGTTTCTAATTTTACGTTTTTCATCGAGGATTGAGTAAGATTCTTCGGTCATAATGGATTGAGGTTTGGTCTTTACTGTAATATTTTTTTTTTTTTCGATATCTGGATACAGAGAGTACTTGTGTCTTACTTTTTAGGAGTTGTTTTAGAATCACATAACTTAGATTGTTACATATTTTTCTTAATACGTGGGGTTGGTTCACCCTAAATAGGGTCCATACGTTTTGAGTTATATTACATTCGGTAGTATAGTTGTATGAATTCTTCTATTAAATAAACTAGGATAGTTATCTACTCTCCTAAACTGTTTTAAATACTATGTTTAGAGTTTTGATTTTTATCTCACCTTGAATTGAACTCTTCATAATAGACGGTTTTTGGAAGTATATTGTTTTATAATTACCGGTCTTTAATTTTCGAAAAACTGGCACTAGTCCTTATTCTGTTTCTACAGTGGAAAGTGGTCAGGAAAAGTTATAGTTTGACTTTCAGGTTCGATTACGTAATTTAGTTATTTTCCTTTATTTTCCATATATCAAACTTTTCTTTTTCATTTCAACCAAAACAAGTGTGTATCATACTAGTAGATACATCTTTTGAGTTTTCTAAATTATTTTTATTTGAGGACCTCGATTATTTATTGAGATTGTCCAACTTTCTATTTATTTCAAGTATATGTTTTGAGTTAGTGAAAGGACATATGATCGTTACTTGTTTATTTATGTATCTAAAACTTTAATTTTCGTGTAATTATAATCGTGTAGAACGGTTCTCTTTATAAACCATATTAAGATCGTTTGATACATGTTCTATACACACTCCTTTCGATGTTTTGAAACCATTTACTTTAGTGTTCTATTGATTTATTTTCCTCTCTATAATGAACGTGTGTCCATCCCTCTGAGTGATAACTGTGTTACGGTTAAGAAGGGTTGAAGTAGATATATAATTATGTTAGAGTTAATTTTGGGTTCGTTCAATACAAAACCTATAACTGGTTAATATTTCAAATAAACCTCTCAGTTTTCTAGGTCTTATGAGTTATGTTATAATCTATACTTTTTTTTCAACCCTTTGACTGTGATGGACTCTGAATGTTACCTCGTTTTTTGTAGTAAAAGTTTTCTCACTATCCTGTTGACCTGTAGATATACGTTTTGTCTCTCTTTCTCTCTTTTTATTTAGATCTGTGTCTGGAATATAGTAAGTGTTTTTTATTAAGTTTTACCTGGTATCTGGATTTTTAATGTCTTCTTTGATGTTTTGAGGATTACTATTGTATGTTCTTTTGTTGTATTAGAACCCAGACCCCTACCGAAAAATCTATGTCGTGGTATCAGTACTAGGTACTTTCGTTAGTAACTGTTCGACGACGATTCAGCGAAGTCAGCACAGGCTGAGACACGTTGGGGTATCAGCCGTCGGGTGGTCAGAGGGGGCAGGGACCCTAAGAGGTCCGTTCTTGTGACCTCACCCAACGGTAAAGGAAGAGGTTACGTGCTTTCACTTTTCAGTTTCACTTCAGTGAGTCAGTACAGGCTGGGAGTCATTGGGGTACCTGACGTCGGATGGTCCGAAGAGGTAGGTACCCTAAAAGGTCCGTTCTCATGACCTTACCCGACGGTAACGGAAGAGGCAGTAACTGTTCGAGCCGAAATAATTTTACTCTTTGAAGACAAGACCTCATTGTCACAATTCTCTTACTCTTCTGTTCGGTATCTTTCTCTCACTTATGAGCCCTTTATATATACACTATTTATCGATAATAGGTATTATACATTTCACGAGAATTCTGAGTCGTTATCTTTTGTTTATCGAAATAAATTTTTATCCGTTTCACGGATTTATTCGTGGAGTGATTTTTTCTATCTTTTTCTACCGTTTATTTGTATACTTATAGACGAGTCGTAGTGGACAGGAATCCCATAACGTTTAATTTTGTTTTACTTTAAGATGATGTATAGAAAATTTTACCGGTTTTACGTTTTGTAACCACTAAGGTTTACGACCGTTCCAACGTCCCGTTATCTTTGAGAGTGAGTAACGACCATCTTTATGTTTGACTATGTCAGGTAAAACTTCCATCAAAACGTCAAAAATATTATGATTTATATGAAAATGGTATGATAGGTCATTTAAACAGAGAAACCATAAATGTGCTCATTCCATTTTTAAATACAGATGTGTTTTTGTACGTGTGTCTGATTATCGTCGAAATAAGTATTAATAGTTTTGAACCTTCGTTAGTTCTACTTAGTCATTTATTCGACACCATGTAGATCTGTTACCTCATAATCAGTCACGATTTTATATACGATAGTTCTGTACTCGTCTGTGTCTCTTTTGAATGTATACACAAAGATTTACTTTCTGAGGTTAGTCTTTCCAGTGTAGGATATCCTAAGGATACAATTGTAAGACCTCTTCCATTTTGATATCTCTGTCGTTTTTCTCGTCACCAACAGTTCTCAACCCTATTCCCCCTCCCTTCGTGTCAACCTCGTGTCTCTAAAAAATCCCCTACCTTGATAAGACATAATTTTTTAGAAGGACGGTTACGTCATTTGTCCCCAAACTCCGAACCCAGTCCTTCTAGTGGACCTCTTCCGTTACCGTTGGGTAAGGTTATAAGAACGGATACTTTAGGTTACCTGTTTTTTTGGACTGTCCGATGTCAGGTACCCCAGTGTTTTCTCAGTCTGTGTTGAGTCACTGATTGGTTGTCGTCGTCAGTAGTATGTAATCAGATTTAGGTATCTTACGTGTTGTGGTTTTTATTTGGGATTACATTTGATACCTGAATCCTACTACCACACAACAATATCTAATTATATAACACTCTTGAGATGGAGAAACTACAACTACAGTTATCTGTCCCTCCGACACATACACGTCTAATACCATATATACCTTTGAGAGACATGAAAGACGAGTTAAAGGAACATTTGGATTTTCACAAGAATTTTACAGAAAAAAAAAAAAAAAGGTTTATCTCATTAGTTTTCAATCCACGGGGTCTCTTCCAAGGGACTTCAGATCGAACGAAAGGTAAGAAGATACGATTCGACAAATAATGTTCCAACCTCAATAGTAAAGAAACAATTAAAACAAAAGTAAATACTTAAACCAGACAACGAAAGACACTGTGAAGACTACTACTTTTTACTGACAAAAATTAAAAGTGTTCCTTCCGACACACGTTATGGACTTACGATCATAATACTTTTAATCATATAAGCAAAAGATGCCGACGGTGTTTTTTTACTGATGGTTGAACTATTGAATTTTATTGTCTTTAAATAAAAGAGTGTCAAGACCTTCACTTTTCAGACTGTTGTTCCACAGTCGCCCAACTAAAGAAGACCTTGACGTCTTTCTTCAAACAGTAGAGGAAGAGAGCGTATAAGACCTCCGACAGTCGTTAGAGACAACAGTCAACCTTACGTCTATGTCACGAGGTTAGAGGTGGAAGTCGAAAACAACTTAAGAGAGGAGACAGAAATTTGGAGAGGAGAAGAATGTACCTGGGAACAGTAACTTAAACCCTCCATGAACCAACCAGGACCTACTAGAGTAAAACTCTATGAAGTCAACTAATAAGACATTTCTGGGAAAAGAGAAATTTATTCTGAGTGAATGTCCATACTCCACAATCCTAAACTTGTATAGAAGAATTCTCAAATGATAAGTTAGGTCATGTCAATGACCATAATTATAACAGGATGTTACAGTATTGTTGTATAAACACAGAGGTTAGTCGACCGAGAATGTAAATATTGAATACCCTCTCCTTTTTCTGGTCACTTTAAACTTTTATGAAGGTTCTTAAAAGAAGAACCTAAATTTACTTTTCTCACGTATGAAAAATATTAGTCGTTATTGATTTTTATATAATTATATGCACTCTAAAAAATTTTTGTCTGTTTTGTAAGATTACCAAGTACATCTAAGAATGTATAAAATACTACACGAGAAGGAGTCAAGAGGTTAAATCGTTTCTAACATCTCGAAGAGTCTTAAGACATTGAGCATAAAATCCGAATGTATTTAGTACTTAAAATCTAGATTGGTGAGTCTGATCTAGTAGATGAAAATAAACGAAAAGAAACCAAATAAAGAAGTTTCAAATTTGTAATAAATTGTCACCACATAACCTCCATGTACTCCAAAGTTTCTCAACCTGTACTGAATTGTTGATTTGTTGTTGTGGTGTTACAGTCACGACTGTAGTATGGGATAATATAATTGGATAATATAATGTAATCAGAGGATCCTCTGGGGTTTTCCCTAAGGATATTTTTCATTAATTGTCCTTTTATTTTCCTCTCTAATAGTTTATAAGAAACCAAGATTGACACGAACATTTCCAATATAACCATCCATTTGTAGGGTCATGTCGGTAGTACGTTCTTTCCAAACTCCAAACAAAAGCTCAATTTTTTTAAGTAAGGACAAAAAAAAAAAAAATTAAAAAAAGGACTAAGAGGAAAAGTCGTGACAGTGGTATTATATCTCACCCTTTTTATAATTTAAGTGACATCCTTTGCTCGGATGTAAAACAAGAAAATTTATTACCCGAATATTGATACGTCCTGTTTGGGAGGGACTGTAACTGTTGAAATTTCGTAGAGAGAGAGGTAGAAGTCGACTCCCTTCATTTTCGGTAACAATAACTACATACACTTTAAGACCCTTTCTTCGTCTCGACCCCTTTTGTACATAAGAGGGATTAGGGTCAATCCCCTGGTTAAACGTCAAATGGTTAAAGGTATATCTACCAACATAAGTAAGGAGACGAAACTAATAAACAGGTCAACATTTTGTGGAGGGGAGGGGTTTGTGTGTGAAACGAACCCAAATCGACTACTACTCCAGACTTATAGCCACCTTACTTCTTATCTTCCCACAAACTTACAGTAATATAAACAGTCACCCGATAAGTCCTCTTGAATCAATCGATACTAAGGAGGAGGAATAGTAGTTTTTTGACGAGACTTATGCAGTGGTACACCACCTTAACCCCATGGTTTAATCGTGTCTCCTACAATAATCACTAACTTCTTACTAGATGAGGTTTTCTTCATCGATATACAAAAGTAGACAAAATTTTATACAAGACTATTATGACATCGATAAGAAACGTAAATTCCTAAGACCTTTTAGACCTCTTATGTTACACTCTGTTTAATCTGACTCCTTTCTCAGTCTATCGTTTATTCCCACTTTTTTTACAGTTTTAGGGTTTATCTTAATAGAAGCTGACAGATTCAAACTCTACTTAGAGAGTACCAGTTACGTCCTAAGATCTGATGTAAATTACTCGAAAAACTTTGTGTCTTCTAAGAACGATTTTAATTTTTAATTAAGGGACCCTGAACATACCTTACTTCGATTCAGACAAAATGGTACTGAGTTCTAAATCAGTGACATCCTTACACTCATATCCGTTATATTCTAGGAACGAACTATCACTAACAGATTATATATGTTATCGAATATAAAATGTAAAGAAAGACAACGGAGTTTTAGAATTACGTATTAGAAGACATATGATCTTCAAAACCAAGTCAGAAACATAGTAAATCAGGAGTCCCTTTTTTGAATTCTTTTTTTTTTCTTTCTTTCTTTGATAGTAACAAAAAAGGAATTCCTTTTATGGAGACTGAAAGAAAAGGTTAAGGTAATTTAGTTCAGAGAGAGAGAAATTTTTTTTTTTTTTAGTAGATTTTTTGACAACACGAAGCAGAGAAGTCAACACAGGTTAACAAAACGTTGGGGTACCTGTCATCGGGTGGTCCGAGTAGACAGGTACCCTAAGAGGTCCGTACTTATGTCCTCACTCAACGGTATGGGAGGTGGTCCTTCTAGAAGACTGGGTCCCTAACTTAGACGTAGAGTACAGAGGACGTAACCGTTCACCCAAGAAATGGTGATCGTGGTGCATCTTTCAGGAACGAGTGTTCAAAATGACTTGCTGTAGTAAGAAATAGTTAATAAAGGTAAGTACTGATATTTAATGAAATCCCACTTCTATTACTGAATTACTTAGTCAGACTTAATTGGTGACACGTGTGACACTTGTATCATAAGTATAATTTTGATCTATCTCACTCATCTGTCTTCCACTCTGTCTCTCTCTCTTCAAAACTTAAAAAATTCTCTCATTAAATGTTCGATGTCTTGTACGTCTTTTTGTCTGCCTCTCCTTATAACTTCGGTGTAGAATACCATTTTTGATACTTTCCTAGGATATCACATTTTATTATTTAAGTGTAATCCACAGAGGTTTGTTTTCGAATTAGTAAGAAATAGGTTTTTTTTTTTTTTTTATCTTAGATATAGAACCAACCCTCCACCTATCTTCTACCTACCAATTCTGGGAAAATTGAAAGACTAGATACCTAAGATAAAAGTACACACGTAATAAGATAATTTTATAAACAAGTGTTAAAAAGGAGGTTTTAGTTAGTAGCTTTCGTTAAGTGAAATAAACACCTAAAATTCAAGAAACATCGTTTTTAATACAGAAGTATTTTAAAAGTCTTCGACCTGACGTTCCTCTAGGTTGGTCAGGTAAGACTTCCTCTAGTTGGGACCCTAAAGAAACCTTCCTTACTACGATTTCGACTTTGAGGTCATGAACCGGTGGAGTACGTTTCTCAACTGTATGTCGAATCAACTAAATTTTACAAAAATAAGTAGATGGACAAGATGGAGTGGTTCCTCCATTTTAGTTTACTTAGTTTACTAGTCAGTTTACATATTTCCAGTCTACTATCTTTGTTACGATTCTTTAATAATTCTGTTTGTATCAAAACAGTCCTGACGTAAATTACACCATTGTAAGAATCATAATACAAAAATTCGTTCCCGATTACGCGTTAAAACAAAATTTTAATGGCTCTCTGTATAACAAAGACCTGATAATTGAAAAAAAAGTCATAAATCTAGTGTTGAGGCTTCCGAAGCGATATAAAACTGTCCATGACTGTTTCTCACAGTACCTTAACACTGAGTTAACAGTGGAAATCTCACAAGTTCGACTTTTTAAGTCCTACTCACGATCCATGATTAATCTTGACAATATAATCCTTTCGTTTATGTTATCACAGATTGTAATTTGTTTCGTGTCAAGAGGATTTTTTACCAAAGAAACACACACCCAATCAGATATTTTGGGAAAACGTACAATTACTTCGTGTTTGTTAATAACGGTCTCATTGATCAGAGAGTGTTAATGTTTTTAGTGTATTTTCGGAACAAACAACAGAATACTAAAAATTACAATTAAAGCGTGAACTATTAAAGTCTAAAGTAAACATGGAGTCACGTGTTAATCCAAAAATATAGATACTTCCACTTCCGATCATGACCCTTTTTATTGAGGAGTACCTTTTTTCATTGTATCAGTATAAGTTTTACTCTGATAGTCTGTGGGATTTTCTCTACCTCTTTTCACTACTCGTCTTAAAGGTAGTTCCCTCTTCTGTTGTAAATACACCGACTTTCTTCTCATAAAGGATGTCTTTAACCTCCTCCCACTTCTTCAGCCACTTTTCTCCCTTTTTTAGTGTGTTGTTATCTTATCACACCCCTTCTTAGATCTTAATTCTGTATCCACCTTAGTAGTCGCTTGATCGTGGATAATGTACCATTTAACATCAACATCAACTATTTGATCATACCGTTACGACCCTACTTAAGTTCATGTACCTCTGTTGACCTGCGGTTTTGAGTCGGTTCTTAACGTTTATAACGTTTGTGACTCTCGTGAACCACTTTAAAATCCCTTTTGACTTACCAATGAATTGACTACTTCTTGAGACATAATTCTAGTCTACCTTCACCGTCTAAAAATAAAACGATTTTGTCCAAAAGGAAAAACAAAGTGTTCACACGTCCCCTTGAATGAAGAGTGTTAAGGAGTAATCGATTGTTAGATTAGAAAATAAATTATTCCGTCTATCATTACCTAATTTATCAAAAAGAGGACTTTTTTTTATCTCTATAAACCATACCGTATAAATTAAACAAATATGTAATTTTATAGAAGAAATCGATGTTTGGTAGTCTTTAATGAAACTAGTCACAACTAGAGGACGTCACCGACACTCTTGAGACTTAAAAGATCAACGACAATGAAGAATCTGTTACACTGTATATGGTCCATTCTCGTATTTAAATTACGATAGAATCTACAACAAGGATGAAGGGACCACCGAGTCTGCCATTTTGCAGAACGAATGTTACACCCTCTGGACCCAAGCTAGGGACCCAGCCCTTCTAGGAGACCTCTTCCTTTATCGTTGGGTGAGGTCATGAGAACGGACCTTTTAGGGTACCTGTCTCCTCACACCATCCGATGTCAAGGACCGCAGTGTTTCTCAGCCTGTGCTGAGTCGATGAAGTGAAACTTTTTCAGAATCTGTAACAACTTATCTCGTGTTACAAACTTTCCAGTCTTAAGTAAAAAGACAATCATAAGAAAAAGAACAAAAATAAATTACGTTGGACTCCGTATATTTTAACAAAGTCGAGAAAGTATCCTAAATTTTGTGACTTTATATGAATTTTACTTACGTAAATTTGATAATCATATTTTTTAAGTTTTGGGTTTTGAAAGGGTATTTTGATTGTAGCATTGAGAAAAAAAATTGTTCGAAGGGACCACCGAGTCTGTAATTTCTTAGGCGAACGTTACCTCCTGTGGGCCGAAACTAGGGACCGAACCCTTCTAGGGGACCTCTTCCCTTACTGTTGTGTGAGGTAATAAGAACGGTCCTCTTAAGGTACCGGTCTCCTATGACCGCCCATTGTCAGGTACCTCAGAGTTTCTCAGTCTGTGTTGACTCGATGATTGGAAAAGTGTACAAGTATCAGAGTGAAAACAAATAAATGAATAAAACCAGATGATAACTTTCGTAGGAAGTTTCGTGATCTCAAAAGGTCACCATTTAAAAGACCAGTGAATAAAATACCATTTAAACGTAGGAACAATGAATAGGTGATGTCAATTACGTACATCAATCTTTTCGTATAGAATAGTGTACTTTTATAGTAATTATATGGGAACGTTGATCCATTGTCAAATCTTTATAACATGTCGAAATCCATTTATTAACACAGTACTAAAAGTGTCAAACTTCCACTGTTAAGGAGAGAAAGACTGGAAAGAGGAGGTGATGACAGATGAATGGGTTCCTCTTGTCCTTCCTTCCTTTCCTTTCGTCCGTCTTTCCCTCCCTTCCTCGATCCTTCCTTCCTTTTCCTTAAGACTCCAACACAGACTCAACAAAGATGATATATTTCGTTTTTTTATGGGGACCCAAAAAGAAAATCTTTCAATCGTGACGACAATTGAAGTATGTTTGAACTATTATGGGTAAGGAATTAGCATACCTTCAGATATTGTTTATAAACGACGTAATCAGTACATGTAAAAGTTACATTTCTGAAAATTTGAACGAACTGTTTATTAATTTGGACAAAATCCATTTGTACAACTCCGTTTTCAGTCTTATATGTACAATACACAAATTTATACATTACTTTGACTTGGGTGAATCACACTTTTTAGTAAAGACATAGTGGATTTTTAACCACCACCGATGGATATCATATTATTAGAGTTCAAATACAGGTACCGAACAAAGAAAACCACAGAAACTTGGGAGTTTTATAAAAAAAAATGAAATAAAGAAAAATTTTAATATAAAAGTACCTTTCCGTATAACAATATTTATATCGTCACACATGTACAGTCAGAGTTTGAGGGTCAGATAGGGAGGGAGGATGGGAAGCGGAAATCATTACCATGGATTGCAAATGAGCAGGAGATCAAGTTCAGATACAACAACAAGTCGGCGGGTAAGTACAGACTAAGAAACGCTGGGGTACCTGACGTCGTGTGGTCCGGAGGGACGGTAGGAAGTCACAGTATAGAAAAACAGGAAAATATGTAAGTACTCCAAGAGTGTCGTTCATATGATCCCACCAAACGGTAAGGGAGGAGGTCACCTAGTGCAAAACAGTCTTGAGAGGAGATACTGGACCGACAGAACCCACCGGGATGTGTCGTACAGAGTATTGAAGTAACTCAATGTGTTCGAGGAAACGGTGTTGTTCCGTCCCTAGGTATTTCTCCTAAGTTAAAGATATAGGTTCTGGAATCAAGGATCTAAATCCTTTTGAATGTATCATGTTTTATTTGTAAATCGTCACAATGATAACTCAGATTTTATATTGACTTGTAATCTCCAATTATTAAACCATTTCGTTTTCTGTCAAACCCTTTACATGTGGAATTACCCGTAATGTATTGCAGTAGTAAGAACTTTGCCTAATCTATATAATATCATTTGTAAGGTTTTAGTAGAAAGAACAGTAAAATTTCATGCGTTATGTAAAAAGGTATTGTAAATCGGAAGTGTGTTTTACCTCCACCAATTTACTCAAGTGTTTTTATTAAGGATAAGTAGTAAGTATTTGGAATTTTACTAAGGAGACAGATTTTAAATTCTTAACTTTTATAGAGACCTTCATCTTTACGGTGAATTCGTTTTCTTACGGTTTCTCAGATTTTTGTCTCATCTATGCACATATACATATCGTCTGAGTGACACGACATGTGGACTTTGATTGTGTTGTAACAGTTAGTTGATGTAGGGTCATTTCCAAATTCTGTTTCTCTTTACTACGGGGAACAAAAAGAGGTTTAAAGTAGAAGACGAGATCCGTACCAATCCATTGGACTCTTTCGGTGAAGGTCGGATCGATCTCTTTACCCTTGTTGGTACAAAGGGTAGGACGACAGGGATACCGCTTAGAAAAGGAAAGTGACGATGATGGCAAAGGACTTATACCTCCTCGAGTCCTTTGAAGGAAGTTTATTAAGAAGTCAATAATATGAGGTCCCTCTTTTACTGAACATATTCGGTAAAGATGGCAGTGAAGGAGGAAAGGTTTGAAGTCCACGTGTGTGTGTGTGTGGGGAATCCTGTAGGGGTTAAAAATGGTCGGGTCTAGGACCCTTCTTTTACGTATGGGAGTGGGTACGGAAAACCGACGATAGACCGACATAGGTAAGGTGTCGACCCTACTGATCGGGATGACAAAATAAATACTACGTTAGTCGACGACATTCTTCCACTCGACATTGACGATAAGGTAACGTATTTTTTTTCGGAAAAATCGGGATACAATATTTGTAAATTTTCAGAGAGAATGGGAAAATCTTTTTCGTGTCGTCCTCCATCTATCTCCAGTGATCTTCAGAGATTAAGTAGATGTAAATATCATCCACAACGTTCGAGATAATCGTCTTTTACATACCGTCAGTCTAGATTCAAATTATAAAATGAAATTGATAGATGGAGAGATAGATTACGGTCTCGACACGGGTACTAACCACCATACATCTGTGAATGATCGCTTTCGAAGGGGAAACCGTCTTTTATAGTCAACCTTTTGACGACAATACTATTATATAAACACATAGTTGAGTCTTTTAGGAGTTCTCTAAAAAAAAAAGGGGGACGTGTTCGTTTGTGTCTCATGTGTTCCGAAAGACGGATAGATCTATGACTATACGTGATTTTACTTACCATTGATCTGTGCAGACATATAACAGAACGTCCAGTGGTTACCTTTTATAAAACTTGACCCTTTGATCGACAGAAGAGTGGTATGGTCACTTTCACGAGATTTTCCTTGAAGTCGTGGGTGTATGGTTGAATCGTCGGACTTTCGATCATTTCACGACGTTCGACCGACTGAAGTAGGACCTCAGAGTCTTACCAAAGGAAGGACCCGGGTAAAGAAGAAGCCTGTGACGGTAGAACACTCATGATTTATGTAGTAGTCACTCAGAGTAAGAGTACATAATGTGATTATGTAGTAACCTTACTGTTGACGAAGACTACTAGATAATTACGTTATGTAGTCTCACTCCACAAACTTACCCTATAATGAGTCTCTGGTCACGGCAGATGTATTTCGACCCAGGTTTTAGGTTAAGGTAAATTAATGTGTCTTAAGTATCGTGCGATCGTAGCCTGTTTGTGATGGTTTTAGGTTAGTAGTAGTTTCTTTAATAAACGTAAGAGTAATTTAATAGTTGTTTTTAGAAAGGGAAAGGACCTTTACCTTGACAGACTATTCAGTCACTAAGTCTGAGGTACTCGAGTGGTGGGAGATACTGTGTGTTCTTAATAAAACGTTTCCGGGTACTTATTTTGTTTATGAGAAAGGAATGGGAGTGACGGAGTGTATGATATCAGTAATTTTTTCTGTAGTCTAAAAAAAGTAGTTTTCATGTTAAATAAACCAATTGTATGTGTAACTTAACTTACAAGAAACAAACATCAGTGGTCTGTGGTAGGTTTGTAAACATGAAGACATTTATAATATGTGTCTTTTTTTTTTTTTTCTGTGGTCTTTTTTCGTTGACTTAAACGAGTCAATACCACGTGAGACATATGCACAGTAAACAGTGTTTCGATAGTATTTCGTGTGGGTCACGGAGACAAGAAGTAAAGACGTATTCTATGTAGATAAACACAAACCTTTCGAATGACACTTTAAATTTAACGTATTAGACAACGAGAAACCAACCACGATGTTTATTCTAACCGTAACAGAAATTATTAGTTTAAAAATTTTAACGTAAGCTGGAAGTAATGGTACTTTAAAAAGTCTTTAAGTGAGAAAGTGGACGTAAAAAAACAACAAGTTCAACCTTAGGGAACTCACAAAAGGTACCACAAAGTATTGTTATTAGGTTATATTAAATTTACTTTGTCCATAGTTTTAAAATGTCGTAATTGGAGACTTAAACTCCAATAAAATGAAGGTTAATTTCAATTCTGGTGCTATTTCATTATACGGTCTAACCACGTAACCCAATACTTCGTTAACTTTAAACTAACATATTGGGAGAGGATGGAAACAGTGTCTAAAAAAGTTTATCTGATAAAACAAATTTTTCGTAAATAGACAACAATTACAGAAACCTCTTAAGTAGAACCCCAAATCTGACTTCTATTTACGTTCGTACACTTCCAAATACTTTTTACGGAGACGTTCACTGTGCGTCGGACCATACTCAATGGTGTCAGGCAAAGTGTATACCCCGTTAGGTACTTAGACGATGAACGGAACGTAAGTAATATAAACGACCGGTGCATAAAACAAGAAGGACAAAAACTCTGGGAAACTATATTATATAAGAATTTATGTTTTACGACTGTCATTTAGACTTTCCTTACTGTATATATGTAGATAATGTGTAAAAATATAAGATATATACTACTATATATGTATTACATTTTTCTCAGTGGAGTCATAGTTAACGTAGGAAGTGATAACTAACGTGTGGAGTTTATACACAAAGTAAATTTGAGTCCTGCTCTTAATTTTGATGAAGTTTAATTTGAAGTAAAATTTGTAATTTGAAGTTTAATTTGTAATTTTGATGAAGTTTATCTTCTCTACGAAATATTCCTAAGAAAATACTCCCATCCTTTCACACACACACACACACACACACACACTGTTTTCCTTGTTACCATTTATTACGTACAGAAGATCTTTATACCTAATTAGTTAGATCAAACTTAGACACTATTTCGAGGGACAGTGAATTTTTTACTTATATCTACAAAAAGGTGTACACTGAGAAAATAACTCAAATATTAAGGAGTCGTGAGTGTCAGGACAAAAGGTAATGAAAAAGAGAGGAAATGAAAATTGATTTCCAATGGAATCAGAGTTCTAAAGAAATGTATATGAAGTGTATTCTCATGAGTTGATTACCTCAAAAGTCGAGAACGATTAATTTCTTAATGGAACTCTAAATCTGTGTGTGATATACACTTATTATACGTCAATACCTTTTCTTCGTACGAGTACTACGCAAGTCGAAGGAAAGGAAAAGAACTTTACGAGAAGATAAAGTGAACTATTATAACACGGTAGGAACCTGAGAATCCAACAGATAGAGTGTGATGGTAAGACATACCTCAATCCATGTGTACTTTTCGGTATGAGGTCGGACACCGACGGGACCCAATTATGTCCCTTTCACGAAAGACACGAGACTGTGTTCCAACCTTCACGCGAGTACCATTGTCTAGAGGGGGTGTGGTAGCACTTCAAAGTTCTACAGTGCTCCTGCTCCTCTCTACCGGCCTGAGGTAGTGAGACCTACGTGAGTCCCCGACTTACTTAAACTTTATACTGGTTCAGACTTACCTTCTCACCAGTGTTTCGGTTTTTGTTAATGAAGTCGAACGTTTTACAAATTTGCTAAATGAAGTGTCCTGTTTACGTCTCAGAAGTACACGACCCTTTCAGAATTTTGATATAAACCTGTTTTAAGCCAGTCCGAGTAAAGTGGTCAATAACCTTCTCCCCTTCCGTTCCCTAAACTCTACGGTCGGGGTAAGCCACTCCCTAAAAGACTTTGGGTTTGGGGACAGGACAGTAGAAACAAAGTCTTTCAGACTACACAAGTGCAAAAGGTAGTGGAACCCTTCTTTCGACTCCATTCATCGAATTAAATGTCTAACTACCCTGTTTGAATAAATTTTTAAGAGTCATACCAGAGTACTTAGTACATCCGGATAATTTGATTAACGATTCATTTAAATTCGTCATAATGTCATTTTAAGTTCTCTTAAATAGTAGTTAGACTTCTCTAGAAACCACCAGAGTACGACGGGGGGTGTCTATACAGAGTCTTGTAAGTAATACGGTATTAATATTTCAGAGAAACTTCTCCGATTTTTAGGGCTCTGCGGAGAGTAGTTAATAAAAGTGGACAATTAAGTAAAACACACTCCATTATTGGAGTCGTATTATTGTTTACACGTTCATGAGGCTAAAACGTTAATTTTCGTCGTCCCGAAGATAAAACTAGTATGTCTGACACTGTAGGTAGTATCTTTTGTTAAACCCGGATCGTCCTACTGTCTACGGCATGACTACCGAGATGATTGATTGACGGACAGGATCCCTTTTTTTTTTTTTTACCAGTCCGAAGGTGGGCGTCGACGTTCGATAGACTATCGAAGACTGGTCAGTCGTCCTCTTTCGGACGTACTGATTTAATGACTTTCCATTAAAATGAAGAGTTTTACTCCTAAAGACTCGGTATTTACATACGTAAGGTCACCGACGACATTAAACCCTTGTTTATCGGGAAAAGTAAACTTTTACTGCCCTTGGTGACGGTCACAAGTCCTGCAAAACAAAGAACCCGAAAATGTACTTTTTATGTTACATTACGAGTAATAAAGACGGGGAAAAGTGTAGAATAATCTGTCTCTTTCGTTCCACCAATAGACACGAGAGAATCCGATTTAGATGTGTACCTTCTATGAGGGGGGTGGAGGTCGAAGACCTGTCCACGGATTTATTATCTTCTCACAGTAAAAACAGAAAGGGAAACATATCTCAGGTTCACTTGAGATAGAGTCTTAACGTAGGGTGTTAGGATCGAGTTGACTTTCTGTGGATGTGGATTGGACTAAGGTAATGTTCCTGCTTCGACTAATGGACACGCAGGATCGACGTTCTTTACTTAATCGACGATTATTTAGGTCTACCTTCCAAAGACGGGAACAAAAAAATTTAGAGTTATAAAGTTTCCTCAAGTATTTTGTACTACGCGGAAGAGTAAAGCGAAGTTATCATTTCATAATCCCTAGAATGAGATCGGAAGTACTCTTATTGATAACAGAAAAAACTTTGTACGAACATACGATGACGGTTAGAACTTTTAGTATGTTGTCACGTTCATTCAAGACCGATTAACTTTCTTTTGTATTTATAAAAAGTACTAATGGAGGTTATCCTTTTCTGGAGTTTTTTTTAACTCCTCGGAACACATGACAGCAAAGAGGTTGTTTTGATTTAAGTCTCTTACCTAACACCTTATATCCGGTGACTCATGTTATTTTCGTCCATACTGTACTTTCGTTTTTGGTATAATACCCTTCAACAATACAAAAGTCCTACTGCACAAACTGAAGAAGGTGCACTTGACCTGTTGTTTCCTACTCTCTTTCTGTTTTCCAATTCGTGTCATGCTTGAAAGAGTCGTCAGGACGTAGAATTCTTCTGTCGGAGTAAATACGATAATTGTCTACTATACTATAATTGTGAAATGTGAAGCAAGGGTGTAAAGAACGTCTGTTTGTTTCTTCTCGTGAGACAAAGAACCCCTTTTAGATGACAAAGTCTCAGATAACATGGTCTGAGTATTTGGGACAGTTGTTCTTCCTACTTATCTACTATCTTCGGCCCAACACGACGACCTCTTTGTGTCTCGTCCCTTCCTTCTCCAATAAAAAGGTTACGAGACTAGACCCAAGAAGGATTTGTAAACTTCGATTAGCCCCCATCCAGAGGAAACTGAAAAACATCCCACTAGGAAGGTACAAGTGATAATCGTTTAGGAAATTTGAAGACGTTTTGCGGAGACGTATTCTTATTTTCAGAGACACTCGTCGAACCATTTAACATTCTGTGTTCAAGAAAAGTAGTCCCTCGTGTTACTTGTTAGTTTACTTTCTCTGTGTAATCTTGTTGTTTTAACGTTAATGGGTAGGCTCTAGGGGACATTACCCTTCGGTCCCCCTGTACCGGAAATACGTGTGTGAGACTGACATTGATTACGAGTCATCGGTAGTTGTTTAATACTGAGGACTGTGAAAACGACGGCGTCATAATTCGGGTCTCAGGTTACCTCTTTTATATACCAAAAATAATGTTTTAACAAGAACAAATGTTAAGATTATAGGAGAAGTAATAGATGAAAAGATCTGTAAAATCCGTCAAGACTTCTGGACCCCGTCGTGATCAGGACAGTATTTCTCTTTAATTACAACAATTTCAACCGGATCGACGGGAGACCCTGCCGACTTCTACACCTTTATATTCCGAGACAAAAATTTTACTTTTACTAATTTCCGTGTCTGTGGAACGAGAACCTCGTCGGTGATTTTGAAAATTATTTTATGTACCCGTGTATGTGTGTTTTCGAAGAAAAGAAAAGGAAAGTTATTCAGTAGTAGAAGAGAGGTAGAGAGAGAGTTTAGGGTGAAACAAGATATTTCTTTGTCGAACGAAATTTCTGATTATTCACATTTTTGTACTGGAGTAACAATATTTCTTGTGTAAATAAAGTAGGTCCTCATCGAGTAAGTTATTTCTGATTCGTGTCTCTTCGGTCCTCTCGGAAGAGGGTTATCAGTCATTCGATTAATCCTCGTGCAAAATTATCCATCAGAAATGTTGACTGGTCGAATTAGGGTGGAGACCTCTTGTGACTTCTTACCGGATTGGTAGTGGTGACGACCTCCTTACTTGACCGAACGTATAAGATCCCGAAGTCCCTCCCCAAAGTGGTCCCCGTTCGTTCTTTCTTTGTCGTTCGATCACCTTCAATGATCCTTAGGAAAATCTCTCTCTGATGGTTGTCATAGAACTTGTTTTACCGAGTATATAGGGTTCTTTTTACTGTCCTTTATTGAGTTTCCTTCTCTCGTATTGGAAACGGTAGACTCCCGCTTACTTGTCGTCAGTTCTATAGTGGAGAGACTAGGAGGGTTGGAATCAGTAAAGTAGTCCAATTGACTTACGAGAGGTATGTCGCAAACTCTCGTTTCATTGTGGGGGTGAGAGGGTTACAAAATTAAAATAATAAAATAAAGTTCTTGAGAACACAAAGGTGGTAAAAAGTAAAGAAGGAGACAAAGAAAGGAGGACAAAAAGAAGGAATGAAGGAAAGAAAAATAAAGAGGAGAGAGATAAAGAAAGAAAGAGAAAGTCAAAGAAAAATTAAACGGGATGAAGACGAGTCTATTGTTTACACATTGATTATCGGTATACCCTCCTTATTTTCGAGATGTCATCGGAATTCAATAAAAATAAAAGGGATAACAAACGAACCAACCAATAAGTGTTCTCAATTACATCGAAGGAATGTTTCGATTTCAGGGATCTTCTATCGGTTTATAGTGACTCCAAGTGCTAGATATACGTACGAAGAGTGTAAGTCTATTAAAGTAGTTTATAGGTGAGATTTGTCTAAATCGTCTGAACTCAGAGAGTAAGAATATAAAAGTCCTCTTTGCATATCTTCGGTACACTTTGGTGTTTAGTTCCAGTAAAGTTGTCATAAACTTCTTGTAGTGGTGAATAAGGTAGTCTGTTCAACTTATAGGTTACCGTCGGTCCGACCGTAAATTGAGAGGGTGAGACGAGGAAAAAGTCATCCGTGGGTAAAAGAAGGGGTTCAAATCAACAAAACAAAAGAGAGAATTAAGGATCAAGACTCGGTGGTAATGTCTGTTTACCTCTTTTGTAAACTGGTGTGTGTCATTCGCCCTCACGGTCAAGGGAGTTTGTCGATGTTGTCGGTGTGAAAAAGAGGACCCCGGACTATGTTTCACCGGCTTTATGGTGTTTACCTACAGGATAGGAAGTCTAAACGTTCGATAAGATTGAAAGTCCTCGGTGGATTAATTTAAAATTACGGCAATGCATATTTGTGGAATTGACTTTGTCGATTATGGAACAACCTCTAATCAACCGTTTATCGAAATTTCTTTAGACCGAAACTCTATTAGTAACGTTGTTGTAATTACAATAACTCTGGGACGAGACATGGTCAGTGGCAAGATTGAAGAAAAACACCAACTTGAATTACTTCGTGGTGTTTTCGGGAAACATTTACTCTTGTAGTACCGGGTGTCTCCCATTCAGTGTACCGACGAATTCTGACTCGACGTTTAGTGTGGGGGTGTAAGACCGGGGTATAAACTGTAAGAATTTCTCCGTTAATTTGAGACGTTAATTTGAGTTTAGGTGTTAATCTTTCCTTCTGTTTGCGGTAAGTTTCCTTTCTCGTGAATTTCCACTACGAGGTGTTAGTACGACGAAAGGAGTTAGGAACGATTTCAGGTATAGTACTCGCGTTGTGGAGAATTTGTGTCTAATATCTTATTGTTTGTTAGTGGTAGATAAAGACAGTGGTCCATAAAGAGGTCCTTGAGTATATCGTAAAACGAATAAATTGGGATAAAACGACATCAGAAAAGACTCTTCAATACATAAAAAAAGATCAACTACGGTTGTATACAAAACCTCCCCTGACCTGTTCTACCTTTTTCGTAGAACACGACTCGGACACCAAAGGAGTACACGTTACACAGAGTGAGTTTAGTATCAAGTCCAGACTTTAAAATATATTCCAAAAAGGATAACAATCATCGAGTCAACACAGGTGGAGAAACGGTGGGGTACCTGACATCGGTCCGAGGTGATAGGTACCCCTAAGAGGTCCTTTCTTATGATATCACCCGTCGGTAAGGGAAGAGGTTCCCTAGGAGGACTGGTCTCTAGTTTGGGTCCAGAGGACGTAGTGTCCGTACAAGAAATGGTGACTCGGTGGTCCCTTTGGGACTTGAAAGTACATGTAGACAAATACATACTCCGTTTAATGTATTTGGTTTTCAAGTCAAGTCAAGTCAAGTCAGCGAGTCAGCACAGGCTGAGAAACACTGAGGTACTTAACGTCGTGTGGTCCGGAGGGACAGGTAGTGGTTTAGGTCCTCAAGTGACTCTGAGTGCAGGTAGCTCAGTCACTACGGTAGGTCGGTAGAGTAGGAGACAGCAGGGGAAGAGGAGGACGGGGGGTCAGGGAGGGTCGTAGTCTCAGAAAAGGTTACTCAGTTGAGAAGTGTACTCCCCCGGTTTCATGACCTCAAAGTCCTTCCTCGTTTTTATAAGCCATTTACTTTATGATTAAAAAGTGTAATTTGTTGTCGTATATATATATACACACACACGTATATACACATATCTATAAGTCTTGTACATATATAAGTCAACTCTTTATAGTTATTGGAGTCTATACCTCTACTGTGGTGGGAATGTCGTCTTTCACTTCTTCTTGATTTCTCGGAGAAGTACTCTCACTTTCTCCTCTCACTTTTTCGACCGAATTTCGAGTTGTAAGTCTTTTGATTCTAGTACCGTAGACCAGGGTAGAGCAGTACCATTTATCTACTCCTTTGTTACTTTTGTCAATCTCTGAAATAAAACCCCCGAGGTTTTAGTGACGTCTACTACTGATATCGGTACTTTATTTTTCTATGAACGAGGAACTTTCTTTTTAATATTGGATGGATCTGTCGTATAATTTTTCGTTTCTTTATTGAAACGACTGTTTCCAGGTAGATCAGTTTCGATACCAAAAGGTCATCGGTACATACCTACCCTCTCAACCTGGTATTTCTTTCGTCTCGTGGTTTCTTAACTACGAAAACTTGACACCACAACCTCTTCTGAGAACTCTCAGGGAACCTAACGTTCCTCTAGGTTGGTCTAGGTAGGATTTCCTTTAGTCAGGACTTATAAGTAACCTTCCTGACTACGACTTCGACTTCGAGATTATGAAACCGGTCGACTATTCTTCTTGACTGAGTAAACTTTCCTGGGACTACGACCCTTTCTAACTTCCGTCCTCCTCTTCCCCTACTGTCTCCTACTCTACCAACCTACCGTAGTGGCTCAGTTACGTGTCCTCAAACTCATTTGAGGCCCTCAACCACTACCTGTCCCTCCGTACCGTACGACATACGTCAGGTGCCCCAGTGTTTCTTAGCCTGTACTCACTCGTTGAGTTGAGTTGAGTCAACCTATATATATGTATATATATATATATATATAAGATTCAATGTTTTTCAGTGAAAGAAGAATGAATTAAGTTGACTACGTTCAAGTACTATTATACATAGTTTTCAGTCGTGGTCTATAACAATCATTTGAGACAGTTGAATGTCTTACTAAGTGATATATGTATACATTAAAATAAAAGTAGTTTACTTATTTGACGATATGTAGACTTGTGAATTTATAACACATTCTTAATGTTCACCTTACGACATAAATCATTTCTTTCCCGTTACCTCTTACTGTAGGTACCTAATTTTAGGATGTGAAAGCAACGACGAATCAACGATTCAACACAGACTGATAATACTAGGGCACTCGAGATCGAGTGGTCAGGAGACAGGTTCCGTAAAGGGTCCGTCCTTATGACCTCACCCGACACTAAAGGAAGAGGTCCCATAGAAGGGTCATTACTTTGGACACAAAGGACGTACTCGTCCACCTAAGAAATGGTGACTCGGTGATACGTGGTACTGGTTTACCCTAAATAAAATCCTTACGGTCCAAATAAGTTACATACTTTTAGTCAAGTGTAGATTACTCGTTTTAAGTTTATTAGACTACAGGTGAATGGAACAAAGATAAGTTGTAACATGATCTTGAGGATGGGTGTCGTTAATCCATTCCATTTCCTCATTCTTTCGTGGGTCTACCTTTTACTTCTTCATTGTGATAGAGATGAACTTTTATAGTACTGGAACATTATATCTTTCAATAATATTAGGTTTTTTTACGATCACCTTAATCATCTGTTGAAGTCGTTTAAACATCCTATATTCTAATTAAATCTTGTATTTAGTGATAAAGATATATGATCTTTACTCGTTAGATATGTTCTTTGGTTCCTTTACTAAGATAAATTGTTATCGCTGTCTTTTATTTTAAGAATTTTCATTTACATAGGTTTGTTTGTACTATACGTGTGACTCTTGTTTTGTAATCTTTTTATTAAATTTTTCTACATTCCTGTACGTTTTTGTAAGTATTTAGATTTCTGAACAATTTTGCTGTTTTACTAGAGACAAGAAAAGGTTCCGTTTGGTAAGTTATAGTGTCAATAGGTTCAGATACGGGGTTGGTCATTTCGACTCCTTCGACTTCAACTTGTCAAAATACTTCTCGATGTTCTGGAAAATCTTGATTGTGGGTTTTTTCTACAGGAAAAGTAAACTCCCGTGACCTTACGTTTTCATCCTTCAGTTCTTTGTGGACCTCATTGTCCGTTTAAACCGGAACCTTATGCCTTACTTCGTCCCGTTTCTGATTATCTCAAAACGGTTCTTTTACGTGACCAGTATCGTTTGTGGGAGAAGGTTTTTGTGTTCTCTTCTGAGATGTGAACCTGTAGTGGTCTACCAGTTGTGGCTTTAGTCTAACTAATATAAGAGACGTCGGTTTCTACCTCTTCGAGATATGTCAGTTGTTTTTGTTCGGCTCCTCGACTGACACCGAGTCTAGTACTTGAGGTATAACGGTTTAAGTCTGAGTATAACTTCTTTCATCCCTTTTGGTGAGCTGGTAAGTCCATACTGGATTTAGTTTAGGGAATACTAATATGTCACCTTCACTCTTTATCTAAATTCCCTGATCTAGACTATTTATCTCACGGTCTACTTGATACCTGACTCCAAGCATTGTAACATGTCCTCTGTTCCTAGTTCTGGTAGGGGTACCTTTTCTTTACGTTTTTTCGTTTTACCGACAGACCCCTTCGGAATGTTTATCGGCACTTTTCTTCTCTCCACTTTTCGTTTCCTCTTTTCCTTTTTATATTCGTAGACTTACGTCTCAAGGACTCTTATCGTTCTTCTCTATTCTTTCGGAAGAAGTCGCTACTTACGTTTCTTTATCTCCTGTTGTTGTCTTAACCTTTCTGATCTCTAGAGAAGTTCTTTTAGTCTCTATGGTTCCCTTGTAAAGTACGTTTCTACCCGAGTTATTTCCTGTCTTTACCATACCTGGATTGTCTTCGTCTTCTCTAATTCTTCTCCACCGTTCTTATGTGTCTTCTTGACATGTTTTTTCTAGAAGTACTGGGTCTATTAGTACTACCACACTAGTGATTAGATCTCGGTCTGCAGGACCTTACACTTCAGTTCACCCGGTATCTTTCGTAGTGATGCTTGTTTAGATCACCTCCACTGCCTTAAGGTCAACTCGACAAAGTTTAAGACTTTCTACTACGACACTTTCACGGTGTGAGTTATACGGTCCTTTTAAACCTTTTGAGTCGTCAGCGGTGTCCTGACCTTTTCCAGTCAAGGTTAAGGCTTCTTTCCGTTACGGTTTCTTACGAGGTTGATGACGTGTTAACGTGAGTAGAGTGTGCGATCATTTCATTACGAGTTTTAAGAGGTTCGGTCCGAAGTCGTTATGCACTTGGTACTTGAAGGACGACAAGTTCGACAAAAATCTTTTCCGTCTTCTTGGTCTCTAGTTTAACGGTTGTAGGTGACCTAGTAGCTTTTTCGTTCTCTCAAGGTCTTTTTATAGATAAAGACGAAATAACTGATACGGTTTCGGAAACTGACACACCTAGTGGTGATTGACACCTTTTAAGACTTTCTATACCCTTATGGTCTGGTGGACTGGACGGAGAACTCTTTAGACATACGTCCAGTCCTTCGTCGTTAATCTTGACCTGTACCTTGTTATCTGACCAAAGTTTATCCTTTTCCTTATACAGTTCCGACATATAACAGTGGGACGAATAAATTGAAGATACGTCTCATGGAGTACTCTTTACGACCTGACCTTCTTTGTGTTCGACCTTAGTTCTAAAGGTCCTCTTTATAGTTATTGGAGTCTATACGTCTACTGTGGTGGGAATACCGTCTTTCACTTCTCCTTGATTTTTCGGAGAACTACTTTCACTTTCTTCTCTCACTTTTCCAACCGAATTTCGAGTTGTAAGTCTTTTGCTTCTAGTACTGTAGGCCAGGGTAGTGAAGTACCCTTTGTCTACCCCTTTGTCACCTTTGTCACAGTCTGAAATAAAACCCCCCGAGGTTTTAGTGACGTCTACCACTAACGTCGGTACTTTAATTTTCTGTGAACGAGGAACCTTCTTTTCAATACTGGTTGGATCTATCATATAAGTTTTGTCTCTGTAATGAAACGGCTGATTCCAGGTAGATCAGTTCCGATACCAAAAAGGTCACCAGTACATACCTACACTCTCGACCTGATACTTCTTCCGACTCACGACTTCTTAACTACGAAAACTTGACACCACAACCTCTTCTGAGAACTCTCAGGGAACCTGACGTTCCGGTAGGTTGGTCAGGTAAGACTTCCTCTAGTTGGGATCCTAAAGAAACCTTCCTTACTACGATTTCGACTTTGAGGTCATGAAACCGGTGTAGTACGCTTCTCGACTGAGTGTTAAACACCACTAGGTGTGTCAGTTTTAGAAACCGTATCAGTTATTATGACTTTATCTACAAAAAGACCTTGAAAGAACGAAAAAGTTACTATGTCGTCTACAACCGTTAAACTATAGACCAAGGAGACGGAAAAGATTTTGGTCGAACCTGTAGACCTTCAAGTACCAAGTGTATGACAACTTCGGACCGAATCTCTTAAAACTCGTAATAAAATGATTGTACACTCTAGTCACGTTGACACCATATCAAACTCGTAAGAAACAGTAACGGAAAGAAACCCTGACGTTACTTGAGACTGGAAAAGGTCAAGACACCGGTGACGACTCAAAAGGTTTAAACGACTGTATAACTCACGTCGTGAAAGTGTCGTAGTAGAAAATCCTAAACTTTGTCGAGTTGACTTTAAGGTATTGGAGATGATCGAAACGGGTATCACTACGAAGGATTCCGGGTGAACTGAAACGTAAGGTTCTTCAGACCGAAATCAACTCAATAGTGTGATAACAATAGACCTAGTACTTCTAGTAAAAACATATCATGAAGACACATAAGAACGGAGGAGAAGAACTACAAAAGATGAAGACAATCCAGGTATTATAAGGACAGGAAATAACACGGATAGAAACGTACTTTTCAAGGGAACCATAAAGATTAAAAGATCTTCTCTAGAGATCAGAAAGGGTAAGATAACAAAAGGAGATAAAGAAAGGTAACTAGTGGCTCCTTCCGAAAGAATAGAGAGGAATGAGAAGAAACCTTGAGACGGAAGTCTACCCACATAAAAAGAAAAAGAGGAAACGGAAAGTGTAGACAAGAAAAGTATCGATAAACATTCCGGAGAAGTCTGTTGGTAAAACGGAAAAACGTAAAGAAAAAGAACCCCTACCAACTAGGGACGGAGGACATGTTACAGCACTTGGAGACAGGTATCAAGAAGTCTGTGAGTCAGATAGTATAGATTAGGGAACATAGATAAACAGTGAATATAACATGTTAGTATTCCCTAGACGGAATCCGGATGGACTTAACAGATCACCAAAAGGGATGGAAGAAATTCAAACTTAAATTGTTATTACTCAAGAACTAGACTCGGTATTAGTCCATTTACAATAATAAAGAAGAAAAGGTAATGTGATACGATAAAAAGGATCATAATGAATTGATTAAAAGGGTATGTGTCGTAAAAATTTTAAGGACTATAATCTGAACAAAAGTGTAATAATGTGACATCGTTGAAATAAAGACTTTATTTCCCATTATCTTTCTACAGTATGACAAAGTATTTTCTCTATATTTGATTATTTCCCCTCAAAAAAAGTGTTACAATGACTTCATTTAACATTAATTAACAAGTCGTTCGTTAGTGTACTTTTCACTTTATTCGTATCACTGACTTTGAAGAAACAATCACCTTTATTATATATATGTATAATTTTACGAGTGTCTTTTAGTCCTATGTATTATCGTTGTAGTATCCTGGAATAATAAACTGTTTTTCTTACGATGAAAACGTCCCTCTAGTATTACATCTTTTTTATTATTTATTATTAATTACAAAATTCGTAGTCTGAGTCAGGAATAGTGAGATTATAGACCGAAAGATTCCCCGACGACGACGATCAGCGAAGTAAGCACAGACTGAGACACGATTGGGTATCTACCGTCGGGTGGTCCGAGGGGGTAGGGACCCTAAGAGGTCTCCTCTTGTGACCTCACCCAACGGTAAAGGAAGAGGTTACGTACTTTCACTTTTCACTTTCACTTAAGTGAGTCGACATAGGTTGACAATCCCTGGGGTACCTGACATCGGATAGTCCGAGGAGGTAGGTACCCTAAGAGGTCCGTTCTCATGACCTCACCCAACGGTAACGGAAGAGAAAGATTCCCCGATTTTATAAATTTACCCACAACGGAGATGTACATAATGAAACTTCGTGGCTAGAGACGTAGATAAGTAAATTCTTCATAAAGGTCCCTGGATGATATACAATATGGACCGAACCTCTGTCCATAGTCTCTATTAATTTTGTGTGAACGGAGACGGAAGGAGTCATAATGTTATACTCCACTATACTAATTTCCTTGGTCTTTATTTAAAATTTTTAATGTTTTTCACGGTACTTCACTTTTGTTTTTTACAAAAACATTATCTTTTTTTTTATTAACCAACACCCGGTGAAGGAATAGATATTACTAGTCTATTTCATAGAGACTCTTTCCCGTAAGTTTTACTCTGAACTTACAATCTTCCTATTCCTCTGTTTCAATGTTACTTGAACTGTTCTTGACCCCTTGTCACATATACTATATGTGACTCCTTTACAAAAACTGTTCTCCTCTCTTTTTTCCGTCACGTAGAGACTCATATCACTCCCTACCCTTTACGTAATCAGTCCTGTGAAAGTACCTTCTATAATGTACGTTAAAATTACCAACCATATTAATCGATTCTTCGATCAATTAGTCAGTTCCTACTGAAAACTAATTTTCACGTCACGACCTCGACACCGACACACCGTGAGCTCGTCGACACTCCTCTATGGGGCGTAGGTTCCAGTCTCTTTGGACTCCTTCTTCCATCCTCCCCACTTAAGTACAAATCATAGTTTGGGGTAAGGACGGTCTCGTGATTCTCCCGAGTTTGTTTGGAACACACGTAGTCCTGGGTCTCTGGACTGTCTCTGACTCTGTCTTGACACAAACTCGTGGAGGACAGATCCATGTCCAGTCGTCACCTGACGGTGTCCCCGTCCCCGAAACCCACGTGGTTTGCACCCATACCGTATTCGGGAGAACCTCCTCCAGTGGTAATTGGGGTGGTATCTCGACGGTCTTGAATGTGTCCTGACCCTTTATGAGAGGATCTCGTGTTTGTGTTGGAACACACGTGGTCCTGGGTTCTCTTTCCTCGTCACTGGGGTGCTCTCTGACTGGGTCTGAAGACGTCCTCACAGGTTCTCACAGGTCACCTCCGCACCCGACAACCACCGGACGATTTCCCAAGTTCCTCATCCACATCGTCATGTACGTACCCTAAAAAACTTCCTCCAGTGGTAATAGAAGTAATGAAGGTGGTATCAAAGTCAAGTAAAGTCAAGTCAGTGAGTCACCACAGGTTGATCCGCTGGGGTACTTAGCGTCGTACGGTCCGGAGGGACAGGTAGTGCTGAGGGCCTCAAGTGAGTCTAAGTACAGGTAGTTCAGTCACTACGGTAGGTCGGTAGAGTAGGAGACAGCAGGGAAAGAGGAGGTCGGAGGTTAGGGAGGGTCGTAGTCTCCGAAAAGGTTACTCAGTTGAGAAGCGTACTCCATCGGTTTCATGACCTCAAAGTCGAAATCGTAGTAAGGAAGGTTTCTTTAGGGTCCCGACTAGAGGAAGTCTTACCTGACCAACCTAGAGAACGTCAGGTTCCCTGAGAGTTCTCAGAAGAGGTTGTGGTGTCAAGTTTTCGTAGTTAAGAAGTCGCGAGTCGGAAGAAGTGTCAGGTTGAGAGTATAGGTATGTACTGGTGACCTTTTTGTTATCGGAACTGATCTACCTGGAATCAACCTTTTCATTTCAGAGACGAAAGCTAATACGATAGATCCAACCAGTATTGAAAGGAAGGTTCTTCATTCGCAGAAAATTATAGTACCGACGGTAGTGTTAGACGTCACTAAAACCTCGGGTTTTTGTATTTCAGACCGTGACAAAGGTTACAAAGGGGTAGACAAAGGGTACTTCACTACCCTGACTTACGCTACTAGAAGCAAAAGACTTACAACTCGAAATTCGGTTGAAAAAGTGAGAGAAGAAAGTAAGAGTGTTCTCCGAAAAATCAAGGAGAAGTGAAAGACGGTATTCCCACCACGGTAGACGTATAGACTCCAATAACTATAAAGAGGACCTTTAGAACTAAGGTCGAACACAAAGAAGGTCAGATCGTAAAGAGACTACATGAGACGCATATGCAATTTATTCGTCCCACTGTTATATGTCGGAACTGTATAAGGAAAAGGATAAACCTTGGTTAGACAACAAGGTACAGGTCAAGATTAACGACGAAGGACTGGACGTATGTCTAAAGAGTTCTCCGTCCAGTCCACCAGACCATAAGGGTAGAGAAAGTCTTAAAAGGTGTCAAATAACACTAGGTGTGTCAGTATCCGAAACCGTATCAGTTTTCGTCTTTATCTATAAAAAGACCTTGAGAGAACGAAAAAGCTACTAGGTCGCCTACAACCGTTAAACTAGAGACCAAGAAGACGGAAAAGATTTTTGTCGAACTTGTCGTCCTTCAAGTACCAAGTGCATAACGACTTCGGACCGAACCTCTTAAAACTCGTAATGAAATGATCGTACACTCTACTCACGTTAACACGTCATCAACCTCGTAAGAAACCGTAACGGAAAGAAACCTTTACCTTACTTTTGACTGGAAAAGTTCAGGACACCGGTGACGACTCAAAAGGTTTAAAAGGACCGTATAACTCACGTCGTGAAAGTGTCGTAGTAGAAAGTCCTAAACTTTATCGAGGCGACCTTAAGGTAGTGGAGGTGATCGAAACAAGTATCACTACGAAAGATTCCGGGTGAACTGAAGTGTAAGGTTCTACAGACCGAGATCCACTCACTAGTGTGGTAACGCTAATAGACCCAGCACTTCTAGAAAAAACATGTCAAGAAGACACATAAGAATGGTGAAGAAGAATTAGAGAAGACGAAGACAATCCAGGTATGGTAAAGACAGGAAATAACTCGGGTAGAAACGTACTTTACAAGGGAACCATAGAGACTAAAAGAACTTCTCTAGAGATCAAAAAGGGTAAGACAACAACAGGAGATAAAGAAACGTAACTAGCGACTTCTTCCGAAAGAACAGAGAACGATAAGATACCTTGAGACGTAAGTCTACGAATATAGAAAGGAAAAGAGGAAACGAAAAGTGGAGAGAAGAAAAGTGTCGATGAACATACCGGAGGTGTCTGTCGGTAAAACGAAAAAACGTAAAGAAAAGGTACCACTACCAGAACTAGGAACAGAGGACATGTTACAGTACTTAGAGTAAGGTATCAAGTAGTCCGTGAGACAGATAGTCTAAATCTGGGAATTTAGATAAAGAGTGAAGGTGACATATTAGTATTCCCTAAACTAAATCCAGTATGGACTTACCAGCTCACCAAAAGGGATGAAAGAAGTTAAATTCAGACTTAAACCGTTATTCCTCAAGTACTAGACTCGGTGTCAGTCGAGGAGCCGAACAAAAACAACTGACATATCTCGAAAAGGTAGAAACCGACGTCTCTTATATTAGTTAGACTAAAGCTACAACTGGTAGGCCACTACAGGTTCACATCTCAGAAGAGAACACAAAAACCTTCTTCCACAAAAGATACTGGTCACGTAAAAGAACCGTTTTGAGATAATCAGAAACGGGACGAAGTAAGGCATAAGGTTCCGGTTTAAACGGACAATGAGGTCCACAAAGAACTGAAGGATGAAAACGTAAGGTCACGGGAGTTTACTTTTCCTGTAGAAAAAACCCACAATCAAGATTTTCCAGAACATCCAGAAGTATTTTGACAAGTCGAAGTCGAAGGAGTCGCAATGACCAACCCCGTATCTGAACCTATTGACACTATAACTTACCAAACGGAACCTTTACTTGTCTCTAATAAGACAGCAAAAACTCTAACGTAGGTTCATGACATAAAGTCTGAGAGAACAACTGGTACTACCGATGAGGTAAAGAAGACTCCCTAAGGACGGGTGTCATCATCTATATTACCAGTAGACTCAATTTAAGTGGGTAAGGTCAGGTAAAATCAAGTGACTAAGGATCTTACAGCTATAAGTGAGAACGGTAGAGAACAAACTGGTGAAGGTTAAACGGAACTAAGTACCTGGACTGTAAGGTCCAAGGATGCGTTATAACGAGAAATGTCGTAGTCTGGAACAAACATAGTGGTCAGTGTAGGTGTCGACCCATAAAGAAAAAAAAACGAAACCGAGGTAGGGAAGTAAGAAAGACCTCAATAAAGAGGTGACTAGAGGTCATCGTATAACCCGTGGATGACTGGACCCCTCAAGGAGAAAGTCACAGAATAGTAAAACGGAAAAGTATGACAAGTACCACAAGAGTTCCGTTCTTATGACTTCACCAAATGGTCAGGGAAGAGGTCACGTGGTGTAAGACAGTCTGAAGAGGTGGAACTGGGCGGGTAGAACCCAACGGGGCGCCCGTACCGAACCAAAGTAACTCAATCTATTCCGACACCAGGATCACACTAATCTAACTGATCAAAAGACACTCATACTAAAGTCACACAGACGGGAGACTACGGGAGAACGTTGGGGATGGTAGAATAAACTCAAAGAGAATACTTACGGGACGGAGTAAGACATGAAGTTTCGGTTTTAACGGACAATGAGATCCACAAAGAACTGAAGGATGAAAACGTAGGGTCAGGGGATATTACTTTTCCTGTATAAAACCCCCCACAATTGAGATCTTCGTCGGGTACGAATCTGGCCACGTGATTCGCGTCCGCCGAAGATCTCAATTGTGGGTGGGTTTATACAGGAAAAGTAATATCCCCTGACCCTACGTGATTCGTACCCGCCGAAGATCTCAAGTGTGGGGGGTTTTTTACAGGAAAAGTAATATCCCCTGACCCTAGCTTTTCATCCTTCAGTTCTATGTGGATCACATTGTCCGTTAAAACCTATACTTCATATCTTACTTCGTCCCGTTTCCGATTATCTCAAAACGGTTCTCTAGTGTGACCGGTATCGTTTGTGGCAGAGGATTGTTATGTTCTCTTCTGAGATGTGTACCTGTAGTGGTCTACTAGTTATGGTTTTAGTCTAACTAATATAAGAAACGTCGATTTCTACATCTTAGAGATATCTCAGTCGTTTTTGTTTTGGTACTCGACTGACACCGAGTCTAGTACTTGAGGAACAACGGTTTAAGTCTGAATTTAACTTCTTTCATCCCTTTTAGTGATCTGTTAAGTCCATACCGGATTTAGTTTAAGTATTACGAATCTGTCACCTTAACTCTTTATCTAAGTTCCCTAATCTAGACTATGTCACAGACTACTTGATACCTATCTCCAAGTTCTGTAACATGTCCTCTGTCCCTAGTTCTGGTCGGGGTTCTTTTTATTTACGTTTTTTCTTTTTACCGACAAACTCCTCCGGAATTTTTATCGATACTTTTCTTCTCTTCACTTTTCGTTTCCTCTTTTCCTTTCTATAAGGGTAGGCTTCCGTCTCAAGATTCTTATGGTTCCTCTATATTCTTTCGGAAGAGGTCACTGGATACGTTTCTTTATCTCCTTTTGTTATCTTACCCTTTCTGATCTTTAGAGAAGTTCTTTTAAATTCTATGGTTCCCTAATGAAGTACGTTTCTACCCGAGTTATTTCCTGTCTTTACCATATCTGAATTGTCTTCGTCTTCTATAATTCTTGTCCACCGTTCTTCTGTCTTCTGGATATGTTTTTTCTAGAAGTACCGAGTCTATTAGTACTACCATACTAGTGAGTGGAATCGGTCTATAGGACATTACGTTTCAGTTCACCCGGAATCCTTCGTAGTGACACCCGTTTCGATCACGTCCACTACCTTAAGGTCAACTTGATAAAGGTTAGGATTTTCTACTACGACACTTTCACGACGTGAGTTATACAGTCGTTTAAACCTTTTGAGTCGTAACCGGTATCCTGACCTTTTACAGTCAAAAGGGAGGTTTGGGTTTCTTTCCGTTACGGTTTCTTAAGAGTTTGATATCGTGTCAACGTGACTAAAGTGTACGATCATTTCATTACAAGTTTCAAGAGGTTCGTTCCGAAGTTGTCATGTACTTGGTACTTGAAGGTCTACAAGTTCGACCAATATCTTTTACCTCTCCTTGGTCTCTAGTTTAACGACTGTAGACGTACTAGTAGTTTTTTCCTTCTCTCAAGGTCTTTTGTAGATGAAGAGAAAATAACTGATACGGTTTCGGAAACTGACACACCTAGTGTTGTTTGACCTTTTAAGAAGTTCTCTACCCTTATGGACTGGTGAACTAGACGGAGGAATCACTTCTGACGACTCTCTTTATAGTTATTGGAGTCTATACGTCTACTGTGGTGGGAATACCGTCCTTCACTTCTCCTTTATTTCTCCGAGAACTATTTTCACTTTCTCCTCTCATTTTTACAACCGAATTTTGAGTTGTTAAGTCTTCTGATTCTAGTACCGTAGACCAGGGTAGTGAAGTACCGTTTATCTACTCCTTAGTCATCTTTGTCACTCTATGAAATAAAACCTCCCCCCCCCCCGAGGTTTTAGTGACGTCTACCACTAACGTCGGTACTTTAATTTTCTGCGAGTGAGGAACCCTCTTTTCAATACTGGTTAGATCATCGTATAATTTTTCGTCTCTGTAATGAAACGGTTGTTTCCAGGTAGATCAGTTCCAATACCAAAGAGGTCATCTGTACATACTTACACTCTCAACCTGATATTTCTTTCGACTCTCGACTTCTTAACTACGAAAACTTGACACCACAATCTCTTCTGAGAACTCTCAGGAAACCTGAACGTTCCTCTAGGTTGGTCAGGTAGGATTTCCTTTAGTCAGGACTTATAAGTAACCTTCCTGACTACAACTTCGACTTTGAGGTTATAAAACCCGTGGACTACACTTCTTGACTGAGTAAACTTTTCTGGGATTACGACCCTTTCTAACTTCCTCTTCCCCTGCTGTTTCCTACTCTACCAATCTACCGTAGTGGCTGACTTTCCTGTACTCAAACTCATTTGAGACCATCAACCACTACCTGTCCCTCCGGACCGTAGGTACCCCAACGTTTCTAAGTTGTGTTGACTCACTGACTTGACTTGTTTCTTGGTTACCAAATCCAGTAAAAAGAAATAAAGACACCTACAAACCTCCAATCAACAAAGTCCTACTAAAGTCACTGAGTTTCTATGATAGTTTCTAGATCAAGTCAAGTTGGAAGGTGAACCGTAGAAACATTTCAACCATAAAACAGATGTGTGAAAGACAGAGTACCTGGGTTGTCTATAACAAGAGAATGAACCTAGGATAGTCTTTTCTTTCCCAGTTATATCTTATGAAAGAGAGAACGGAAACAGAGGTGTTTATTGTGGAAGGATCACGGATATGTTAACAAGGTTATTGCTTTAAATTCAAATTCAATCAAATCTCGGTTCTAAGTTCTGGGTTCATACGGAAATCTCTACCAGTTTTAAAAAATAGTTCGAAGAAAAACACACTTTGTATCTTCTAAAAATTCCTAATCCTGTTAAAATGCTTTTTTAATGGTTACTTGGACGATTTTCGGTTCACTTTTCTAGTTTCTCACTAGTGTCATTAAAGAGTAAGAAATGTTTTTACTTACCTTAAAGTCACTATAGAGGACCAGAAAACGACTACCTTTATATATCCTTAGACTTACTCAAAAAAGAAACTATAAAGAATGGGTAGAACTAAAGACAAGATAGGTCGATGAATACACGATATTATTTAGAAAAATAGTCTTAATACGTATCGGGATCTATACATAATATATTAAGTTTTATGTCGGACCTCAAATAATTTTAAATAATACAAAATCAAGTCAGGGAGTCAGTACAGGTTGAGAAACACTGGGGTTCCTGACGTCGTGTGGTTCAAAGGGACAGGTAGTGGTTACGGACCTCGAATGATTTGAGTACAGGTAGTTCAGCCACTACGGAAGGTTGGTAGAGTAGGAGACAGCAGGGGAAGAGGAGGACGGAAGTTAGAAAGGGTTGTAGTCCCACAAAAGTTTACTCAGAGAAGTGTAGTCCATTGGTTTCATAACCTCAAAGTCGAAGTCGTAGTCAGGAAGGTTACTTATAAGTCCTGACTAAAGGAAATCCGAACTGACCGACCTAGAGGAACGTCAGATTCCCTAATCAGTGCTACTAATGACTCCGGTTTGATAACGAGACTTTAGAAACCCTGAAGATTATAAAAATTGTGAAGTAAAAATTGTTTATCGTACAATAAAAATTTTTAGTTGTATTGAAGAAAAAAGGGGTCGTTATATAGAATTCTAAAGTTCAAGTAGACTAAAGAGTTTTCAAAACTAATTAAAAATTAGATACCTTTAGACACACGTAATTTCTTTATCCTAAATAACCTGAGTTTAAATAAAAGGGTAGATTATTCGTAGGAATAATTTCATTGAAATTTAATAGATGTAACAGAAGAAACGACCCACCTTATTGTCGGGATTTAAAGTTTTTCAGTTAATAGGGTTAGGAATTGGTATTGAATTTATGTTTTGGTGACGAAATCTTATAAGTCGTACCCTTCAGAGTAACCACCTAATATCAGGGGTCTAGAAAAGGAAACAAAAATCTTATTCCTTATCCTCAAACGAGGAATACAGGGTCCTGAAGGTTTTATTTAGTCTTAACGTAGATTTGACTATGAACCTCACCTACTAAGTCCCCGTCCTGAAGGGGAGTAATAAGTTTAGTAACCTTTACCGAGTACACTACAGTAGTCGACAGTTCTCTTGCATGACATTTATCTAGAAGATAGACGTCTGTAGACAGACCACAGAAATAAAAGTAACGTCACAGTTGAGTAAACATTATATAACGACTCCCCGTCATCTGTAAATTCGAAACTAAGATGGTAAGATTACCCACACGAAGACCGGTTTTACGTAGCCTTTTCCTTCTACTGTGTGACTTTTTTATCTATTTATACTTGAACTTGGTATGGATAATAGGTTGTTCTTTGTTCTCAAGTTGTAGTCCTTATTTTATAAAGACAATTCTGAAATCGTTCCCGTTCCCGTTTCCTTTCCCTTCCAAACTAGAAGGACACCGAAACCTCTTTATATTAGAGTTTATTTGGTTGGACCGATACTCTGAGTCTTCCCACTTAACAGAGTGTCGAAACTTTACGGTCATTGAGAAATAGTTATTGTCCCAGAACGGACACCAAATTGTAGTCAGGTGAAAGAGTTTGACTTTCGATGATGGTGAAGACTTTCTTTTGTATCTTTGTTACGGGGGATTGGGACTTTTTAGTCTCATAAGATTCTTTTTATCCTTATGTCCTACTTTTGTTACAAGTAAATAGGTAAACGGTTGCCCTAAATCGGACCGAGACTGTCTTAGATACAGCTACACCACGAGTTATCTAACACGAACCATTACCACCACCACTCCCCCAATAAAGACGTCGACCAAAACGAGACTTTGGTTCTCATATTTTAGAAAAATTGATCTGAGGGTCGGGGGTAAGCACTATTTGTATCATTCGACGGAGTGATCGGGGTCGTTGTGCATTTCAAGTCAAAGGAAGACGTCCCTCTATTCTCCTAGAATTGCCCACCGAGTCTCACGACGTAAAGGATAAAGTGCGAGTCACGTATGCTGAATCCAATTGAGAGAAGTATACAGTACCTAAGAAATTGTTCGGGTGTAACGGGAAGGGTTCTGTGTTGTGAAGAGTAAAGGGGGTTTACGTGTTTCGATTAACGGAATTTGGTATAACTTACAAATTTAAGTTATTAGTTTGAGCACTGATAAATTGATCAAAATGGATTTACTAATTACGGACCACAGAGATACATTTAGCATGACATGAGGTCGTCAAAGTCCAGTATCTCATAGATATAAACGGTAAATTAAGACTTTTAGTTCTATGTCAACAGTCACATAATAATAATGATCCATGACTACCAGGTCCATATTTGATCACAGGATACTATATTCTACCTTAAAGTCCCAGGGGCAAATTTAATATGTTCTATAAGAAGGACACTCCGTACGGAAACGGCACGTATGTTTTCCGAGGGACAGAAAAATTCAGAGATTGTTCGTTTCCCCTACAAAAGATGACTAGTTTTAGTACCTTATTTGTGTAAAGTAGAATACAGTGATCTACGTTATTAGCATTTCACTGTAGAGAACGAGGACTTTAATAGTAGAGTCATGATTTAACAAATACTTGTTCTAGTAAAGGACAAATATTTGTCGACATAAATTATACATATTAATTGTATATGTTTATACTAAAAATTTTTAGTTTGGTACGTCGTCTTACATGTTATTCTTTATATTTTTAGATTGAGGAGAAGAAGCTGAGACTCTTAGTGACGGATCTTCATTATGACATTTGTAAAGGAACACACAGAGGGTCTATAGCAGTACGTAAACACGTCTAGAATGTGTGTGTATATATTTTTGTCCTAAACCGTATGTGTTCGTGTGTGTAGGTGTGTAAGATGGAAAGTGTATGTTTTTAAGGACGGAATCTTTACACACTGTACATAGAAACACAAGTATCCATTGGTATAGGTATAGGATTTAAAGATTTTGCATATTCAGCTTTACTAACTAACCCTGATCTTACGATAAACACCCACACATACACGAGTCAACGAGTCAGTACAGGTTGAGAAACGATGGGGTACCTGACGGTCTCGGACGGTCTTAGGAGACAGGTACTTTAAAAGGTCCGTTCTTATGTCCTCAGTCCCCGGTAAAGGATGAGGTCCCATAGAAAGACTTGGTCCCCAGCTCGGGTACAAGACACAGAGGACTTAACCGTCCGTCTAAGTAATGGTGACTCGGTAGTCCCTTTGGGTCTTACTATATCTCTACCAAAATTAAAAAATGTCTAAAAAAAGGAAATATAAGGTTTAAGTATTTGACACAGGTGGTTTTGAAACCTTATGTAACTCAGTCAAACTTAATTTTTGTCCTTCTCATGATCGAACTCATCTTACTTACGTCCTCATGAAAAGTAAAAAAAGTTAAAGGCATAGTAGTTCTAAATTGAATAAAAAGGGGCATCCTATGTTCCAATTTTATTTCGTAGTATGTATTTAAGTAATATGACATTGATAATAAGAAGTCTATAGTTCGAAATAAGAATAAAAATTTAAGCCTGAAAGATGAAGGAACCTATAGTCCGTCCGTCATTGTAAAAAAAACTTCAGACTCAAGAAATATAAAGAGAAGGGATCCAAGAGTTGATTAACTTTTGACCTCGATATATCAACGTTTCACAAAACATTGAAAGTGTTATCGGAGTCTCATTAAAACATTGATTTAACGTTGGAAAAGGAAACACCAAAAGGTCCTTCACTTTTACTCTTGTCCGATTGATAAGCATCGTATATAGTTCGGGACGAAGTAAGTATGGTCCGATAGTTCAGACCGATTCTCATATATATATATATATATATATATATATATATATATATTTAACGTGACCTGGTCAAATTATCATATCACTGTAATTGTTATTTACGTCTGAAGTGAATCGTTTATATTTTGATAAAATTATCTTGTCGCTCAAATGACGTTAACCACTTTCCCTAACTCGAGTTGAAACGACTTTGTCTTACTCCCTCCTGATGCTTTACTCGATTACCTTTACACGATCTACTTACCTTACCTGTCCAGACAACTACAAAAGATTAACGACGGGTACCTTCATTCGTGGATGGTTGAGTGTCACTCATACTCTGTCCTGGGAGAAATAACTACTAATATAAAGTTGACTTACCAAGGGACCAGTAGTTCTTTCTGTTAGGACGTAACATCTAAATGTGGAGGTAGTTACCATCTTTTATAGATGTTCTTTGGACTGGAATCGTTTAATATAAGACTTAAAAACGTTTGAAGACATTGACTTTTCTCATCTAAGAGTCTTCCTTTCGTGAAGCTTTGTTCAATCTATGTAGACGAATGAATACAGTCACGTCTTTTATACAATACGAAAAGTGGTTCTAATGTATAACTATTTTAATAAAAGGATACTAAATTGTACTTGGGGTATTTGTTAAGACTTTTCTTTTTCTTAGTCAAAGAACATTTTGATATAATAATTTCCTGTGTTGCCACAGTCTAAAGAGGGTACAATATATATTAATACTGAAACTTTTTATTATCAAACCCTAAAGATTTTGGAACTGTAAAAAAAAATTAGAACTTGTTAGATCAGGTAAAGGTTGTTTTTAAGTTAAAGATTCTTTTTGTTGTCTTTTAAATTTCGAAAGTAATACCCCCTTTTTTACGTGACACCTTAACAGACAGAACGGTGTTTATGTACTAGATTACGTAGTGAGAAATCCTTACCTACTAACGTAAGAAACTTTGGAATTTTGAGAAGGTTTAGGTCGACGGGTTCGTCCGAATGTTTTTAAGTAAATAATTAATCGAAAAGAACGGTGTCTTTCGTACCAATTATCCTTCCAACCTGGTACGTTGTAATGTCTTTTATTTTCTTAGGTACTCACGTTCTTCCTTTATATATGGAACATGTTATTGTTATAGACAGTAAAAAAGAGAAAACAAAATGGTCTATTAAAATATAAAATAGTACATTAAGTGATTCAATAATGAGAACGTTGAACCAAAACTCTGCACGTCGGAAAGGATCTAAGACTGTTAGCCTGAACATTATCGACGAACTTCACAAACCCCTTTTCATTTGGCCCCCGAAGGGTCCTCCACGATCACCATTTCTTAGAAGGACGCTTTCGTCCTCTGTCTTCTCTACGTCTTAGCTGGGGACCCAGCCCTTATAGGAGACCTCCTCCTTTACCGTTGGGTGAGGTTATAAAACGGACTCTTTAAGGTACCTGTCTCCTCGGACCGCCCGATGTCAGGTATTCCACCGTTTCTCATCCTGTTGTAACTTCGCTGAGTCGTGAGTGCGTTTGTACCACGGTCGCAAATAGACCTATCACAAACTGCAAAAACACATATTTCTAAGAACAAGTATTAGTGTGAAAAAGGGATTCTACTTATGTAGATAAACCTTTTCGAATAGTCGTGTCAACTTGGTAAAACACGAAAAAGATACTTTTATAATATAAGGAATATGTTTCTCCAATATTTAACACGTATGCCTCATCTAGTGGAAAGTACTGTACACTACATACGATTCAGCGAAGTCAGTACGGGTTGAGACACGCTGTGGTACCTGACAACGGTGGTTCAAGGAGACAGGTCTCCTAAGAGGTCCGTTCTTATGACCTCACACAGTGGTACGGGAAGAGGTCCCTTAGAAGGACTGTGTCCCTGGTTTGGACTCTGAGACTACAGAGGACGTAACCGTCCACCCAAGAAATGGTGATCCCAGTGTACCCTTCGGGTTCACTTGAGGTAAGTTACGATTTTGAATTTCATTTTCGGAGAAAACGTTTTCAAACCGTGTATTTATATAAAAGGTAAACAAATAAGTTATAAGTTAATGTAGATCAGTAGTTCTTGTTTATGATCCGGTGTAATTTGTTAAAAAAAAAAGTGACTTTTTATATAAACGTTACTCTGAAATACCGAAGTTGTTGGAAATCAGTATAATTACCATGAGGGGAGTAAGGAGTGTAACCAAAATCATTTCCCACACAAAATCATATGTGGTCTTTACACATGGGACAATTATAATTGACTAGTTCTTTGATTGTGTGTGTAGATAGGGGTTTCACTGAACATACTCAACTGTTGAAGTATATACTTATAGTACTTTTTAATAAAAACCAGAATGGTGACATTATTAAAAGTTTAACTCAAAAGAACAGGATTGATGTTTCTTGGGTCAAAGGAAACACTTTTACGTTCAAGATTAATAAGTTTTGTGACATACGTATACACGTATTTTCGAAGTAACCTTTCGATCGTTCCAGAAATTTCCAAAATTTGATGTACCAGAGTTTAAGTCTCTACATTATAAAACATAGGTAAAAGAAAATTTAGTAATATGTAAAGACACCGAAATAAAAGTTAAAGTAAAAACAGGTATTAAAGGTGTTGATTAAAAATCGACATTAAGACTTATTTGGAGATTTGATTCTTCAGATTAATATAGAAGTATAGACAATTATCGTAAATAAACATTATTAACGTCATTGTTGTGTCAATATTATCATTATTATTAAAATGGAACCAGATGTAGTACGATGGAGAATAAAAGTTCACTGAAAAAAAAAAGATAAAACCCTAATTAATGTACTAAAAGAGAGAGACGATAATTATGAAGTATTAGTAAGTTAGATTAATTTTACTGGGAAATTTTAAGTCTAAGTATGGATTATTAGTATTTTACTGTTTAATCAGTATTTTATACCCTACAAAACAAGTAATATTATACGATCTACAATATCTGTTTAATGGTTTATGAATCATAATATTAAAAATTTATAGTCCAAGATATAAATAATAAAATTTTAATTTTGATATCTTTTCTCTTACTCTAAAGATAAGTAATTTTTAGTAACTTAAGGTAAGTAAATAAGTAAGACGTTTATTAATAATTCATGTGTAATCCGAGGTGAGTGAGTCGATCTCGACTTGTATCTTTACTTATTCTTTATTTATTTACTTGGTAAAATTGTTACTCTATCTAATATCTCACCTCCATACCCTTTTCAGGACATTTCTGTGTCACGTTCTAGTAACGTTAAAGGTATGTTTACAGTTGTCAGAGGAAATGGTAGTCCTGTAAAAGACCACTTCCTGTAATTAACTAGAAGAGGTAGGAGTTGATTGTTTAGACAGTGACGGACACAAAACTCAAGTAATACTCTCTGTTTACACAATAGTCTACTATGATGGTATTTCCGTTTTGAGTGGAAATAATGACTTTTTACGATTTAAACTTCTGTATAGAATTTACACGTCGTTGTTAACACCCAAAAAACTTAGAACTTTGAATTTTAGTCTGGTCACCCAAGTGAATCAGGGTCCTTCTCCTTTTACTAGGATAATACACTACCAGAGTGGACATTTTTGTATGTCACACCTACTCGAGAGACTCTTTTCCCCTTTGTTTCTTGGATCGATGTGTACGATCACGGAAGGGTACTGAGTAGTTAGTCTATTAAATAAGATGGAAGAACCTTCCTTGTCTTTACGTTGGCTATTGGTTCTTTATAGTCTCTTGTCGGAAGAAGTACCTTTTACGTCCCAACCCTGTTGTTACATTGGGTAATTTTTGTTCTGTTGTCCGGGGTTTATCACAGTAAATACGATTCAGGGTAGAGTGGTTTGGATCTGAATTGAAATAATGTAAGGTCGATAGGGTCTTTACTTCACCAAAACCAAACAAAAACAAAAACAAAAAACAAAAAACAAAGTTACATAAGTAAAATGAGAAATGAAAATTAACCTCCTATTATTGAAATGTTACAACACTATCAAAGACGACACATTGATGTACTTAGTCCATATTCATGTGTATATAGGGGAGGGAGAACTCTGAAGGAGGACGGGTAGGGGTAGGGTGGGGAAACCCAGTAGTATCTCGTGGTTTAACTCAAGGGACATAATACCTCGTCGAAGGGAGATCTATAAAATATGTACCATCACTTATATACAGTTACGGTGAAAGAGTTAGGTAGTGAGAGAGAGGAAGGGGGTGACACACGTACTTGGATCGCACATAATATGTCTTTCTTCATTCAGTCTTTCTCTTTTTGTTCATAACATATAATTGTATATACATCTTAGATCTTTTTACTATTACTACTTGGATACACGTCCAGTCCTTGTCTCTACCTCTACATCTTTACCTCAGAATTTGGTCAGTTAGAACTTAGTGGATTAGTCGTGATCAATCCAGTAGACGGACTAACTGGGGAAGTCAAGTTAACTCAGTGAGTCAGCTCAGGTTGAGAAACACTGGGGTTTCTGACGTCGTACGGTCCGGAGGGACACTGGTAGTGGTTGAGGACCTCAAATGAATTTGAGTACAGGTAACTCAGACACCACGGTAGGTTGATAGAGTAGGAGACAACAGGGGAAGAGGAGGGTGGAAGCTAGAAAGGGTCATAGTCCCAGAAAGGTTTACTCAGTCGAGAAGTGTAGTCCACCGGTTTCATAACCTCAAAGTTGAAGTCGTAGGCAGGAATGTTACTTATAAGTCCTGACTAGAGGAAATCCTAACTGACCAACCTAGAGGAACGTCAGGTTTCCTGAGAGTTCTCAGAAGAGGTTGTGGTGTCAAGTTTTCGTAGTCAAGAACTCACGAGTCGAAAGAAATATCAGGTCGAGAGTGTAGGTATGTACTGATGACCTTTTTGGTATCAGAACTGATCTACCTGGAAACAACCTTTTCATCATAGAGACGAAATATTGTACGATAGATCCAACCAGTATTGAAAAGACGGTTCCTCACAGAAAATAAAGTACCGACATCAGTAGTAGAAGTCACTAATACCTCGGGTTTTTTTATTTCAGTCGGTGACAAAGGTGACAAAGAGGTAGATAACCGATACTTCACTAACCTGGATTACGATACTAGAATCAAAAGACTTACTACTCGAAATTCGGTTGAAAAAGTGAGAGGAGAAAGTGAAAATAGTTCTCGGAGAAATCAAGAAGAAGTGAAAGACGGTATTCCCACCACAGTAGACGTATAGACTGTAATAACTATAAAGAGGGCCGTTAGAACTAAGGTCGAACACGAAGTAGGTCGGGTCTCAAAGAGTACTACATAAGACGTATCTTCAATTTATTCGTCCCACTGTTATATGTCGGCTCCACCAGAACATAAGCGTAAAGAACTTCTTAAAAGGTGTCAAATAACACTAGGTATGTCAGTTTCCGAAACCGTATCAGTTATTTCGTCTTTATCTAGAAAAAGACTTTGAGGGAACGAAAAAACTACTAGATCGTTTACAACTGTTAAACTAGAGACAAAGGAGACGGAATAGATTTAGGTCGAACTTGTAGACCTTAAAGTGTTAAATACATGACAACTTCGGACCGGACCTCTTAAAACTCGTAATGAAATGATCACACACTCTACTCACGTTAAAACACCATTAAATTCGTAAGAAACCGTAACGGAAAGAACCTTACTTTTGACTGGAAAAGATCGGGACACCGGTGACGACTCAAAAGGTTTAAACGGTCGTAAAACTCACGTCGTGAAAGTGTCGTAGTAGAAAATCCTAACCTTTATCGAGTTGACCTTAAGGTAGTGGAGGTGATCGAAACAAGCATCACTACGAAGGATTCCGGGTGAACTGAAGCGTAAGGTCCTACAGACCGAGATCCACTCACTAGTATGGTAGTACTAATAGACCCAGTACTTCTAGAAAAAACATATCAAGAAGACACAGGAGAACGGTGGAGAAGAAACTGGGGAATATAGGGGATTTCAACTGTGTAATATAGGGGATTTAAGTTGGGTAACATAAGGAATTTCAGTCAATGGAAAGGTATTCGTTAGACGTTAAAACAGATCCTATTGAAGGAACAAGGAAGGGTGTAGACTGGAATTTTCAGAAGGTAAAGAATGTCAAGGAACCTAGAGGAAAGATAAACGACATAACCTCCGATGGGTTTAGTACGTAACAACTTATTTCGGGTACACGAGTCAACGAGCCAATACACGCTGAGAACAACTGGAGTACTTGTCACCGGGTGGTCCAAGAAGAAAGGGACCTTAAAAGGTCCTTTCTTATGACTTAATCCAACGGTAAAGGATGAGGTCGGCAAGAAAGGCTAGGTCCCTACCTTGGGTACAGAGAACGTAGAGGACGTAACCGTCCACCTAAGAAATGGTGATCAAAACGGACCCTTCGGGGACTCATTTCGGTTACGTCAGAAATTTAAATGAGTGAACTTAGAACAAAAAGTTGTTAGGGTTTACGTACACAACTTTTAGGATTTTACAATCATATTAATGGAAATATTCCTTTGAGGTCATATAGTGATAGTCGGAAATTTGTAACGGTCTGTCTTCGTGTCAAGGTAGTATGAAATTCGTGGGAAGACATAAAGTAGGGTCTACCTAAACGGTGTCTCACGATGGGAGTTTAGATGTAATGGTTTTCGAAGTTTCGGAACTTGTCGGAAGATGATAGTATTACGTATTTATTTTTAACCTCTTTTGTGTAAAAGACGAGTTTTTATACATTTTTACAATCAGAGAGTCAGTACAGTTTGAGACGTTGGGGCACCTGATATATCGGTTGGTCCAAGGAGACAGGTACCTTAAGACGTAAGTTCTTATGACCCCACCTAACGGTAAAGGAAAAGATCCCCTAGAAGAGTTGGGTCCCTGACTTAAGTCTAAAAGATGAGTTTATTTATAATTTGTCACAAAAGACTTTTCTCCACTTAAACGTTGAAAAGGACTGTCGGTTTTAAAAAATAAGAACGACTCATGACAAATTTTGAGAAGAGGTTGTTTTTATTGGTAGGGATTAAAGCAATAGACACGATGACGAATATTTTATTATTTCATCCCTGAATTTATTTGTTTCTATTTATTTTTCGTCTACAAGTATATTTCGGAATGTATTAAGACGTCTCGTGTATCTAAAGGTCCCCGTTTCCGACACCGTTGAGTCTTGAGTTCCGAAAAAAAAAAAAAAAAAAAAATTTCTATTTCAGTCTAAATTTTTTTTTTTTTTTTTTTTTTTGGTCACGTATGAATGTGTCATTGACCACTCGTACTGACAAATCATTTAACCGAGAAAGAAATTTACTGGAAGGGACCACCGAGTCCCATTTCTTAGACGGACGGTTACGCCCTCTAGAACCAAGCTAAGGAACCAGTCTTTCTCTCGGGACCTCTTCTCGTACTGTTAGGTGAGGTCATAAGAACGGACCTCTTAAGGTAATTATCTCCTCGGGTCGTCAGATGTCAGGTACCACAACGTTTCTCAGTCTGTGCTGACTCACTGATTGCGAAAAATTTACTAGATCCTCTTGTAGATTCGGGAGTTCGATGGGGTCTTAGTAGTGGGGGTTTGAATCTAGGTCAACTGACAGGGAAGGTAAAAGACCCGAAGGGACCACCACGTCTCCAATTTCGTAGACGGACGGTACACCCTCTGGACCCAAGTTAGGGACCCAGCTTCTAGGGGACCTCTTCCTTTACCGTTAGGTGAGATCATAAGAACGGATCTCTTAGGGTAACTGCCTCCTCGAACCACCCGATGTTAGGTACCCAACGTTTCTCAGTCTGTGCTAACTCGTTGAAGTGAAAGTGAAAGGTAAAAGATGGTGTCCCTAATATTTTGAGTGGGGTTCGAGAAGAGATTAGGACTATGGAAAATACGAATCGGGTAGTTTCGGGTGTCAATAGTCGGACTCGAAAGAGTTCAAAGGGGGTTAACGAAAGTAGATAAGTGGACTAGAATATAGAAAGACTAGAGGGATGGATGAAAGGTTTTAATTGTTACATAATTAAATAGACCCGAGAGAAGGGTGGAGGTGTAGAAGAGGACAAAAGAGACCTACAAGTTAAGTACATGAAAAGGAAGAAGGAAAAGGTTACGGTGAAAGAAAAAGAGGTTATTAAGTACGGAATACAGGTCCAGAAGGACTGGGAAGTTTAGAAAACAGTACATGGTTCGTAAATCTTGAAGACTGGGGCACAGAAAAACTTTAGATGGAGTCCAAGATTCTGCGATACGAGAAACCTAAAAGAATTTACAAGAAAAGGAGAAAGAAAGTGATCGAGGAAAATGAGACCTCAAAGAAAGTAACTTTAAAAAGATAAGAACTGAGAAACATGAACTGTATGTATGTATATATACGATTGAAATTTAATAGATGTTACGTCAGTAATTAATAGTTTAACACCATCTGAATGTTTAATTAGGGATTATTCAGTAAAGTTCAAGACAGTGAAAACTACAGGTCCACACGTAAAGATTTGTAGAGGTGAAGAAGATATCTATGAGTTGACTTGTTCGCAACTCCCCTTATTTTTAGATTTTTTTTATTTATTATGAACGGGTGACAAGGCAAAAAGTTTATCTCTTTGTAGTTAATCTTTTCGTGTAAGGGACCTCTGTTATCGATAGAATTAATTGATCATTAAAACTATATTTAATATACGAAAGTCGAAAACTAAGAAACCCTCAACCGAGGGTTGTCTCTCGTACACAAGTCTAGACGACGAGTTATGACATTTACAAGTGTCCGTGTCTGTTATATGATTACTCTCAACCTTATTTTATAAGACCCTTGTGGATAGATTTACTTTATTAGTGTCGATGATCTTTCCCTTCTAGTTCCTTGTGATCTTTCTTACACGCACGTTTCATGAAGTCAACACGGACTGAGACGGTGGATACCGGGTAGTCCGAAGAGACAGGTGTCCTAAAGGGTTCGTTCTTATGACCTTACCCAACGGTAAGGGAAGAGGTCGCCTACAAGGACTGGGTCCCTATCTCCGACGTAAAGAATACAGAGGACGTAACCGTCTACCATAGAAACGGTGATCATGGCGGACCTTTCGTAGATTTTGATTATCTACGTTGTTAACGTTTCAGTGTATAGAACGAGGACTTTAATAGTAGAAACATTAATTAATAAATACCTGTTCTCGTAAATAAAAAATATTTGTCAACGTAAATTATACATACTAATTGTATATGTTTAAACTAAATTTTTAGTTTAGTACATCGTCCTACATGTCATTTTTTACGTTTTAAGACTGAGAAGAAAGAACTATTGGTGATAGACCTTCATTACTTATAAAGGAACACATAGAGGGTCTATAGAAGTACTTACACACGGCTAGGATGTGTACGTATAAATCTTTGTCCTAAAACGTGTGAATTCGTGTGTACACGTGTGTAAGACGGAAAGTATATGTTTTAAAAGACGGTATATTGAAACACTGTCCATGGAAACACAAGTACCCATTCGTTAGGTATCCGATTTAAAGATTTATAAATAAGATTTTCAACTTTACCAACTAACCCTTGACTTACTATATGACTTCTATAAAAGGGTCATGTTTCTACCTTAGAATCCAAAAGACATACAAGAATTATACTTTATACCCGAAGGGGAAACCGAGTCACTATTTTCTTAGACGGACGTTATGTCCTCTACACCCAAGCTAGGGACCCAATCCTTCTAACGAACCTCCTCCCACACCGTTAGGTAACGGACCTCTTAGGGTGTCTGTCTCCTTGGACCACCCGGTGTCAGGTATCCTAGTGTTTCTCAGTCTGTGTTTACTTCGTACGTACGTCATACTTTGTATCAATAAATAAATTATATCTATATGTAAGTAATAAATATATTATACGGTTCATATAAATATAAAATATATTTAAGTAGATAAAATTTTTATTCAAATATAATTATATATATAATTTACGTTCTTGGTAGTAATTTGGTGTTCTTACAAGTTGGTTTCGTTGGTACAAGAGTCTATTCCATACACTCTAATTCAGACTTTGATTTTCCATCTTGACGGTCTCTAAACCCTTCCTATTGACCTCTAAACTCCTACTCGAGATTTTTTCCAATCAGTCTTCTGGTTTCTGTGTAATACTTTCACAAGGATACGAACCAATTCCTTAATTCTAAAAGTGAACATTCTCAAGGTCACTGTGTTCTATGTAAATTAGACAATCCTCTCACTTTTTAAACCGGATTTCGAGTTGTAAGTCTTTTGCTTCTAGTACCGTAGACCAGGGTAGTGAAGTACCCTTTATCTACCCCTTTGTCATCTTTGTCACAGTCTGAACTAAAAACCCCCCGAGGTTTTAGTGACGTCTACCACTAACGTCGATACTTTAATTTTCTACGAATGAGGAACCTTCTTTTCAATACTGGTTGGATCTGTCATATAAGTTTTCGTCTCTATAATGAAACGACTGATTCCAGACAGATCAATTCCGATACCAAAAAGGACACCAGTACATACCTACACTCTCAACCTGACACTTCTTCCGACTCGTGGCTTCTTAACTACGAAAACTTGACACCACAACCTCTTCTGAGAACTCTCAGGGAACCTGACGTTCCTCTAGGTTGGTCAGGTAAGACTTCCTCTAGTCGGGACCCTAGAGAAACCTTCCTTACTACGATTTTGACTTCGAGGTCATGAAACAGGTGGAGTACGCTTCTCGACTGAGTAACCTTTTCTGAGACTACGACTCTCCGTAACCTCCGTCCTCCTCTTCCCCTGCTGTCTCCTACTCCACCGACCTACCGTAGTGACTGAGCTACCTACACTCAGACTCACTTGAGACCCTCAACCACTACCTGTCCCTCCGGACCTCACGACACTAAGTACCCCAGGGTTTTTCAACCTGTACTGACTCGCTGACTTGACTTGACTTGACTTGGTAATATAGTCACACTTTCTAAATTTCTTGGTGACGATCTATAGGTTAAAGATTTCCTCGTAAACCAAGTGACGTCCGGAACGGTTTGTGCTAACAAATCACTAAGTTAAGGTATTTACCCACTTCCTTCTACTCTATGTGAAGTCTTACAAAATTTACCATCACTACTTCATCTCTGTATCGTCTCTACCAACCTTCCTGTCGTCTCTAGTGAAAGTTATTCTTTACCCCCTGATTGTACTAAATAAATCGTAAACAATGTACAGTCTTTGATAAAACTGTATAAGTAAGTAAATCAGAAGTGTTATTAGGACACTCTTTTAGTTCAAAGTCTCTCTAAATTGAACGATGGTAGTGTGACGTCCCTTTGTCGTCTTTTGTCAGATGGGCTACAAAACTAAAATACAGTGTGTGAAATTGGGTCGTACTGAGTTTGTCACAGTTGTATCGAAACAGGGGATTTCTTTTAAGGATATCACAGACTTCACAATTGATCAGAACTCTTTTCCCTCGAGTCACCTAATTGTCGAACGTCTTACATACAGAAGAATAGACAATCTGTAGGTCTTTCAGGACTGGGGTTTTCGGTCGTATGACGTCCATTTCAGTCGTCGAAAGGGGTGGTAAAAGGGAAGGGGAATTTTGTAAGATATAAAAGATAGAGTTGTCAATGTTTCGGTGAGAGACGGGTTCAGGATGAGAATCTTCATTACAAGTAAAGAGATTAATGAGTGTGAAGGATGAAAGTTACTTAGTGATTCAATGTAGTTGAAAAAGAATCTTAAAAAGTCAGGTGGAAGAGAAAAGGTCGACAGGTAGATATCGAGACGAAATCTAAACGGTGTACAGGGTACATAATAACAGTTGAGAATCTGAGAAAAGAGGTCAGAACGAAAGGAAGTTATGTAAAAGATAAAATGATGTATACATGTCTTACTACCTGAATTAAATAAATTTGTAATAAATTTTAAAATTTGTTCACCTTTTAATACAACTTAAAAATAACATGTTCAATAAGAAAATCTTCTTTCAAGGACGGTTAAAGTAAATATACGTTCATTTATCAATATTTGTTAACAATTAATCGTAGTGAATAAATTTAAATCGTTTCAATTGTATGTTAACGTATAACAAAGAGTCCTACCGACTTATAGTCAAACAATGTTAGTAGAAAAATAATAAATTAGGGAGTATAGTTGGAATAAAGACTTCACAACTACACTCCATAATCTATTATTTTTTATCATTAAAATGAAATAAAGACTTTCGTTACCTTTATTTATAAAGGTATTTAGAGTAAGTTGTAAACTGGTAATAGATGAGATGACTCTGACACCAGTTTTGAAACGGTCAAAAGAATCTACGAATATGTCAGATATATAGTCTACCTTTTTAAATCCTTCTCTTTCGACCACCTTTTGTGTCTCTTTTTTCTTCAGCCAAATTTTTAAGAGTATTTTTATTGTAAAGACCAGTTTTATAAAATCAGAGTTAAGACGAAACAGTCTTCAAATTTAAAAAAAAAGAATTTTTGAGTTGTTAAGAACGTCTCCGTTAATAAATATGCAGAATATTTAAATCATACATTCTAAATTTCCTCTAGTCAGGACCCACAAGTAACCTCCTGACTACAACTTGGATTTTGAGGTTATGAAACCGGTAGACTACGCTTCTCGACTGAGTAAAATTTTCTGGGACTACGACCCTTTCTAACTTCCGTCATCCTCTTCCCCTACTGTCTCCTACTCTACCAACCTACCGTAGTGGTTGCGTTACCTGTACTCAAACTCATCCGAGGCCCTCAACCACTAACTGTCCCTTCAGACCGCACGAAACCAAGTACCCCAGTGTTTCTCAGTCTGTGCTGACTCGTTGACTTGACTTCACTTGACTTTCATTTACTTTTTTAAACAAATAATTCCTATCTAAAAATTCACTTTTAAAGTTATTTAGTAGATTTTAAATTGAATCAAAATAGTTTTGGATCATAAAAGTAGATTGGTCTCATTTTAGTGTAAAAAAAGGAATACCATAAGTTTTCTATCAATAGTCTTTACAACTGGAAACATCATTGAGTAAATGTTTTACTAGTACCTTCGTTAGTAATTTTTATCACATTACTGAGTTAAACGTAATAAGTACCGACGTTAGTATTTACGTTAAGGTGTCTCGATCATACGACTCATATACAACAGTAAAGAAGGTTTATATTTTTGTTAATATTTGTGTCTCTTAACAATGTGATATCATTTATATCTTTACCATTATAGAACCCCAAAACGTCGAGAAGGTTGGTTCATATCCTACGTCAAGAAATGGTTGTAGTAACAGACAAAGAAACCTAAAGGTGTTTAAAGTCCGTAAAAAACGATGGGTCCAAGGTTTAGTGTAAAAAAAAAAGAGTAAAACTTGTAGGTGTCTAGAAACCCGGTCTCACTGATACACTGTACCACTCTCTCTGTTTTCTGAAAGAAAGAAAGTCTCTATTTAATACGTTATGGTTATTGTCGTCGACTCTTTTAAACGTTTCTGAAGTTCAATTTTTTTTTTATGTTTTGTATTGTACCAATATTTTTTTTTTCAACGGAAGTCACTGTGTCATTATAATCCCTTTCGTTTTTCAAAAATGTCATATCCTAAATCGTTCTTCAGGAACTACATCTTTTGAGGTACTACGAATAGTGGTTATCCCGTATAAATACTTTCGTCTTTAGTGACTTGGATAGTGTTGTTACGACTGATTTAAAGTCTTTTTATTATTTTACGGAGTGAACCCCAAAGGTCCATTATAAATAAGGACGGAAAAGGATGGAGAGTAAAGGAATATCTCTACGAATACTTCTGCGTAAGAGATATATTAGTGAAAAACAAAGAAATACTGTTCCTTTGGTCTAGAGTCCGATCTCCCGGTTATGAATAGTGGACGTCTTTGTTAAAAGAGAATATCTGTTTGTGTAATAATCTTTTAACTGATTACGAGAGATAAATAAATGATTTATAGAGTACTCGGAACAAGATTATCATGTCACGTATGTGACTCTTAAATAACCTGTTTTATCCCGTTTAGACCAGTTTAACAGATTACAACCGTAAGAACACTGGTTTGGTTCAGTAAATTTATAACACAGGACGTTCCTGATTATATTTTTACTCCTACTGACACAATGATATTCCTATCGAGATGATCGTTAAGATGTGACCTTATTAATTACGTTTAGGTACTTTAAAGTAAAAGACAACATAATGATTCTTTGTTGTTACCGTAGACAAGTTTATATCAAAATTATAATATATGTTTAAAGTGTAATTACCTACGTCTTTTTCATATATACCTATTTATCATGTGTAGTCATTTAGAGATCTACTTATACTCATTTGTGTAAAAATGTTTGTTTTTAAAATATCTGTATCACATGCTAATTTTCTATACACTAATATTTTTGTAATTCCTTTTTAGGTAGGTTTTTTCAGGACTAATTTTAGAATTAAGGCGTATTACAGATTGAGAAAAATTAACTCTATTACTACCTGTCCCTCCAGACCACACGACGCTAAGTGCCCCAGCGTTTCTCAGTCTGTGCTGACTCACTGACTTGACTTGACTTGACTTGACTTGTTAACATTTTCATTAAAGTAAATAGTGAAAATTGTCAAAAGGATATTATATACATATCAAGTCAAGTCAGTGAGTTAGTACAGGCTGAGACGCTGGGGTACCTGACGTCGTTCAATCCGAAGGGACTGGTAGTGGTCGAGGACCTCGAACGAGTTTAAGTACAGGTAACTCAACCACTACGGTAGGTTGGTAGAATAGGAGACTGTAGGGGAAGAGGAGGATGGAAGTTAGAAAGGGTCATACTCCCAGAAAAGATTGCTCAGTCAAGAAGTGTAGTCCATCCGATTTATAACCTCGAAGTCCAAGTCGTAGTCAGGAAGGTTATTTATAAATCCTGACTAAAGGAAACCTTAGCTGACCAAACTAGAGGAACATCAAGTTCCCTGAGAGTTCAGAAGATTCGGACATAGTTTTGGGTGTTTTGTTCAAATAGTAAGTAGGATAGAATTAAACCACAAACACTAGTAATTTGAGTAACTTTTACTTCTCTTAAGTTCGTATCATATGCAAACCCACTTTAAAACTAAATTTACAACATAAAAGGGTATAAGGGAAACTAAACGGTTTTTTTAGATCCGTTACTGAGTTGACTTGATAAAAAATAATAAGATTTTAATTCATATCCCAGTACATGAAGGTAATAAGAAAAGTATAAATCTTTTACCGAAATAATACTCAAATAAAGTTAACTAAAACAATATTTATAATGGAGTGAGTGTCGTAGAACCCTCTATAACTTCTAAATAAAGATAGATCAATCTATATAGTCCAGTACTTTGTGAGTGACTGTACCACTTCTACATGATCAGTAATAATATTTTTGGTACTGGTTTTTAAGAACTAGATAAATATCGTTATATCATATCTATGAAACAAAAATTTTCTGATATCTGTAAAATTAACGTGTATTAAACCCTACTCATCAAACTACTAATATACTCTAAAAACTTTATTTAGTTGATTCTTTGGATCTTTTCTCTTACTTTAAAGTCAATATTATAATTTTTCCCCTTATACTATGGTAAGATACAACTCCGAGTGTACACAGAACCACAACCATGTAGAAACCGACGTATACCTAAGTTCTACTATTTTGTAAGTAAACTAATACTCAGAAACCAGTCTCATGACTGACTAAGAATCTACGGTCAAAGGAGTCGTTGGTTCTACAAGTCACCTGTTTTCTGTGTATTGATTTAATGACTATCATAAACGATTATAGACGTGTCTTGAAATAGTAAAGTTCTAAGACCACGGACTAGTAAAGTGAACAGGGAGTGGGTTCTATTAAACCTTAGAGTTTACTCGTAGTTTAAGTACAACTGAGATAATTATTTATCGAGAGGTTTTTAAATGGAGTTACATACGTTTACTCCCATAAATCAATTTTATAAATATAATTATATTTTCTTTTTACAGAACTTAAGGTATTTAAACAAGAAAAAATTACTTTATGCTACAGATGTAGGATTCCAAAGTGTACAAGTCTCATAACCGATCTGTAAGAATTGGGTACTAATTGATTTAAACGTTCAATTAAGTAAACCTTAATGACCTATTTTCACGTTTCTCTATCATAGAAAGGAGTCTGTGATGTTCCTCTGAAGTGTAAAACAGAAAGGTTGGAGAGGATCGAGTCTGAAGATATTGTTCTACGTCACCTGAGCTGTCGAATTTGTTATTTGTACGAATGTCAAGATTTCCGTTCCTTTGGGTTCTATACCGTGACGGTTCTACACAGGTCACTCTTAGAGAGAAAGGTCAAATGGGTACCGATAGAAGAGTGACATCGGAGTGTATTATCTCTATTTCTAGTAGAAAGAGTACAGAGAAAATTTATCCGGTGACTAGAGTAACTATTCCCTGAATTAATGGAGGGTTTCTGGAGTGGAGGTTTATTGTAGTGTAACTCCTAATTCCGAGTTATATACCTGAATCCCTATCCTTTCGTAAATCGGGTCTCATGTTGAATGAGTGTTTAAAATAAAAACAGAATTTCCTATATTTAGTAATAGTTAACATTTTACAACGACCGAAAACCTCTCTTCATGAAAAATATTTGAACGCACGTACGATTCAACGAAGTCAGTACAGAATGGGAAACGCTACGATACCTGACAACGGACGGTCCGAGGACACAGGTACTCTAATAGGTCCGTTGTTAAGACTTCACCTAACGGTAAAAAAATGAGGTTCCCTCGAAGTTTTAGGTCCCCAGCTTGGGAGCAGAGAATACAGTGGACATAACCGTCCGTCTAAGAAATGGTGATCGTGGTGGACCCTTCGGGTTCCGAAATATTTGAATTGTTTTATGTTTTAATAGGCAATCAGAAGACACTAATTTTTATTTTTAAGATTACTAGTGTAAAAAAGGGATTTACAGAAGAACAGATAATCAAATGTATATAGAGACCATTCACCTTTAAGTTTTGCCGGGAACACTGGAAACGGGGTAACAAACCACACGAATCAGCGAGTCGGTATATGCTGAGAACCGCTGGTGTACCTGATATCGGGTAGTTCGAAGAGACAGGTTCCCCAAAGGTCCGTTCTTATGACATCACCAACGGTAAGGGAAGAGGTCTCTTAAAAGGACTGTGTCCCTAGTTTGGACCCAGAGGACGAAACGTCCACCTAAAAAATGGTAGACTAGATGGTCCCTTCGGGTGGGCTACCATAATAAGGATACTGTTACATCGTTTTCCCTCTAATAAGTCGACCCGAATTAGGTTCGTGTACGTGGGAAGTTTTCGTTTCTTACAATAGGTCCAGTGTCTTCTTTTCCTTCAGTCCCTCTAAGTTTGACGATCTTCCTGAGTGCCATAGAACGAAACTTTTACCTCCCTGGTAGACTCTTTCTTACACCCACTATAAATACTCGTCTTCCATGAGGACAGACTGTAGATTGTTCCCACTCTTTGATCCTAAGTACTTGTGTTCTTTGTCCTAAGATGGGATTTACACCTTCAGCTAAGAAGGACTCTCGAAATTTGACTGTGGAACTAACCTCTGAACGTTCTGAGATTCGTCTTAAGATAACTCGAGTAATCCAGAAGAGTGGATGTCTTGACACTCGATTATTAACCCATAATAAACTTCGACGATGTAAAAACCATTAAGTAACAACTTTATTGTTTTTTGATTATGTGACTTAGACACTTAAAATGTAAAGTAAGTTGGACATTAGAGTCATTCTTGGACTAGATTTTATGTTGGTCCTGGTTTTAGGTTTGTTTAAAACCGGTCGAGTTATATTGGATAAGTGAATATAAAAGTTAGTAAATTAGATATGGTCTGATTGGGTGATTTTATAATCGTTGGGTCTCACGAATACGTAGTAAACCAAATACTTCTCTGATCGTCTTCATAAGTTTACTTAAATCTTTCCATGAGTTATTTAAGACTCCAACGTTAAAACTTAGTCTGGTCTCCATAGACGTAGTACTTTAGTTCTAGTTTTCCGTAATGTTGTAAATTTGTAACTCTTCTTATTACATAAAACTTTATTTTTGTGAAATTGTTTCGTAATGAAAAAATTTTCTTTCCACCAAGTTTATAATTATACGTCTATACGACGAATAATGATGTTGATTGATATACGGGGTTTATTGTCCGTAAAGTGAGTGGTATTTATTTCGTATACCTCATAAAAATAAGAGAAAGCTTTTCCTAGTAAAATATATTAACGGACTTTATGGTAATTTTGGTAAAGATGTATTGTCTTTGTTTTTTTCAAGTCCGGTAGACAGGAAATTTCTAAAGAGACATCATACAGTGTTCAATGACTTTAGTTCTGACGAACATTTTTAATTGGTTTTTCCCTAGAAAACACTTTAATTATCGGAAAAGATAAGATACGTATAGTTGTCTCGGACAATAAAATGACAGCCAGGTGAACCATATAAATTGTTAATCAAATTATGAGTTCAGGAATTCCTGTTTTTTGTCTTCCCGACGGTTAAAGGTCATACCGTTCTCTAGTGAGTATCGGGGTCCGATTACATAATGTCAAATAAAGGAACTGGAGAAGAACTTTACTGACATCCTAGGAAACTTCACTTCCAACTCGTAACGGTAGAAGGTAAACTTAAAGTGTAAAGATTAATCCTGTTTTCACAGGATTAGTTTTATAATATTTCTCATAATTTTATGGAATTTTACTCGTCTAAAGTCCTAAGGTCATGTGATCGTTGTACTATCTTTATTACTTAAATTTTTCATAGAGTGAGTTTACTGAATTAAATATGTACTTGATACTTCTTATTTTTATTTGTTTTCACAATGACTAGGACACTATCGGTCCATTATATTTAGTTATGTTATGGAGAAAGTTTATTTCAATTGTACTAAGTATTTTTCTATTGTTTCTTTCTTTTATTTCCTTCTTCTTTTTATCCTTTCTTACCTCTAGTAGAGTAACAAAGCATTCATGTATCAGGTAGAAACATTATCTAAAAAGTTCGATCCTTAACCGTTTATCATTTGAGGATAAATACTAATGTTACCTACTTGAGTATAAAGTATCTCTACTAAAGACAACTATATGACAATAATTTATTAGTAAAATTTTCAATTGATATACTGTATATTGATATTTTATTTGTACAGTCTAAAAATTGAATGATTATTCACTTTATTAGTCATTCTAAAATTTCATTGACTGTTTATTTTGACTTCAGTGTGTATGTGTGTGTGTGTGTTAGTTCTTTCGACTGCAATTAAATGTTTATCTCCGTTTATCTATAAACAATTATAATGTTTTCTGTTATAAATGTTTATCTATAAAGAATTATAGGTTTTCTGTTACTTTATTTTACAATCTTAGTAGAGAAGTCTACCCCTGCTACCTTAGTTCCGTAAAAACGTAAAGATTGGGGGTTTTAAGTGACCGCAGAATTATTTATTCTCGGTAAATATAGTGGTGTCGGATGTTTTCAACTGAAGATAGAGATTTAAACGTTTTATTTAGTTAATGGTCTGAAGAAATCTTAATCTATCAGAGTTCCCGGTCAACCTGTTGTAGTTCACAAGGTGTCATTTTATCTGACGTTACAAAAATGGATAAAGTTTCTAAAGTGTAAAAAAGTTTTGTAATACAGGGAAATTATGGGTCTTTCAATTAGAAAGTAATTTCTTTTTTTCTTTATAGCTTTATAACTATTAAATGGAGATCAAATATGGTCCCGAGGGGACAACCGAGTCTATCATTCACAGACGGACGTCACTACCTTTAGGTCCAAACTAGGGACCCAGTCCTTCTAGGGACCCAGTCCTTCTAGGGACCTCTTCCTTTACCGTTGGGTGAGGTCATAAGAACGGACCTTTTAGGGTAACTACCTCTTCGGATCATCCGATGATAGGTACCCCAACGTTTCTTAACCTGTACTGACCCGCTGAAATGACCACTCATGTTCAATACCTCGTATGTTTCAACTTATTCTACCTACTTATTTACAGTAGATAATTCTATAAAACCAAGTTCTATTTATTAGTTCGTTTAATAATGTAAGTTACTCTATTTCTATATTTTTATCCATATTGATAAAACTATACATATGTCAGTTATTTATTATACACTTATATCAGGTCATACTTAACTATGGTATCACCCCCGACACTACCGCGTGTTCGTTCCGGCTCTCCTCTATGAGGTGTAGACTCCAGTCCCCGCCACCGGCCCTCCTCGATGGGCTACGGGCTCCAGTCCCCGTCGTCTCTAGTCACCTCTTTATTGTGGTCTTTCTTACTTTCTACCTCTGTTTCGTTTTTGTTATGGGTCGACACCTACACTGACCACTTTCTTCGTTCCGCGTTACGACATTTCTCGTTATAACGTATCCTTGGACCTTACAGTCTAGGTACTTAGTTCCGTTTGACCTTCACCAGTTTGTCCTCTACTGTTCTCACTTGTAGCTGTAAGATCCTTAGTCGCTTGATTTTACCTGACTTTACCCACTTAAATTGAGTTTACTGGTAATATAGATGATGACGCCCGTCCTTAGGGAGTCTTCTTTACCTCATCGGCAGTACCAGTTGTTTTCTCAGGTTTTACGTCATGAACCTACGTTAGAGTTTTTGTTGTCTTATTAGAGACAAACAAAGGTTCTTTGGTAAGTTATAGTGTCATTAGGTTCAGATACGGGGTTGATCATTACGATTTCTTCGACTTCAACTTGCCAAAAAACTTCTGGATGTTCTGGAAAATCTTGATTGTTTGTTTTTTCTACAGGAAAAGTAATATCCCCTGACCTTATGTTTTCATCCTTCAGTTCTTTGTGGACCTCATTGTCCGTTTAAACCAGAACCTTATGTCTTACTTCGTCCCGTTTCCACTTATCTTAAAACCGTTCTCTTGCGTGACCAGTATCGTTTGTGGGAGAAGGTCGTTGTGTTCTCTTCTGAGATGTGTACCTGTAGTGGTAAACCATTTTTGACTTTAGTCTAACTAATATAAGAAACGTCGGTTTCTGTCTCTTCGAGATATGTCAACCGTTTTTGTTCTGGTCCTCGACTGACACCGAGTCTAGTACTTGAAGCTTAACGGTTTATGTCTGAGTTTAACTTCTTTCATCCCTTTTGGCGATCTGGTAAGTCCATACTGGATTTAGTTTAGGAAATACTAATATGTCACCTTCACTCTTTGTCTAAATTCCCGGATCTAGACTATGTCACGGACTACTTGATACCTGACTCCAAGCACTGTAACATCTCCTCTGTCCCTAGTTCTGGTAGGGGTACCCTTTCTTTACGTTTTTTCGTTTGACGACAGGCCCCTCCGGAATGTTTATCGACACTTTTCTTGTCTTCACTTTTCGTTTCCTCTTTTCCTTTCTATATTCGTAGACTTACGTCTCAAGGTTTCTTATCTTTCCTCTCTATTCGTTCGGAAAGAGTCGTTAGTTACTTTTCTTTATCTCCTTTTCTTGTCTTACCCTTTCTGATCTCTAGTAAAGTTCTTTTAATCTCTATGGTTCCCTTGTAAAGTACATTTGTACCCGAGTTAGTTCCTGTCTTTACCATACCTGGTTGTCTTCGTCTTCTATAATTCTTCTCCACCGTTCTTATGTGTCTTGTTGACATGTTTTTTCTTGAAGTACTGGGTCTATTAGCGCTACCACACTAGTGAGTGGATCTCGGTCTGTAGTACCTCACACTTCAGTTCACCCGGAATCTTTCGTAGTGATGTTTGTTTCGATCACCTCCACTACCTTAAGCAACTCGATAAAGTTTAGGATTTTCTACTACGACACTTTCACGACGTGAGTTATACGGTCCTTTTAAACCTTTTGAGTCGTCACCGGTGTCCTGACCTTTTCCAGTCAAAAGTAAGGTTAGTGTTTCTTTCCGTTACGCTTTCTTACGAGTCAGATGGTGTGTCAACGTGAGTAGAGTGTGCGATCATTTCATTACGAGTTTTAAGAGGTTCGATCCGAAGTCGTTATATACTTGGTACTTGAAGGTCTATAAGTTCGACCAAAATCTTTTCCGTCTCCTTGATCTCTAATTTAACGGCTGTAGGCGACCTAGTAGTTTTTTCGTTCTCTCAAGGTCTTTTTGTAGATAAAGACGAAATAACTGATACGGTTTCGGAAACTGACACACCTAGTGTTCTTTTACACCCTTTAAGACTTTCTCTACCCGTATGGTCGGGTGGACTGGATTGAAAACTCTTTGGATATACGTCCAGTCCTTCGTTGTCAATCTTGAGCTGTCCCTTGTTGTCTGACCAAGGTTTATCCTTTTCTTCATGCAGTTCCGACCTATATCAGTGGGACGAATAAATTGAATATACGTCTCATGTAGTACTCTTTACGACCCGACCTTCTTTGTGTTCGACCTTAGTTCTAACGGCCCTCTTTATAGTTATTGGAGTCTATACCTCGACTGTGGTGGGAATACCGTCTTTCACTTCTCCTTGATTTTTCGGAGAATACTCTTACTTTCACCTCTCACTTTTTCAACCGGATTTCGAGTTGTAAGTCTTTTGCTTCTAGTACCGTAGGTCAGGGTAGTGAAGTACCCTTTATCTACCCCTTTGTCACCTTTGTCACAGTCTGAAATAAAAATCCCCAGAGGTTTTAGTGACGTCTACCACTGACGTCGGTACTTTAATTTTCTGCGAATGAGGAACCTTCTTTTCAATATTGGTTGGATCTATCGTATAAGCTTTCGTCTCTGTAATGAAAGGGTTGTTTCCAGGTAGATCAGTTCCGATAACAAAAAGGTCACCAGTACATACCTATACTGTCAACCTGACACTTCTTTCGACTCGCGGTTTCTTAACTACGAAAACTTGACACCACAACCTCTTCTGAGAACTCTCAGAGAACCTGACGTTCCTCTAGGTAAGANCTTTAATTTTCTGCGAATGAGGAACCTTCTTTTCAATATTGGTTGGATCTATCGTATAAGCTTTCGTCTCTGTAATGAAACGGTTGTTTCCAGGTAGATCAGTTCCGATAACAAAAAGGTCACCAGTACATACCTACACTGTCAACCTGACACTTCTTTCGACTCGCGGTTTCTTAACTACGAAAACTTGACACCACAACCTCTTCTGAGAACTCTCAGAGAACCTGACGTTCCTCTAGGTAAGACGTTCCTCAGGTAAGACTTCCTCTAGTCAGGAACCACAAGAACCCTTCCTTACTATGATTTCGACTTCGAGGTCATGAAACCGGTGGAGTACGCTTCTCAACTGAGTGACCTTTTCTGAGACTACCACCCTCCCTAACCCCCGTCCTCCTCTTCCCCTGCTGGCTCCTACTCTACCGACCTACCGTAGTGGCTGGGCTATCAGCACTCAGACCCACTTGACACCCTCTACCACTACCTGTCCCTCCGGACCGCACGACGCTAAGTACCCTAGCGTTCCTCAGCCTGTGTTGGTTCGCTGACATGACTTGACTTGAGGACGTAACGTCCATCTAAGAAATGATTGACTCGATAGTCCCTTCAGGATCTTTTTTGTTATGAACACGGGTCAGAAATTCTTATGTCTCCTATTAACCGGATTAGTACGAACGTCAAACCCTTGAAACTTTAATTCTTAAGATGTCTCAACTAAATAAACATCTAGAAAAAAACCGAATATTTACCGGTAGAAGAGGGTGTAGAAGTGTACTAGAAAGAAGACATGTAAAAAAGACAGGAGTAGAGGAGAAGAATACTCCTGAGGTCAGTGTAACCTAATCCCGAATAAGATTCCTGGAATAAAATGAAATCAATGGAGAAATTTCCGGAATAGAGGTGTTTTGTTTGACACTCCATAACTCGAAATGCTGAAGTTGTATTCTTAAACTCCTCCTGTGTCAAGTAAGAAACGTCACGAGTTAGATTTTTAAGTTTTACTTCTGTAAAAAGTTTATTCTCCCCAATTAATCCTTACAATAATGTCTCTTTTACTGGGTATCCTACGTACTTAAATTTCTCCCGTGTGGTAAGTCACTTTTTATTAAAATCACCCCATTATAAGACTTTATAGTAGGTTGAAGGAAATGAGAAATCCGTACGTACATACATGTTTACATCCATCTACGAATAAAAGAGGAAATTAGAAAATTGGTTATTCTTATTTTGGGTGCCAATTTTGTAAAAAGGTCCCTTCCATTACGTCTGTACTGTCTTGTTACTTCCGGTAACGAAGTAAAGATTCGAGACTCAAAGTTTTATTTTAAATTTTGATATGACACATAGCCAACGAAGTTTTCAAACTGGAAGGTCTGTTCTTACTCTCATAAATACCAGGTAACTCTGTCTGGTGGACTGGACGGAGAACTCTTTAGACATACGTCCAGTCCTTCGTTGTCAATCTTGAGCTGTACCTTGTTGTCTGACCAAGGTTTATCCTTTTCCTCATGCAGTTCCGACCTATAACAGTGGGACGAATAAATTGAAGATACGTCTCATGTAGTACTCTTTACGACCCGACCTTCTTCGTGTTCGACCTTAGTTCTAACGGCCCTCTTTAGAGTTATTGGAGTCGATACGTCTACTGTGGTGGGAATACCGTCTTTCACTTCTCCTTGATTTTTCGGAGAACTACTTTCACTTTCACCTGTCACTTTTTCAACCGGATTTCGAGTCGTAAGTCCTTTACTTCTAGTACCGTAGGCCAGGGTAGTGAAGTACCCTTTATCTACCCCTTTGTCATCTTTGTCACAGTCTGAAATAAAACCCCCCGAGGTTTTAGTGACGTCTACTACTGACATCGGTACTTTAATTTTCTGTGAATGAGGAACCTTCTTTTCAATACTGGTTGGATCCATCATATAAGTTTTCGTGTCTGTAATGAAACGGTCGATTCCAGGCAGATCAGTTCCTATACTAAAAAGGACACCAGTACACACCTACACTCTCATCCTGACACTTCTTCCGACTCGCGACTTCTTAACTACCAAAACTTGACACCACAACCTCTTCTGAGAACTCTCAGGGAACCTGACGTTCCTCTAGGTTGTACAGGTAAGACTTCCTCTAGTCGGACCCTAAAGAATCCTTTCTTACTACGATTTCGACTTTGAGGTCATGAAACCGGTGGACTACTCTTCTCAACTGAGTAAACTTTTCTGAGACAACGACCCTCCCTAACCCCCGTCCTCCTCTTCCCCTAATGTCTCCTACTCTACCGACCTACCGTAGTGCCTGAGCTACCTGCACTCACACTCACTTGAGGCCCTCAACCACTACCTGTTCCTCCGGACCACACGACGCTAAGTACCCCACTGGACTTGACTTGACTTGACTCTACCTCCTCCTTCATCCCCCTCCCCTACGTAAGACTTCTCACTCTCCCACCTAATTCTTAAGTCTACACAGACCCCCACACCCCTTCCTTACGATCTTTTCGAATTTACTCGTTCGTAACGAAAAACGAAGAGTCATATTATACCACGAGAAATCTACCGTCGTACTTTCATCAACACACTTCCAGATTGACTCAGTTCTACTAAACCCTTCGTGGGGTCCTAGGGTACCTCATCCTTTACCGTTGGGTGAGGTCGTAAGAATGGACTTTTAAGGTACCTGTCTTCTCGGACAGTCCGACATCCGGTACCCCGACGTTTCTCAATCTCTACTGACTCACTAACTCGTCCGTACTTCGGGAGACGAATACACATCATAAATCTCGTTCTAACTAAGAAACCAGAGTAATACTGAAATATGAAATTTTTTGATAATTCTTGGGAGTATCAGTATCATAAATGACATAATCCTTAGGTTTTAGAATACGAATGATATAGGTTTGTTTTTCAAAATTACAATTTACCCCCTTTTTTTATTTAAAGTTTTTACATATATATATATATATATTTATATATATATTATTACTCTCTCCGAAACTAAATGTAAAAAGATTTAAAAATTTTAAGGACTGTCAACTACAGGGCATAAACGAAGAAACTAGTGGTCTTATAGAAAACACTATACAACGACAGTAACTTCTCATAAGGTTGTAAATCTATTCTTACTGTCCCATGATCACTTTACCGAAAAAAATTTTTTCTATTAACACTTATAGAAGGTTACCATAATACGGTTTTGAGTTTTTCACAAAAAAAAAAAAAAACGATATAGTTTTAGATGGTCGGATGGAACATGAATTTAAATACTAAAATGGGTAAGTGAAACATCGACAGTAAACGTTCGATAGTCAAACGACACCACTTCTGAATTCTATTGATCACAATGTCTACTATGGTAGGTGACGAAACTTAAAACGTCTCTTTAAAATGAGGGTTAACAAAGATGTGGTAGTTTTAGTAACTAGATACACTGGGTTCCTCAAGGTCCATGAGACCCTCTCAATATCTTTGTCACTTTTATTTGGACTTAAAATCTTCCCCTCCACTCTTTTTTCTCCAGAACACTGGACCCTGGCATCTGAAGTCGTTACACGTGGTCGGATCCCAGGTTTCGTATTCCACTGAGGTCAGTATAAAATTACCTATGGTCACTTCTAGAAAATCTTTAGTCTGATCAATGCTAATTGTAGTTTTATTCGGCCGTATTTTCGGTCTGTTGGGAAGGACAACGGTTCTACCATAAGTTTGAGAGATTTAAAGTTATCGACGTCTGTCTACCCTTCTTCTTCTGACTTCTATTTTCAGTTACTTAAGGACTCGTCTTTAAGTATTGACTGACTCTATTACTGTGAACTTTTTCAGTCGAAATTCAGATCTTCTGTATGAAATAATAAAAAAAGAGAAAAAATTTTTCCCTTTATACAAAATAACCGTATGTTAACGAAATATTACAAAACAAGTAAAGACGATACGTCGTTTCACTTAGGTGTTATATATCATATATACATAGGGGTGGGAGAACCTGGAGGGAGGGTGGGGTGGGGTGACGTGAGTAGATCCAGTGGTGTCTCGTGGTTCGACTCAAGGGACACGATATGTCGTCCAAGGGTGATTGACAGATAAAATATGTACCATTACTTGTACGTCGTTAGGGATACAGGGTTAAGTAGGATGGGAGGAAGGGGTGGAGGTACAGATGTACAGATAAGAGATGTAGACACAGAGATAAGGACGAGACGTTTATTCAAGTAGATATGGTAAAAATATCTAAAGTATGGATACGTAACTATTTGTGGTAAACAAAAGGAGAAAGACTGAATGAAGTGTGGTATACTGTCTGAGATCCAGATAGGTCTACCGATATCTCGTAGGTCATAGAAAGAAAAAGTAACGACTCATTATAAGGTGACATATATACATGGCGTAAAAGAAATAGATCAGTAGACAACTACCTGTAAATCCAACACAGGGACAGGACAGATAACGTTTATCATGACACTACTCGTGACCGCATTCACACAAAAAATTTAATACCAAAAGAGTCCCGAATACGGATCTTCACCCTAAGTATTACGTGTAGAACCCGAAATGACAAAAAACGAAACGCACAAATAACAAACACAACAGGAGTACCGTACGACACTAAGTACCCCAACGTTTCTCAGCCTGTGCTGACTCGCTGACTTGACTTGACTTGACTTGACTTGACTTGTACCACGTTCACCTCTTTTTACACAAAGAATTTGTTTATTTATCTCTAAATATTATTTACAACAGTCAGGAAGAATGTTTATATTACATTATTTTTACTCTCTATTTCACATAATATATAGGTACCTGATCGAAATTTTCTTGTTTTAAATCCACTTATTTATACATATTTGTATAGTAGATAAGATATATCGAAAGAGTTTTCTTCGGTCAAACGTTTCACTTCAAGACCATATTTTATAGATATAAAAGTCCTATGTTTATAAAGTAAAAAGATGTTTTTTTTGAAAAGGATTTTAGACACAAAGGTGAAGTTATTCAATCGTTGAAGCCCCGATCCTTTGTTTTCATACAGTTGTTTCTCTGAACAATAATTATTATACTACGGTAAAACAGATTATGTTGAAATTTTTTATATATTTCTTGATTCATAAAATAGAATTTTAAGAGACATTAAACAAAGGGTTGACAGATGTTGTTTTTATTAAAAATATACTTTTTATGCATAAAGTATTCTTTTAGATAAGGAATGTTTGATCATGTCACAGCTCTAAGGAATTTTTTGACCTTTATCTTGACGGTATACTGGGTGGTTAGGACGACGAACCGTATGTGTGGATCCTTTGGTCTTAACTTTCTCTGTACACATGGGGTTACAACTAGTGTCGTGACAAATGTTATCAATAGATCTACAGGTAGTCGTCTACTTACCTATTCTTTCGACACCATGTATATGTGTTACCTCACAATGAATCGGTAATTTTTCTTACGTAAACTTAGTTAAGACTCCACTTACTTGACCTCGGATAATATGTCTCACTTCATTCAGTCTTTCTTTTTGTGGTTATGTCATATGATTGTGTGTATATATATATATATAGTTTAAATCTTTCTACTATTGCTACTGGGATATACGCTCTGTCGGTTTCTCTGTGTCTACATTTGTTGTCAGAAAACCTGAGACACCCTCTACCGCTCCTACCCTACTAAACTCTTCCATCTAACTTTGCACGTATAATAGTATACACTTCTCCTAGTGGTCAGGTCCAAGTTACGTACTCTGTCCCACGAGTCCCGATCACGTAGACGGACCCCCTACCCTACCCTTTCCCTCTTCTTCTCCCCAAGACATACCCCTCGTGTACACATGACCACCGACTAATTACAGCTACAACCTGTTTTTAGTGATGTTATAACATTTCATCAATCGGAGGTTAATTTAATTAATTAAAAATTTGTTTCTTCTAGATAAGGAAGGTACTGTCTAAGGAAAATTGACTTTCTAAACAAATTTTACTTACAAAACACATATATGGTTGGAAATTTGTGTGTGTATGAATATAGATATAGGTATAGTTAAAGACAATTAGTTGATGTTCTTTTAGAGTTTTATATTACCATTATTCATAATAAAATAAAATCAAGTAACTTTGAGGAATTTTACGAGGAGTAAATATAGGATCTATATGTTTTATCTTACTCCTCTGAGTTCAGTTGAACGATGAAATAAAATTTCAATAAAAGTCTTAGATACATATACTAATGATTGAAACTCGTACTTACGTTTTAATTCGGAGTTGTCCATTTATGTGACCTTAAACTATTTAAAAAATAGGTTTCTCATTGTGTATAGTCTTTAGGAATTAAGATACTCTTTCGTTAAACGGAAAAATTTATGTTTTTTTTTATCTATATGTTTTTCCACACGTTAGACGACAAATAAAACTTTGTTACTATTCGAACATCTTGAAGTTCATAGAGAGTCAAGTCAAGTCAAACCAGTGAGTCAGCACAGGCTGAGAAACCCTGGGGTACTTAGCGTCGTGAGGTCCGGAGGGACAGGTAGTGGTTGAGGGCCTCAAGTGAGTCTGCAGGTAGCTCAGTCACTACGGTAGGTCGGTAGAGTAGGAGCCAGCAGGGGAAGAGGAGGACGGGGGTTAGGGAGGGTGGTAGTTTCAGAAGAGGTCACTCAGTTGAGAAGCGTACTCCACCGGTTTCATGACCTCAAAGTCGAAATCGTAGTAAGGGAGGTTTCTTTAGGGTCCCGACTAGAGAAAGTCTTACCTGACTAACCTAGAGGAACGTCAGGTTCCCTGAGAGTTCTCAGAAGAGGTTGTGGTGTCAAGTTTTCGTAGTTAAGAAGTCGCGAGTCGGAAGAAGTGTCAGGTTGAGAGTGTAGGTATGTACTGATGACCTTTTTGGTATCGGAACTGATCTGCCTGGAATCAGCCGTTTCATTACAGAGACGAAAACTTATACGATAGATCCAACCAGTATTGAAAAGAAGGTTCCTCATTCGTAGAAGATTAAAGTACCCACGTTAGTGGTAGACGTTACTAAAACCTTGGTTTTTATTATTTCAGACTGTGACAAAGGTGACAAAAGGGTAGATAAAGGGTACCTCATTACCCTGACCTACAGTACTAGAAGCAAAAGACTTACAACTCGAAATTCGGTTGAAAAAGTGAGAGGAGAAACTGAAAGTAGTTCTCCGAAAAATCAAGGAGAAGTGAAAGACGGTATTCCCACCACAGTAGACGTATAGATTGGTCTTTCATTATGAGATTCACTTTCCAGAGTTTCTTCCAGGCTATTGAACTCTGTTTAATTCCTTGTTTACTGTAACCTTCACTATATACGTTCTAAATTTAACACTTCTAGGTTTATAAGTTATATTTCTTCATCTTAGTAATGTCCTAAACTTTGTTAGTGTTGTATTTGTCAACTCAAATCTTAATAATGGGTCCGTCATAACGTTACCCAGCTGATTTCTGTCACCTTAGAGTTTCTTTCTATCCAATCCTTCAATGTGTCTATTTTTTCTTTGAGTTTACTTCCATTACCCTTGATTTGCTCCTTCTATATGAGTTCTCAAAAAACTTCTTTTATATTATGTTAAATCCTTAATGGTATAAAGTGGTTAAAATTACACCTGTTAAAGTATAAAGTAAAATTTATAAAGTTATTAACAATATTAGTGACTCCGTGTCCACTGATAATACAGAATTAACATACTTTCATATTAAAAGTTTTTCTATTATAACACGGAGAGTATGTTCAAATTTTACTTGAACAGATTCTAATTAATTCACGTAATTAATTTCTTTGGTCATTCTACGATTTTGGTCAAGTTTCATGTTAAACTTCTTTTTGTATATATACATTTGTTAAACCTTTCAACTTTATTCAAACGATTCTACTTTTTAACCAAGTATACATATTTCGTTACTTCATATTAATCACCTGAGTATAAAAATTGATCCTTCTTTAAAAGAGACAGTATTTTTTTACGAGAAAATAAAGATACTTATTCTTAGTGAACGAAAATTAAGAAAAATTTAATGACTTGTAGATGGAGTCATCTTGGCATATTATCTGATTCATTGTCTTTCTGTTTGCACACGTGTAGAGGTGTGTTAGTCTTTTATGTTTCTCTCAAATGATCCATTACGGTTCGTGACGTGATTTTTCTTATGGGTAAGTAGAGGAGACCATAAAGGATCAGTCCTGTTACAAAAGACTGACAAAAAATAACGGACTAGTACGAGTGGATATTTTTAGTCTTTATGGTTTTGAACCGTTACTTACCCAAAGTCTCCGAACCGTACCTTCGAGTCTTTGGTTTCATCTCATGAGTATATTAGTGTTCCTTAGTTTGTCGACCACCTAGTCCACGTAAGTCGTTGTAAGGACTTGAAGTCGACCAAATTCTTCAATTATCGTGGTAGTTGATTGACCTACATTAACTGTTGTCATCTGATGAAGGAGGTTATTGTCGTCTCCTGTAGAAAAAGAGTTAGAGTAAACCTTATAAATGGGTCTATCTGATGTAAAACACAGTATTTTACGGGTAATTGTTCAAATTTTATTATCTTTAGTATGTTACAGACAAAGGTCTTGTGTTTCCTTATTTTACTCTTTATTTATTTTCTTTCTATCGACCTTTTAAGGAGTGTATGAACTTCTACTTTGTTACAGGGAGATCTGTGGTGAGTTCAGTTTCTTCTTTAGAATTCTAATAAATTATTTGTAAAATTACTCTACCAACCTACCGTAGTGGTTGAGATACCTGTACTCAAACTCATTCGAAACCCTCAACCACACCCTGTCCCTTCGGACCTTACGACGTCAGGTACCCCAGTGTCTCAACCTATGATGACTCGCTGACTTGACTTGACTGTTGAATAGTTTTAAACACCCCATGTCATATCATTACTAATTTCTTTTTATACATTATAACTTACATACATAATCTTTTATCCTTTCTAGATTTTAGTTTTTAGACAAAGGTATAATTCTGTCATCTTTATCACCCGTTTAATTTACGTTTGATTCTTCTTTCTTTATTATTCCGATCTCGTCTTTAATTACAGTTTTTATTCTTTAGTTTTCGATCAAGAAACTTTTCTAACGATTTTATTTATTAAGAGATCGGTCTAATCCTTTTTTACTCTGTTCTGTGTTTAGTGGTTACAGTCCTTATTCTCCTCCACAATGATCTCTAGAATCCCTGTAATTTTCTTTAATACTTGTTAAGATTCGGGTGTCTAAGTATTGGATCTATTTTACTTTGTTAAGGAGTCTTTTTACGTCACGTAGTTTTGAGTGTGTTCTTCTGGTAGAGCTACCCGAATATGTGTATATCAATTTTTTTTTTTTTCTTCGTTCATATTTTGTAGATGAATTGGAACTTACGTCACTACTGTAAAATCTATGACGTGGTTTCCGTACTAACTACTTTCTGTCCTAACTATTGGAACCGAAGTAATTTTAAATTTTACAGTCGAGACAACCCCCCTTTTTTCACAGTTATCTTATTTTTCTCGGTGTCAGACCCTCTTTTATAAACATTTTCTATGTTGACTATTTCTTGATAAAAGGTTTTACGTGTTTTTTAGAATTTTGATTGTTATTCATTTCTTTATCTGAACTTAATTTTTTACCCGTATTCAAGACTTGTCTGTAGAGTGGTTTTTTCTATAGTCCCACTGATTTCTTGTATACGTCTCTACAAGTCGTAATTTACACATCAACGTTTAATTTTGTTACTACTGACTTGAATATATGTTTTTTCTGTATCTCAGTGTCTACATCCTTTGTTAGAATACTAATGGTCTTGATCTCTATTAGTCACTTATTCAAGTCTCGTTTTGGGTCGACTAAGAAATGGTCGACTCGGTGTTCCCTTCGGGTTCTTATGACCTCACCCATCGGATAAGGAAAAGGTCCCCTAGAAGGGTTAGGTCCTTAGTTTGGTTCCAGAGGACGTAAAGTCCACCTAAGAAATGGTTGACTCGATAGTCCTTTCGTTTTTTTAGAGGACGCAACCGTCATTCAAGAAATGGTGATCGCGGTGGACCTTCGGATACTTTTTGGCCATTATAAAGACCTTTTATTACGTACTAGTCAAATTCATTTAAATCCATTATATTTGATAAAAATGATAAAAAATTTCAAGTGGTTATAAGTCAGTGTTATTTTCTTTATTGTAAATAAAGGAAATTTCCACAACAATCAATTAAGACATATTTTTAATAACTTCCCGGAATTGGTCTTTTGTTAATTTTATATGTACTAGTAAGAATTTATTCTTATCATGATTTCGTGAATCTGAATGGTTAAAAATTATTTTTCAAACAGATCTTATTAGAAGGATATCCGAACCATAAATAAGTATCGGTAATCATGACCTATGACTATGATTTACCTCAAAACTAGTCTTGAAACTAAGATGTTTTTTCCTGAGGAAAGTTCAAAAATGTAGAAAACTGTCTCAATTTTAACAGCGAGATATGGTCGTTGTGACATTTCATAATGTTCGGACAAGAACTGTACTAGAAACGAGACGTTGACCGTAAAGAAAGAAAGTGAGTAAGTAAGTTACTGAAGAACCTCCTTCTCAGAGTAGAAGAATCGAAATAGATACTTTTAGATTTTATATAATTCTCGTTTCTAGTCCTTTTTCTTGTGTTTGGTTTTTAAGTTGTATTCCGGTTTTAAATGTTTTGGTTTTTTTACTTCCTCGATTTGATTTGACTTCTAGTTTCCAGTCCACTTTCCGATTTGTGTTTATTTTTGTTTTTTTCCGTGTGTCACTCGATATTGGGTGGTTAAGTGAGTTAAGGGTAGGCTTGTCGTTTACTTCAATAAACACGGGTAAGGAATTTCAATTCCGTCTTTCTACAGATTCTTTTTACGGGAGTAAATTATTTCGTTTTAATGACTTTGTAGGAAACCACAGAAATCGAACAACAATTAAGTCTGATCGTTCTTACTCACCGATTACTTAGGTACCTACAACAAAGTCAAAAAATCCGATTGTGATTGAATCGAGGGTCCGCCGAGTCACCATTTCTTAGACGGACGGTTACGTTCTTTTCGTCCTCTACACCCAAGTTAGGGACCCAGTCCTTCTAGTGGACCTCCTCTTTTACCATCGGGTGAGGTCATAAGAACGGACCTTTTAGGGTACCTGTCTCCTCAGACCGTCCGATGTCAGGTACCCTAGAGTTTCTCAGTCTGTTCTGAATCGTTTATTCGGGTGTCCGTTTGAATCGAGGTTCTTCAAATTTTCAATGACAACTGGATACGGAAAAGACAAGTACCGCAAGAGTTCCGTTCTTATGACTTCACCAAACGGTAAGGGAAGAGGTCACCTGGTGTAAGACAGTCTGGAGAAGTGGTACTGGGCGGGTAGAACCCAACGGGGTGACCGTACCGAATCAAAGTAACTCAATCTATTCCGATGCCAGGATCACACTAATCTTACTGATCAAAAGACACTCATACCAAAGTTACACAGACGGGAGACTACGGGAGAACATTGTGGATGGTAGAATGAACCCAAAGAGAATGGAACCCGTACCCTATAGAGAAGTTCCGACGAGGTCGTTTCGTGTCGGTGACGAGGCATGGAACCTACTCCCCATAGAGGAGGGTGACGGGAAGGACTGGAAGTTGTACCCTACCGAGGAGATCCGGGAGGACACGAACGTGTCCGTGGTGAGGAACCCGCACCCCAACGAGGAGGACCGGCGTCGGGGTCCGGAGCCCGTGCCGGGGACCGGAGTCTGCGTCCCATCGAGGAGACCCGGCAGCGGAAATTGGAGCCTGCGCCCCATCGAGGAGAGTCGGCAACGGGGACCGGAGGGTGCACCTCATCGAGAGCCGGTGTTAATCACACGACCGGGCGACGGAGGCGGACGCGAATCACGAAGTCGGGCGGTGGTGGCGACCCAAAAAGGTCATCAGTACTAACCTACACTCTCAACCTGACACTTCTTCCGACTCTCGGTTTCTTAACTACTAAAACTTGACACCACAACCTCTTCTGAGAACTCTCAGGGAACCTGACGTTCCTCTAGGTTGGTCAGGTAAGACTTCCTCTAGTTGGGACCCTAAAGAAACCTTTCTTACTACGATTTCGACTTTGAGGTCATGAAACCGGTGGAGTACGCTTGTCAACTGAGTAACCTTTTCTGAGACTACGACCCTCCCTAACCCCCGTCCTCCTCTTCCCCTGCTGGCTCCTACTCTACCGACCTACCGTAGTGCCTGAGTTACCTGCACTCAGACTCACTTGAGGTCCTCAACCACTACCTGTCCCTCCGAACCGCACGACGCTAAGTACCCCAGCGTTTCTCAGTCTGTGCTGACTCACTGACTTGACTTCACTTGACTACGGAAAAAACAGAGGTTCCGTAAGAATCATCTTTTAAGAACCCATACTATGTGTAAAGAGAGAGGGTTCTATATCTCGTTTGAGAAAACGACCGTGTCGTCGGAGGAAAAACCGAGAAGTAGACATATGACCCTTATCATTACGAACCGTATATCCTAACTAACCATCTTTTATAAATATAAAATAAAGATATTTTATAAAACTCGAAGAGATATCTCATGAGATATATATACTGTTTAGAAGTAATGGCACTATCATTTATTTCCGTGTCAAGGATACGTACGTACGATTCAGTGAAGTCAACACAAGTTGAGACGTTTGGATACCCGACCTCGGCGGGTCCGAGGAGCGAGGCACCCTAAAAGGTCCGCGCTTATGACTTCGTCTAACTATACGGGAGGAAGTACCCTGGAAGAGTTGGTCCCTTAGCTTAGCCGTAGAGAATTCAGCGGACTTTCACTTTTATTTTCTATCGAGTCAGGACACAATGAGAATAAGAAGTCCGGTCTTATGACCTCACCCAGCGGAAAGGGAAGAGGTCCCTTAGAAGAGTTAGGTCCCTAGTTTGGGTCCAGAGGACGTAACGTCCGTCTAAGAAATGGTCGACTCGGTGTTCCCTTCGGGTTCTTGTGACCTCACCCATCGGATAGGGAAGAGGTCCCCTAGAAGGGTTGGGTCCTTAGTTTGGTTCCAGAAGACGTAACGTCCAGTTAAGAAATGGTTGACTCGATAATCCCTTCGTTTTTTGAGAGGCCACAACCGTCATTCAAGAAATGGTGATCGTGGTGGACCTTCGGATACGTTTTGACCACTATAAAAAACGATTAGGTACCTTCTTTTCAATACTGGTTGGATCTATCATATAAGTTTTCGTCTCTGTAATGAAACGGATGATTCCAGGCAGATCAGTTCCGATACCAAAAAGGGCGCCAGTACATACCTATACTCTCAGTCTGACACTTCTTCCGACTCACGGCTTCTTAACTACGAAAACTTGACACCACAACCTCTTCTGAGAACTCTCAGGGAACCTGACGTTCCTCTAGGTTGGTCAGGTAAGACTTCCTCTAGTTGGGACCCTAAAGAAACCTTCCTTACTACGATTTCGACTTTGAGGTCATGAAACCGGTGGAGTACGCTTCTCAACTGAGTAACCTTTTCTGAGACTACGACCCTCCCTAACCCCCGTCCTCCTCTTCCCCTACTGGGTCCTACTCTACCGACCTACCGTAGTGACTGAGCTACCTGCCTACCGTAGTGACTGAGCTACCTGCACTCAGACTCACTTCAGGCCCTCTACCACTACTTTTCCCTCCGGACCGTACGACGCTAAGTATCCCAGCGTTTCTCAACCTGTGCTGACTCGCTGACTTGACTTGACTTGACTACCTTCTACCGATACAAAGCAATGACATTTCACGTATCTTATATAATAACTTTATTCTCGATTTTTCTGTAAAAAACCAAATCCACGATCACTTTTGAAAAAAATTGAGGTTCGCTTCATGTGTCACAGTATTTCTTGTGACGACGACGACGATTCAGCGAAGTCAGCACAGACTGAGACAGACACGCTGGGGTGTCTGTCGTCGGGTGGTCCGAGAGGGCAGGAACCCTAAGAGGTTCGTTCTTGTGACCTCACCCAACGGTAAAGGAAGAGGTCACGTACTTTCACTTTTCACTTTCACTTCTACGAGTCAGCACAGGCTGAGAATCACTGGGGTACTTCACGTCGGGTGGTCCGAGGAGACAGATACCCTAAAAGGTCCGTTCTCATGACCTAACCCCACGGTAACGGAAGAGGATATTTCTTGAAATTTTTACCGATTAGAAATCGTCAATGTCTTGTGTACAATTCGTACATTGGACCCCCTATGTCACCATCTTTCGATTTTGGAGAAGAGACATTTTTAAAGATGATGAATAAATATTTTGTGTCCGACCACCAAGTGGAACTGTAAAAAAAAGACAGTTCTTAAGGACGAAAAACAGGTAATACATACATCGTATAAATGAAACTTTACAAAGTAGATGGTTTACTTTAAAATAATGTCTTATAACCTCAACCCATCAGTAAAGGAAGAGATCCTTTAGAAGGGTTACCTCTCTCTTTTAGGTCGGTCCACAGGACATCTGTTCGTCTAAGAAATGTCAGATTCGGTTGTCCCTTCGGACACGTTTCATCTATTCTACGTCGATTGATATTCAAATTATTCAACGTTGAAGTCTATACGTTCTTTATGAGACTCTATCCGGTCTTTGAACCTAAATGTACTTCTTTCCCTCACGTAGTTTCTTCCTTATTATTTCGTAAGAGACTTATTATTAAATTTTTTACCCATTCTTGAGGGTGTCTATAAATTAATTTTCGTGACTTCAACTTGCTCGAAGGTAAAAGAAAGATATATAGAGGGTTATTCAACCCATTACGTATTTAAGAAGAGCTCCTTCGAGTTAGGGAAGGAATAGGGAGTGAGGGTTGAGAAAGAGGTCAGATGTGGATCATTAATAGTGACAATTGAGTTGGTGAGGAGAAGAAGTGGATGTTTTGATATGACAGTCTTAATCGTTGGAGTGGAACTTCCCTCGTGTTCTAGTCAGTTTTCCTGATAAATATTAAGACTAGTCCACTTCCGGTAAGAAAATCTGTGAATTTACACTACGACAATCTTGTGTCATGAGGACTATGTAAGAAGGTGAACATTTAATGGCGATACACTGTCGGTGTCATCTTTCGTGATACCCCCACTACCCACTACCCTTTCTCTATTTATCTTGTGTGAGGACTAAAATTCATAGGCACACACACACACAGATATACACCCACACACACATACACACACAGGAGTCAGTGAGTTAGCACAGGTTGAGAAACGTCGGGGTACTTGACATCGGACGGTCTGAGGAGGTAGGTACCTTAAAAGGTCCACTCTTATAGCCTCGACCATCATTAAAGAGTGAGGTCCCATAGAAGGACTGGGTCCCTAACTTGGGTACAGAGAACTTAGAGGACGTAACCGTCCGTTCAAGAAATGGTGATCACGGTGGACCCTTAGGGATGCATAAGTACTCGATATTACTTTTTACTTTCCTTACCTTTACGCACAAAAATGACGTTGTAAAAGAGCCCAGTCAAGTTACAGGGTGGGTATTATCTTCGTTTTGTTAGTAGTTATTTCCGACTGACGTAGTAAATGTTGGTTGTTTAGTATAAATTTCGTCAATAACTTTATATAAAATTATCTTTTGTTGAAAAGTTGAAGTTATAGTCTTACAAACCCTTCTTGTATGCACTTGTTGGAGTACTCTAATGAAAGAAAGGAAAAGAAAGAGAGAAGAGAGAGGAAGAGAGAAAGGGAAGGAGGTAGGGGAGGCAAGAAGAAAACTTAAAATACATAAAGATCTTTTCTAGTCTCAGCAGTGACCTTTATAGACTTATCGATGATAAGAAAATTATAATTATTTTATATTATTATTAACATATATAGTGTTTACAGTATAGATTTCACAATTTCGTTGTCTTCAGAGATAAAAACGGAGTCAAAGTATTATACGGTATTCATGTCCGTATTTTTTTATTTCTTCATGACCAATAAAATTTTTATTTATCTTTTTTATCTAATTTATACCTTTAGATCTTTGTAAAAGAAAAAGTGAAAGCTTGTAGTCTAGTTTTATTCTCTTCGTTAAGTGTCAAAAAATGTCTTTGTGGTTTCGAGGATTATAAGATAGTTTTTGTATACAAATGATTGAAATTAATTTATATAAACTCGGGACCACGAATGATAGATTATAATATACACAACTTTAAAAAATCTTTATTTTACGATGTTCAAATCAATTCCACCTTCATATATAATTTATCTAAGTTTACAATTGACTTGTGTGTAGTCATACTTTTTATTATTATTTGTACAATCGTACTTAACACACACTGAGATAAATGTTATCAGCGAACGACTTGAGTGCTATGACATTCCGTTCCAAACACTGATAAAAAGTCTATACACTTTTTCGTCAAATAATAAGAGAGGATATAAGAGACCCAAAAATATCCGGTCAAGTAAAACAGAGGTGACACTTTATGGAATTTTCCATTGTGCCATAAGACTGAGATCATCATTAAATAATATGGGCAATTAGAACATTTTAACGGGAGACCTACATTATTAAACAATAAGAAAATAATCTGGAAGAAGACGTATGACACAAATAGTATTTCTACAGTGGTAACACTACGGATCGTTGGTAATGTTACAAGACCTTCACAAACGTATATAAAAGGACCCCCTCTCTCGGCGCACCAGGGACGTACCCTCTCGACAGTCACATAAGACTACATACTCCTATTTTCCTCGGGGACGACGTCTGAGGTTATTCGAGTTCAGTGTCGGACTTTCGTCACTGAACCCGTAGTGATATGGCACAATCTTTTACACAGTTAATAGTGTACCTGGCGGATTCCCATAACGGACCCAGGTCCAGTATTTTGGTAGTTCTGACTTCCCCCTCTTTTAACTACTTCTTCATTCAACTTAATTAACTATTGTTCGTCCGGACACATACCTCCCAGCAACATTGAGTTCTGGGGGTTTAAAGACAGACTTTTCGAAGGATACCTACTGGGGTACTCATTTCGATTTCGACAGATAGAAGAGGTTATATTTTATGGATATTGACCGTTAAATCTGTAAAGAATTTTTAGTCATCCATCAAGAGTTTGATCAGTTCTTCGGTATTCTTTTTATTTTAGTACGATTATTACAATATCATCAAAACGATAATAACACTAAGAATTATACGTTACACCGATATACTACACTTGTGTTACCCCTGGTGAATTTATACATCAGACCTCGGGTTTGGTACTCTCGACACACGTGGTAAATCCATCGAATGACACGTTAAATGGGTCTCTTTTCCCTTTTATGTTTAAAAAGTATGTAAATATCACCAAAGACTCGACGAAGTCACTAGAGGGAAAAGTTGGAAAGAACACAGGCGGAACTTGCGATTTAGTATGAATTTCGTAAACATCGTCTACTCAAGGAAATTCTTTAGTGACAAGTGATTCGAACCCTTATTAGTAATTTCTTTGACCGACAGATATGTTCTACGACTTTGCAGGTCGGTTAGTTCGTCAAAACACCTTTTTAATTTAACACAATTTGTTGTTGTTTCTATAGTGTTAAACAAACTATTCTGACTCATTTATGAAAAGAGTTTTGTAAGTCCATCAGTCGGTGTGTACCTACTACTCCGTAGTCCTAGTGACGGAGTCTGAAAAGTTTTCCTTAGTGTAGTAAGAGTTTTAGGTCAATCCAACATCCGTGTGTCTAGTCTTTCAATGGATAACGAAATAACTACTATTTTTAAAAGGGATAAGAGTTTAAAATCAAAATATTTTTGTATGTTTTTCTGTTCCAGTAAAAACGAATTTTATATTATCTACTAAATAAAAAGTATTACTACTATTACCAAAATCACTACTATTAATATTTATAAAGGGTTATATCGAAACAGTAGACCGTGTTCTACTAAATAAACTTGTTTAAAACGTAATCTTCTTCGGTATAGTCCTTTTTGAACCAAGTAATTTTTTTTTTTTTTACAACAAGTCAATACAGATTCAGAAAAGTTGGGGTACCTGACACATCGGGTGGTCCCAGGAGACAGGTACCTTAAGAGGTCCGTTCTTATGACCTCACCTATCCGTAAGGGAAGAGGTCCCCCAGAAGGGTTGGGTCCCTAACTTGGGCGTAGAGGACGTCTAAGAAATGGTATACTCCGTGGTCCCTTCGGATTGAAGTAATTTTAGAACTCAATTAAATTTTGGAGAGTAGGGAAGTTAAGTTTCGTACAAGAGTAATGACCAGATATAAGGTCTCTTCGTCCTTCTTCAAAATGATTCGAAACAGAGAGTAAATAAGATAATAACATACTTAACCATCACAAATAGACATGTATATTACACTCTATCGTTATGTTAAAAGGTTTCTCTAAAATTCGAAATTAAATATGTGATACACTACTCATTCTTTAATACCTGAGACCTTAGATCTTTGAATGGAAACATACACTATCTGTCCATTTATCTCTGGAAGTATATTTCAAATCCTGTAAATCCAATATATAAAAATAAAAAATAATAAAAACTATGTATTTATAAATTAAAACCAACTTCATCTCAACAACATGTTGTAATATGTTTAATGTCCATATGTCATACCACTAAATGTCAAAAATTTCCATTATGAGGTAAATGTCAATAGAGTTTTATAACCGATATAAGGGGAACAACATATGATATAGACACATATGTAGATACTTCGAATGAAATATGTGTTATAAACATGGAGAATCAGGGGTAAAAGAAAATAACCGGAAAGAGAAAGGGGGAGGAGTGACCATTGGATTTCAAACAAGAGATATAGACACTCAGACGAAAGAATGTAATATAAGTTATCAAACAATGTAAAAAAATCTAAAGTACATATTGACTGTAGTATCTCATAAACAGAAAGAGACAGACTGAATAAAATAATCATATTACAGAAGGTTTAGGTAGGTACAACGACGTTTTCCGTTTTTAAATAAGAAAAATTACCGACTTATCTCCAATATATAAAAAAGTTACATATTATTGTGGACGAGTGACATGAAGTATCTTGACGAATTTTTGGTTTACCTTATTAACGACAATTTTACAAAATCTTTGTTACCACATGGTGTCTTATTATCAATAGTAATAGGTGTAATCTAGAGGGTCCACCATGATCACCATTTCTTGAACGGACGGTTACGTCCTCTGTATTCTCCATGACCAAACCAGGAACCCAACCCTTCTAGAGGACCTTCCCTTTGTCGTTTGGTAAGGTTACTAGAACGGACTTTTTGGGGTACCTGTCTCCTCGGACCTCCCGATGACAGCTATCTCAGTGTTTCTCACCCTGTGCTGACTTCGTTGAATCGCGTGTATAGGTGTAATCCGAATTTGATAAAATCAGATAGTGATAACGGATAATAATAATAAAAGTTCTATGTGAGTTAATAATTAACGGATTCTGAAATCTTTGTCTGATTTTAGAAGGAAAAGTATCGATATATTTGTTCTCTTTTCGAAAAGGTCTATTTATAGTCCATTAGCTGAATGTTTCAAAAAAGAAGGAGAGAACTGATACTATGGTCCTTAAACAAGACTTTATCCTCTCTAACATTTTGAGAAAGGGTCTGTATAAAATTTTTTAGGTTTAGAACCGGACCTTGATATCTTACACTCAAACTACTACTCGACCCAAGGTACAGAAGTCTCCCTAAAGTGTGTTTCCGACATTTCAGTCTCATCCAATCCTCCCGTTACTGAGACGTTAGACTTTGAGACAAAGTTTCTATTATAATCTGGTTTAAGATAATTTTTTATTGTCATTCTTAACATAAACTTATGATTTTCAATTAACCCGGGTGCAATTATAACACCTCACACCTCCTTTTTCTTTTCACAATCAACGAGTCAACAGAGGTTGAGAAACGTTGGAGTATCTGGGAGACAGGTACCTTGAGAGGTCCGTCTTCAGGACCTCACCCAACGGTAAGGGAAGAGGTCCCCTAGAAGGATTGGGTTCCTGACTTGGGTTCAAAGGGTGTAACGTCCGTCTAAGAAATGGTAGACTCGGTGGTCCCTTCGGTACCTTTTTATATGGAATTTTGACTGGACTCAACAAACGATACCAAAAGGTACTTCTTCAGGGAAATAAAATAACGTTGTTTAAAAAGATCCATATAGTTTCCTTCCTTTATCCGGTGAGAAGCTCGTTCTATTTACCTTTAAAACATTACTTTTGAGACCATAGAGTCCAAATGTTATTATGGATGAGTCGACATGAACACTGTATTATCGATCATTTCTTCATGATGGACATCTTCTTGGTATAAGAGAACCTATTATGTATTTCTTGTTCGACTATAAGTCTGACCCCATTGGGAAGTTCGGTATTGTCTTAACGAAGTCTTAATCGAGAGATTATTAACACACATAATCGATGATCAACACAGGTTGAGAAACGGTGGGGTACGTGATATTAGATGGTCCGAGGAGATAGTACCTTAAGAGGTCCGTTCTTATGACCTCACCCAACGGTAAAGGAAGAGGCGATTATTGACTGTCTTACGTTTATTAATTTAATTATCTTTCATCTTACACCAAATAACCCACCTTAATCTAAGTAGGGGTCACTGTCTTTGGACTTTATTTTCGATTTCATTTCGATGAAAAAAGAAAGAAAGAAAAAAAAGGGGTGTATTTGTTTCAACCCTTATTCGGTGAGAAAAAAAAGAAAGAAAAAAAAAAAAACTTGCGTATTTGTTTCAACCCTTATTCGGGGAGTCCCGAGAGTGTACAAGGTTCTAATTTTCATTAACCTCAAAGAATGTAGTAGTTGTACATCCAAAATGGAGAAGTAGATTTTACCGAGAAGTTCGAGGTTGTAGGGTTTAAGTGTAAGATTGGTTTTCCTTCCGACGTACTAATTTTTTACACGTAATAATCCTTTTTTACGATTCGATGACTACACTAATTTCCGGTCTCTTAAAACAAATGAAATCACATAATGATCTCCAACGAATTTGACCGACGAGAAGTAAACCCACCCCGAAGGGTCCACCGTGATCACCGTTTCTTGGGTGGACGGTTACGTCCTCTGTATCTGAGTCCAAGGTAGAGACCTAGACCTTTTAGGGGACCTCTTCCGGTACCGTTGGGTAAGGTCAAAAGACCGGACCTCTTAGGGTGCCTGTCCCTTCGGACTGTCCGACGTCAGGTATCTCAGTGTTTCTTAACCTATACTGACTTCGCTGAATCGTGAAACTCCCTGTGTTTAAAGTAGGTAGAAAAGAGAAGTAAGAACGAATCAAATTTGTCGACCTGAACCTTGTGTCTGTCAAGGTAGTATCCTTCCTCTTCTATATCTTGTGTACCCGTTACAAATTTCAGGACTTGGTTTTCCACTATGTATAGGTAGTGAAACTGAGTAGAAAATAACCGTTCCTACGGTAATGTACCGATGTAAATCTTCACTGACTCCGATTCATTAGGTCACAGACGGACCCGTAGATGGAGGGTCGATGTTTAAATAAGGTGTTTACAAGATATATAAGGAAGATTTCTGTAGACACTGTCTGTGTGTGTGTTGTAGAAGTAAATGACCTTGTCGATTTGTCGACACCCGGGTCGATTTCCTTTTATTTTTATTTTGTGTATAACAATGATTTATTATTCTTTTAACTCAGAATAGATCTGGTGTGTTAGTGTCATTTACATAATTTCCTATAATATTAAAATTAAATTTTATAATACATATTCCTTTTCATATAATCACGATAGGCTTCATTTTACTGATTCCTTGTCATATCGTTCCTATAGAAGTACTTGTCTATCTCTAATCGTTTCGATTTATCAAATCTAGCTAAAATTATTGGTTAAGTTTAACAAAAACAAATTGTCGATTTCATTAATGTGAAATTTAGTATAATTAACGAAGTGATTATGTAAGAATTGTACAGTCAAGGAAAAGAATAGGTTTAATCACCTAAGGAGATCTCTTGAATAGTAGGAATGACATGAAACCAGGTGGAGGTCTCTTTATTATTGATCACTCAAACCTTGTTAAGTGTTTTGATAACTTCTATAAACGATTAAATGAGTGAATTTCAATTAACTATGAATTAACAGGGTTTGTGTTTAAATCCGTAAGTCCTATATTATTATATTTTTCATTTTACGGTATCAGGATACCTTGAACATGTCATAATGTCATTCCTCTTCCCTGATATTTGTGTATGATATCTAGTGTAATAAACTGTTAATTCCGATGAAAATTTTTTCCTACACCCTATAACTCCACTCCATGTAAATGAATATCAATTACGTCATTCCTTTTCGTTGAAACTATTCCTATTGTAATCCTTTCTCTAGTTTTCTTTCCTCCACCTTTTACCACCCAATTCACTCAATATCCGTTAGGTTTTTACCTGATCGTGATTCAGTGCCCTTAGAAAATCCGGTACGATTCCTACAGTGGAAAATAAGGTTCATTCGACCTTTTGGGATTCCACTGTAACTTGAATCTTAATGATTAAAGAGAAAATTACGTTATCTTAATGAGTTCGAGTCTCACTGGTCACTCCTCCTTTAGCGTTATCAAGACTCTCTCTACTATCGTAACCGGAACTCTACACCAGGCTATTACCTGTTTCAAACGACAACCCAACTTACACGACACTTTTCGTTATTTTATTTAGATCCAATTAGGTTCTTGAGATTTCGTTAACCTTTTTACTTACGTACAAGATACAAAACCTCACGTTCAGTGAGTCAATACAGGTTGAGAAACGCTGGAACACCTGATGTGTCAGGTACTTTGACCGTTTGTCAGTCGACACCTTCCCTTTCTCTCTCAACCCTGTGTAATGAAAACTCTATATCCAAATAGATTCTCATATAACCTTCATTGGTATTAAACTCTTGTCGTTATATTAGTTTAAGTACCTTAAAAATAGTTCTAATCAATACTGTACATTTGGTAAGATCTTGTCACGGAACGTACGATTCAGCAAAGTCCGGATTGAGAAACGTTGGAGTACCTGATATAAGACGGTCCGAGGACACAGTTACCCTAAGTGGTCTGTTCTTACAACCTTACCTAACGGCATGGGAGGAATCCCTTCCTTGGGTGTAGAGATAGAGAACCAGAGGACGTAACCGTCCGTCCAAGAAATGGTGATCGTGGTGCATCCTTCGGGTCTTGTCACGGATTTTGTGTCATTACCGAGTTATCCCATTCTTCAACCTGTTACTGAGTCTCTCCTCTAGTCTTCGTTCCTCATCTTAACCACCTCAAAATCGTAGACCACTATCAGTTTGGTCAACACTCATCTACTCTATTGGATCCATGACTCAAGTCAAGTCAGTGAATCATCACAGGTTGAGGAACACTGGGGTACTTAGTGTCGTGTGGTCTGGAGGGACAGGTAGTGGTTGAGGGCCTCAAGTGAGTCTGAGTGCAGGTAGTCCAGTCACTACAATAGGTCGGTAGAGTAGGAGACAACAGGGGAAGAGGAGGACAGGGGTTAGGGAGGGTCGTAATCCCAGAAAAGGTCACTCAGTTGAGAAGCGTACTCCACCGGTTTCTTAACTTCAAAGTCGAAGTTGTAGTCAGGAAGGTTACTTGTGAGTCCTGACTAGAGGAAATCCTACCTGACCAACCTAGAGGAACGTCAGGTTCCCTGAGTGTTCTCAGAAGAGGTCGTGGTGTCAAATTTTCGTAGTTAAGAAGCCGTGAGTCGAAAGAAGTGTCAGGTTGCGAGTGTAGGTATGTACAGATGACCTTTTTGGTATCGGAACTGATCTGCCTGAAAACAACCGTTCCATTACAGAGACGAAAATTTATTCGATAGATCCAACCAGTATTGAAAGAAAGGTTCCTCATTCCCAGAAAATTAAAGTACCGACGTCAGTGGTAGACGTCACTAAAACCTCGGGTTTTTTATTTCAGACTGTGACAAAGGTGACAAAGGGGTAGATAAAGGGTACTTCACTACCCTAGTCTACGGTACTAGAAGTAAAAGACTTACAACTCGAAATTCGGTTGAAAAAGTCAGCTCATACCTATCTGTTTCTTCCTCAGGTCTAGGAACACACACTCATACGAGTTAGTGAAGTCAACACAGACTAAGAAACTCCGGGATACCTGACATCGGGCGGTCTGAGGGGACAGGTACCCTAAGACGGTACGGGAGGAGGTTCCCTATAAGGGCTGGATCCCTAGTTTGAGTGTAGAGGACGCAGAGGACGTAACGTCCGCTNAAAAAGTCATCTCATACCTATCTGTTTCTTCCTCGGGTCTAGGAACACACACTCATACGAGTTAGTGAAGTCAACACAGACTAAGAAACTCCGGGATACCTGACATCGGGCGGTCTGAGGGGACAGGTACCCTAAGACGGTACGGGAGGAGGTTCCCTATAAGGGTTGGATCCCTAGTTTGAGTGTAGAGGACGCAGAGGACGTAACGTCCGCTTAAGAAATAACGACTCAGTCCTTCCTTTCCCCTTCGGGAATCTATGAACTATCGACAAATTTAGGTGACAATCTTGACTCTTTTTACTTCTGGATCATTTCCTTTGACTTTTCGTGATTGGTCACTCCTTTCTCTTCTTGAATTACTTGTCCCTATTTCTGAACTACAAAGGTTGTTCTGTATATCGTCCGGTCTTTCTAGTTTTAATTATTTGACTCGTTTTACTATAAAAGAAAAAAACATAATTTCATATAAACTAAGTGATATAAGACAATCAAAGTAACATGTTGTATCTTTAACTTATGAAAATATCTAATATGTTATATTACTCTTATAAAGGGACACGACATGTTAGGAATGACAATTAAAATACGATCATTAAACATAGAGAATTAAGGTATAGACCTGGGAGAGTGGTGAGAAGAGGGATGATCATTGGTGATGAAACAAGAGACATAGACGTTGAGACAAAGACAGAAAAACATATATGATACACCGAATATAAATCTAAGGTGTACATTCACTATAGCATGTCATAAAGAAAAGACTGATAAAGTGATTTGTATTCTTAGAGGTGTGACAACGTTTACCGTATTAAAGTAAAAAATACCGACTCATTATAAGACACAGTGTAAAAGAAAATGGAGTAAAAATAACTTCATTTTTGGTGTTTATATACACACATACATATATTTGTGTGTGGGAATTCTACATGTTTTACTATCAAACTATGTGTATAATTAGTAATTGACACTCGGTAGTCACTAAACGAGAAAATAAGAAGTATAAGGATCAGGTACCACGTATAAATGGTGTATAAGAAGTAGGAAAGACCTCTTCCTTTACCGTTGGGTGAGGTCATGAGAACGGACCTTTTAGGGTACCTGTCTCCTCGGACCACCCGATGTCAGGTGTCCCAGTGATTCTCAGCCTGTGTTAACTTACTGAAGTGAAAGTGAAAAGTGAGAGTCCGTAGTCTTTTCCTTTACCGTTAGGTGAGGTCATAAGAACGGATCTCTTAGGGTTCCTGTCTCCTCGGACCACCCGACGGTAGATACCCCAGCGTGTCTCAACCTGCACTGACTTCGTTGAATCGTCGTCGTCGAAGTGGGAAAGAAGACAACTACCTGTGAATCAAAGAGGGTGTAGAAACGTTAAAATTCACTACCACGACACTTACGATCCTGTGTCCATCGAAAAACTTAAACACAAAAATAAAAGAAGTCTATATATGAGTCGTCATCTCAACGACATAGTATACCATCGAGATAAGGGTCAAAAAACTCCTTGGAAGTATGACAAAAAGATATCACAGATGTGTTTCTATGTTTAGGGTGGTCGACACATGATGATCTCAAAAGAAAAGAGGTGTAGGGACGGTTGTACAATAAACATCTGAAAAACCAGTATCAGTCCATACTACACTATAGAGTGACACCAAAACTAAACGTGAAGAGGTCACTGATCATCCTCTTCCGTTACCGTTGGGTGAGGTCATGAGAACGGACCTCTTAGGGTACCTACCTCCTCGGACCACCCGACGTCAGGTACCCCAGCGATTCTCAACCTGTCCTGACTCGCTGAAGTGAAACTGAAAAGTGAGAGTACGTAACCTCTTCCTTTACCGTTAGATGAGGTCATAAGAACGGACCTCTTAGGGTCCCTACCCCCTCGGACCACCCGACGGCAGACACCCCAGTGTCTCAGCCTGTGTTGACTTCACTGAATCGTCGTCTACTGATCATTATAGCTCCTAATATAGTACACGGATAACCGGTAGACATATAGAAGAAACCCTATTACAGGTAAGTCCAGAAGACGGGTATAAAATTAACCCTACAAACAAAAACTACAACCAAACATACTCAAGAAATATGTAAAAGTAAACGGAGTTCTATAAAAGACTAAAGGAGAAGCCAAAATAGTAACTGGATAACCGAAAAATTATTGTACAAAAATCAAAGGTTCACAAACACGAAAAGGGTAAAAAAGAAGGACATTAACAAAAAATCAAAGTATGGTAAAACCACCCTTGTTTTCAAACTTCATCAAAGATACAGGAATTTTAAACAACTTTGGATAAAAAACTGGATTATACACTACATAGGACTTCTTACAAGGTATACATGAACTTTTGTTTCACGTAAGACGACAAAAAAATTTACCTTACAAGGTATCTATAGAAAAGTGAGGTTGACCAGACGGATGACACAGTGACTCTGGTGTTAACGTAATAACCAAAAGACAGCCCTACTAGACAGGTAACTACATTAACCCTACAATTTAAGGGATGATGACAACATAACGTCAGTTAAAGAAGGAAATATAGACAATTATACACTAAATGTATAAATCCAGAAGAGTATAACCCACACATATACAATTATTCACATGTTGGTAGAAGAACATAACTGGAAATATAGTGACATACTATGAGAAGAAACGGGAAACAATATGTTAGACAAAGTTTCTGAAAAAAAGATCAGATTGATACTGATAGAGGTGAAAGAACAAAGATAAACGTACTTAAAAAAAAGTCAGACAGAAATCAAGACTTTACGAAGAGAACATTCACCGTATATCTACCCAGAAAACTGATCTCGCACACAAGGTAATTGTAAATTTCATTAATAACCATCTATACGTGAAGAACTTTAAAATAATAAACGTTGAAAAAAATTTTAAGAAAGGACAAGAAAAAAGAAAATCAAAGAAGAGAACGTCAAACTACTAAAATAAATCGACATACGAATGCGATTAAATAAACAAAAAACACATATATAACGTCCAAATACTGAGAACATACAGTCGGATATGGATATAGAAAAACAAAATTTGTGTATCAGGAAATTCGGTTCGTATGAGACTGTCTAATGTACAAACAATGTAGGAAGGGTAAAACACAAAGACTACGGTACAAAATGTAAAAATACGAACTTTCACTTTCACTTCACCGAGTCAGCACAAGCTGACAAATACTGGGGCACCTGACATCGGGTGGTCCAAGAAGGTAAAAATACAAATAGGGAAATGATTAATGATATCAAAATGAACTAAAATATTAAAAAAACAGAAAATTAGAAACCTGATCGAACAACTGAGTCTATCATTTCTTAGACGGACGTTACGTCCTCTGAACCCAAGTTAGGGACCTAACGTTTCTAGGGACCTCTTCCCCTACCGTTAGGTGAGGTCATAAGAACGGACTCCTTATAGTATCTATCTCCTCTGACCGTCCAATGTCAGGTATCCCAGCGTTTCTCAACCGGTGTTGACTCACTGATTGTAAAAGTGAAAAGTGATCGAATAAATTCAATAACTAAGAGTCGGAAATAACATATAACGAAAATCAAAAAAGGAGAGGATATATTTTAATGAACGAAAAGAAAAGGTGAATCTCTTCTAGAAACTTGTAAAGAAAGTCCTATTCAAATCATAACTATTTGAGAAAATTAAAAACGAACAGACTCTTCAAGAAATAAGAGTTAAGATTTAATATTAGAACGACCCATCTCATAGTATCCAACGAAATAGAAAGTCCAAAAATTTATATAGAACGGTGAGGAAATACCGGACGTTCCTAAAACGAGTTTTTAGCCGACTATTGGAACACCTCTAAGGGAACATTTACTAAGTAACAAATTGAGAACTGCTGAAATCTCAACAGGGAAATTAAAAACGGTAAAATTAAAACTATATAGAATCACACCCAGAGAAACTCGAGTAGAACAGACCCTGAGAAACAAAAGATATGGCCCTACATAAAGGTAGAAGTCCGTATCCTTCAAAAGTTTGTGTTAAAGTAATTTGTGTAAAAATTGGGGGAAGAGAGACAAGAAGACGTTAGTGGTATTACATTTACGACCATGTGAACTACCAGAGTTTCTAAGAAATTCGACCAATGTGAAAAATTTTTAAAAGAAAAAGAAAAACCAAAAAAAAAAAAAAAAAGACTACCCCCTTAGAGGTAATAAGATAGAGGGTCTAAAGAATACACAAGAAGATATAGTGGACCAAACGATAAGTAAGGAAGGTGTCACAAAAAGTAAAGTAAATACCATAAGAAGTCAAGACTAATAGAAATATATATAAAAAAGATCAAAGAACAATTTTAATAGAGACAAGTAGACAAAAAAAAGAGATTAAGTCAACCGTAAGAATAATGATTAAGAAGTTTAAGAAATAGACCATTTAACAAATATAGACAAAGTAATAAACACCCCCAAAAAAAGTCCCAAGGGTAGAATGGGACAATTCACTCAACTTAAGGAGACAAAAGAGTAAAACGAACATAAAGAGAGACAGATACTTTAATCCACTTTGTCAATTGACACCGTCAGAAATTTTACACAGAGCACACCCTCACAGTAATATGTTAACCGTACACGGGTCACCGAAATTAACGTCTCGACTTAAACTACACTTTGTTCAGTCCAAAGAGGGGTCCGACACAACCGTCGTCAGTGGAACCATCCTTTATCCCGACCTCGACCTCCATGATCCCGACCTTGGTCCACACTCCCTCCCGAAGAGGAGACGAGTCACCGGTAGTATCGTTGTCGTGGGAACCGGAATCTCCCGTCGTGACTACCTTGTTCTCCCCGGACACACCCACGAGTCGTTTCGAGTCCCGTGTCCTACACCTCCAAGTCGACAGTAGTCTCTGGACCAGACGGAGACTACACGGTGGATACTTTAGTAGTCCTTAACGACGGAGGAGTGATAAGTCTGAGTCCCAAAGTCAGGGTTGTCATAGAGTGTCAACTCGAAAAAGGAGTCAGCACGGTTGGGAAGGAGGTCGTACCTCGTCGTTGTGTTCCGTTTGACACGACCTCATAAACTGACTCGGTACGTTGTTCCACCAGTGTCTTTTTTTTTTTTTTTTTTTTGTGTGTTGTTAGTCGGTTAAAACACCAAAGTCACATCGAGGAGGAGGGACGAAGTCCACGTTCGTTTGTAACCATATGAGAAGTACTCGTCTTTAACCCGAAGGGTGTTGGGAGGACAATTAGAGTGACTGAGAAGTCGGTTCACCCGACTCGAAGGGAAATAGTCTGGGGTCTCGACCCCACGGGTTTTACACCAAACTTGTCAAGTGAAAGGTCCCCTCCAGAGGTGGGAATATTAGAGGGAAAAAGAGACTCAGAGGAGGGTCCCCGTGTCAGAACTGGTCTAGTGTAGAGAAAGAAAGGGTAGGTTAAGGTATGCCTAAAAAGGATATTGGAAACAACATGTCTTCACAAAGACGATCAGAGGTCAATCAAAAATCACTCTTAACAAGGTATACGTCTACATAAAAACTACATAAGCACCCTCTCCACTCAAGGTACAGGATGTGACGGTAGAACTAAGGGAGGAGGGGTTTTACCATGAAAGAATAACTTCGTGAGTTTAATTTGTCTGACTCTAAAGTGTTTACACTAAACGAGATTGACTTGGGTATAACCGTTTTATACTGAGGACTAGGAATAAAATTAAGGTAGAGTCTTTATAAACGTAATTTTACATGGAATTGTAAAATAATCTTTAGATATATTTCCGACGTACGAATCAGAGGTTTTCAGTAGTATTGTATACCGTATCCGAGTATAATACACAAGAAAGGACTGACGTAAGATGTTATATGGTTTCTAGTGGTTTCCACAAAGAGACAGATATAAGTCATAAGTTGATGTACGCCGGGGTACCTGATATATCAGGTACCTTAAGAGGTCCGGTCTTATGACCTCACCCATCGGAATGGGAAGAGGTCCCCTAGAAGGGTTAGGTCCCTAACTTGGGTCCGAAGGGTGTAGCGTCCACCTAAGAAATGGTTGACTCGGTAGTCCCTTCGAGAGTTGATGTAAATTATTAAAAATAAAACAAAATAAAATAGAATGATAATCTCTTAATAAAGGACTGTTTTGAAGATACAACTCGCACCATGGAACCTCCGGAGTCTCAGGTTTTGTCTTACCTGGTCTTAGTTGATCACTGAATCCTTACTTACCTTTTACGATAAAAGGAAGTCTCCCCGTTCTTAAGTTAAATTAAATGGTCCTTTCCATCTTTCTTATAATGTAACAGATAAAAGTACATGTGTATTCGTTGTTTTGTGTGTGTTTGTGTACGTTAGTACGTATAAATTATATAAAGATTTTACACTTGATCCTGTTCTTGCCTGTGAGAGTTTGTCTCGTTCTAGTATAATTGTTGAATAGTATAAGTTATCTTATAACGGTTTCTATATCGTGTTTTCTTTGTGAATTCAATTTGTATTACAATCTCTTGTTCTTGAGGAAGAGGTCAGTTGTTCATCAGGTCTCTAGACGGTCAACGAGTTGGAGTACTGGACTCCACTGTCTTCTAAGTATCGTCTCATTTTGGTCGACATACACGCACAACTCCTGGGTAACTGACTGACTTAGGAACTTAGGTACATGTTTGTGTTTATATTTACACACATGGGACACACAGACGAAGGAGAGTTGAGGGGAGTAATCCACCCTATTTCCGAGCCCGTATCCAAATTACATTAACGATCATTTATACCATTGATAAAAGAAAATGATTTCAATGTTTTTAAGAAACCTAAAATATAGTCCCTGATTTAAACATTACCTCTTACTACAAACTACCACAAATTTACGTCTCATACAGTGAAATATTTCGTATCCTGAGAAAATTCAATAAAAAAAAAAAAAATCGAAGAACTGTACACAGTGGTAAACCTTAAGACGAGAGTACCCTATTTACGGTCTAATGTACCACATCATAAAAATAGGAGACATGAAAGCGACATCTTCGTATGTTGTAGTTTCCTTTCCGTCTAGTGAGTGTAGTCGTCTTTTACCTTATCCTGATATTATACGACCGAAACTAGAACGGAAGCTCATTAATAGAACCAATGTACGTACGTAACTCTCATTCTAAACTTAATTATTCCGGTTCTTTAGGATCTTTTACATTCTCCATAGAAACTTATATTTGAAGTGGGTAGAAGTTTTACCATCTAACGTCACCTCGGATGCCTCAACAATTAAATTTCGTAATTAGGACTTTACAATAAGAGAGAATGTGAACAGTGAAGATACAATTATGTCGTTAGAATCGTTAATTCTGCAATAGTGAATATTCAGGTTGAGTGGAGATCATTTACGATAAATCGATTGTAAGAAGACAAAGTATGTTCAAAAGTGTATTGTCCTGGATTCCATTTTAAATAATATATAAAAAATTTCAATAATAGTATCGAGTCAGGTGGTAGTAATTTTTGATCAAACTATAACTGAAGTCTTTCTATAACGAAGACTACGTCTTTCATTTATTACAGTAGTTGTAGACGTATCCTAAAGAGGTTGTCTCACTTTCTTATACTATAAGACTCAGTCAGAAAAGCAAAGGGTACACAAACAAATGGTCATAAATAACGATGTAACCCACCTCTCCTAAGATAAAAATGAAGATACACTTATTTTTAGTGGTACAGATAACCTTCGATACAAGTCTTTATAGTTCCTGATTACGAAAGACCTGTAATCTTGTGAAAATCGTCGTTTATAACTCAAGTATAGTATTCCTCTTTGGACTTATTTGAAACATCTGTTGAGTTATACAGACATTATAAACTCCTAAGTTAAGTGAAACATCGATTAATCGATACTTCACACTCTCCGTATCGTAAGTAAGCCGTGGTTTATCATCCACAAAACGAACATACTTTGACAGAGTGGTCTGTGATACATAATTAGATTAACCTCTAATGAAGTGGATGTCTTTATAGTTCTGACGATAATATTTGAGTAATTGATTAAACATGGACTTTATTTACTCTTGGTTACGCAAAGTAAACATAGATGGTTTGCGTTCAATTTGTGTGTACTTATCTCGATATTCGATCCTATTATGTCTTCGTTCGGAGACGAGGGAAGGTGTAGTATTCTTTTCTACAAAATTTAGAATGTTTCGTCCCAATCTCCGGTAATCACCTCGTTTGATTGATTTCTTGTTTGAAGAAACTTCTTTGGAAGGAAGAACCCTAATTTTTATCAAGGACTCAGAGAGATTACTTAATTTGAGTAAAACATTATTTACTCCAAACTCTTTGGATCCTAAAGAAAAGTTCCTTTGTCATTGGTGACGAAAATACCAAAAAATTTCACAACACTTAAGACAAAACACCATGGGCGTTATTATTTTAATAAATGAAGGATTTTCACCACAAAATTAACCCAGATCACTGAAAAGTTTCCTCGAGTCATATTCCATGTGAACTTTTATTCCTTTTCAGGTCTTGATACTATCCTTTATTATACATAAAAAGGGACAGTGTCTGAGTATAAAGAGTATACGAGATCCTGTACCACATTTAAACGGAGGCAAACCAATAGATACTTAGCCAACAACAAATCAGTAAGTCAACACAGGTTGAGAAACGCTGTGGTATCTGACATCGGACGGTCCGAGGAGACAGGTACCCTAAAGGGTCCGTTCTTATGACCTCACACAACGGTAAAGGAGGAGGTTCCGTAAAAAGACTGGGTCCCTAACTTGGCTTCCAAGGAAGTAACGCTCGTCTAAGAAATGGTGACTCGGTGGTCCCTTCGTCCATACTTAACCCTATCCTCGGTTTACTCTTGGTTTCAGGTTCCTTTTCACTCCGAACCAAACGTGGGTGGAGGATTCACGACTGTTGGTTCTATTAGTATGAATATTCGTACAGGCTCGAAGGGTCCACAATACCCTTTTTACTCTGCACAACCTCCAAATGTCTGGTTTCAGTCGATTGGTTTCCATTCGCAGGTCAGAAATCGTAGAATTTCCTCTCTACTTAGAGTAGTGCTGACTTCGACTTCACGAACTCCTTAAACAGTTAAATCCTCTTTTTCCATGTACTCGTCCACATATGGTCGTCCTAGTCTTTATAAGTAATTTTTATCCCGTGTACATAGTGAGTCGTCCGATAGATCTGTTTTTACTCACTTGGAGTCGTTAGTGTCAACCGGAGAATAACGTTTTTAAGTAGACCAGAGTCATCGAACGTAGGGACGGTTGGTTTTAAGACTTTTGACACAAAAAAGGGAGAGATTGTAGCGGTTCAAAGAACGTCAAAATTCACAACCTCTTTTCCAGTTTCCTCAATTTCGTCACCGACCCTCCTGAAGGGTATATTCGTTTCGGGTAAGGGTCACCCACAATCTACAAGCAAAAAGGTCGACTTACTTTAGGTCGTCCCAGTCCGAACCTGACTCCGAGTGTGGATGGGTCAGGGAAGTCGTCCCGACCCTATAATAATTTCAGCCGACTAATCCCTCGTTACACACACAGCCGTAGGTAGTCGGCCCCTTCACGTTGTATGGCGAGGTTAGACCGTTCCGTAAGTCGAACCGACACACAAGAGTGGTGGCGGGTTATCAGACTCGTGTTCCCAAGAGAGGGACACCTGATTTACTGACACCATGTGAGAAGGTTTTCTTCCTTTATATTCTGTGGGTCTCACCAAATCCTTGTGGTTTCGAAGGAAGAGACCAAAAATGAACTTGTATTTTCTATAAATTTTACGGATTTCAATAAAACATGGTCTTTACATGACTAAAGTTATAGTCGGGTCCTATATTTTCATTTAATAAAGTCATTATCTTGTGCCACCACGTTTTAGGGGAGTTGTTTGTTGTCGAGGAAGCACTAGAGGTTCGGATAGTTAATGTAAAATAATAAAGAGATTCAACACCGTAACTTTTTTAAAATCACATTCCAACAAATATCGTGACCGGATAAAGAAGTCTTACGGATTTCGTTTCTCTGACGGGATGTTTGCTGTCTGACATTAAAGGTATAAAGATGTTTAGAGAAAGTAAAGGATTTATTTGTTATCTTGAAAGATAGACTCCAGAGACACTGGACTACTGAGTCGGTTATTAAGTTTGAGGAACACGAAGTACATTCGTTCTAAAACCTCTGGACACCTATATTCCCGGCACGACCTTTCTTGTCGGTAAAACCTTTCTGTTACCCACTCAAAAGTAAGGGTGATTAACACGTGATATACCCGACTCCCAACTGAATTAACGAAATTCACTTAGTAAACCCCTCTTTATCTTGAATCACCTTCGAAGGTCGGGTCGTAAGTAGGGAGACTAAAACGGGTATGTAAAGTGAATTTTATGTCCGAGGTCCCTGTACGATAAGACCCGATAGATTCCTATTCCCATATACTAACAAAAGGACACCGACGGTTGGTGTACCGTAGTAAAGTATCTATATTAATACTGGGACTAGATCCTGAAATGATGACTTAATTTACGACTTCTAAGAACAAGGGGACGGTTGACTCTACTGAAAAACACCCCTCCAGTAAAGTTAGTATTATCAGTAAAATTTTTAATTCATCTAATTTGTTCTAATATCAAATTTTAAAACACTTCGAACTGAATTTCAAATATTTTTTAATTATTTAAAAAAATTTTTAGAGTGGATTTTTCTTCATGAAGAGGTTGGAAGCCCTACTACGATAATGATTTTCCGCATACTGTCATTATAATTTTAGAGTTCTCTAAACATTGTCATATTTTTTTATCTTGATCTTTCAAACTCTAGTCCTCACATACATGTACTTTTTAATGTATGTTTATATAATTACAAGTGATTTTATTTTGTCCTCTCTCCTTTAATTCTCTTATCGATACTCCTCGATATGTAAAACTTTATAATATTCATTAAAAGTAAACGGTCTGTGTCCTTTAAAAAGTCTTAAAAAAAGGATGTTTTAAATTTATTTAAACGAGGAATATTTAACCAGGAAAGTCATACAAAAGACCATCTATAACACGTATTACGGTTCTACGAAGTAAATAAATATTTGATATTTAGATATTAGTTTTACAAAGTAAATGAAATTATGGGTCCTATATATATCCGAATATTGGACGGAATAACTAGAATGATATGTGAAACTCTTTTGGTTCATTGGACTTATAAACAATACTTTATTTCTGAAATCCACTGGTAATTAAACGAACATTGTTAACATATCCATAACAAGTTTATTGGAGTTCCGTCGTGATCGGAATAGACACTATTAAAAACCGGTTTTATCAGTACTGGAGAGACTGTTCAACGACGGGGTGAGAGAGACACTTTCTTAGTGTGGTTTACGTTCCAAGATAGAAACAGGAAAGACGGAGACTTGAACCTGGACCATACTAAGTGTAAATTATATATTTTAGATATTATTTTTACTTATGTCCCTCTAGTGAAGTACATTTGTTACATTTACATAATTTGAGTTCGACTTCTTTAGAAAAAGTTGGTCACACTCGTGAGACCACATAAGTTATTTTTGTCAGTTCGTCAGTTTTATCATTATATGTTAAATGCAGAGGGAACATAAAAACCGAAAGTTGATAAAAAGATTTATCAAAGTAAGATACGTAGGCTTAAGAGTGTGTCGGGGATCCATGAGGTCTAGGAGACTATGTAGAGTCTTAGATTTCTCTGATGACCATAAGAGAAATCTTTTGTGAGATGAACCAAACCTTAAACTCCAGTCCGACACCATTCCAACACCTCCGTTTCCGACGAAAATTCGACTCATAAGTAATAAAAGAAACCTCATTTGGTAATCCATTAAGGATTCCTCAATCCTTAAAAACATTGTAAATGATAAATAGAACTAAGAAATTACAGGAAACAAAAAACTATATCCTGAAATTAAAAACAACAGAAAACAAAATCTAGTGTGATGGTAGTACAGACCAACAGAAACGTTTTATCAAGGATATGAGAACACTTAGGAAAGTCTAAACTTGACGACTAGGTGGATACGAGAACCTAGATCCTAGAACCCGGTTAAGATCACACATCTCAAGTGTTTTATAAATACACAGTCTAGGATTACGACCAGAAGATTCTTTTTAGTCACTTTTTCTACTTGCCGTATGAACTGAAATATCACGAATCACAGATCACTCTTTGTCTGTTCATACATTTTTTAATTTCGTGCAATACTATTTCCGAGACAATCCCCATTGTGTCCTAAAGTACCCTTGTGTAGTGAGTCATGTTTAGACCTCCGATCCTCTATAAAAGAAACTCTTTCATTTTCAGATTAAACTTTAGACTTCTAAGTTGACTTGGGACTCCGTCTCCACTTTAGTCTCACCGAGTGACCTCCCACCCACCGAGTCTGCCATTTCGCAGACATACGTTACGTCTTCTGGGTCTAAGTTAGGGACCCAACCCTACTGGGGGTCCTCTTCCTTTACCGTCGGGTGAGGTCATAAGAATGGACCTTTTAGGGAACCTGCCATCTCGGACCATCCGATGACAGGTACCCAAGTGTTTCTTAACTTGTGCTGACTCGTTGAAGTGAAGCGAAGTGACCTCCCACCTTGTCGGACCACTGTTCCATTTTCCAACTTACCCACTTTTGCACCACAAGATCCGTTTTCTATGTCGTCCTTCAGGATTACGTTGTTCTTACTTCACGTTCTCTACTCTGTAGACCTTAGTTCATTAAGTTCCAGAACTTTCTTTTCAACTTTATAAATCTAAAATGAATTCTCGTCACCTCTCGATGACTCTTCCTAAAATCCTCTCACCACTGTGCTATTCTAAACACAAAGTCTTTTAGTGAAACTGTGACTACTCACGGACAGTCCTCCTTCTGTTCTGTCTTTGTTCCTTTCGTTCTATTGGGACCAGAACGACTTCTACCTTTTTGTCCCTTCCTTCGAATTGAAATGTGTCTTCCTCCTGTCGGATAGGTAGACCGGTCTTACCGGTCTCTATTCGAACATGGTTTATATAGTTCTCAGATTTCCGGAAAAAGTAGAGTCGTTTCTCGATAATATTATGTGATTCTCCCAATCTACAATTTTAACTTTCTAGTTCATCTTCTAATCTTTTACACTCAAACACTCTTAAGGAACCGTCAGGTTCCCGATCCTAAGACACTAAGGTGACATCCCCCGACCACAAGTTTGGGACCAGTCTCTTGATTCTAAGGTGTTCGGGGCTCCGTTCTCGTTTTGTTTTCACCTAAAAATCGTCACACATGTACGAGTCAGTCCATATTGAGAGACATTGAGGTACCTGACATGGGTGGTCCGAGGAGACAATTGTCCTAAAGGGTCCGTTCTTATGACCTTCCCCAACGGTAAAGGAGGAGGTCCCTTAGTTTAGGCGTAGAGAATGTAACAATCTACCTAACAAATGGTGATGTGGTGGTGGTGGACCCTTCGGGAGACATCGTCAGAAGTTTGGATACCATAAAAAAGGTAGTCAAATAAATGTTCCACATATTCTACTTTTTCCACGGAGACATGAACTAAAGTTTAACACAAGATGTACACCTCGTGTCTTCTCTGACTATCAACAGATCGACAGAACAGGTTGACACAGTCCCCGTTTGAGTTTGAACAACAACTCCGACCCCTATTCTCGTTCACTTATCGTATTCCAATTCAATTCGAAAATACCACTAATTCCTACCGAGACGGATCAATATGATGATGGACCGTGAGACGTATGTATCTCTTTACCCATCGAACTTTCATTCTCACCTTCAGTAAGTCAGTACAGGTTAAGAAACACTGGTGTACCTGACGACGGTGGACCGAGGAGACAAGTACCTTAAGAGGTCCGTTCTTGTGACCTCACCAAACGGTAAGGTAAGAGATCCCCTAGAAGGGTTGGGTCCCTAGTTTGTGTCCGGAGGACGTAACGTTCGTTTAAGAAATGGTACACTCGTTGGTCCCTTAGACGTTACCCACCTAATATCAGGGACTTGAGAACTCGTGATGTTAGCTTCGAACCATCTCTACACTCTCGTTCGCTAAAGATTACTCACCCTACTCCTTACACCTCTTTCAACATACCTCAATTAAAATTTTTCTCCAGTGAATCTTCGTGGTGATACACTTTAGTATACTCAGTTTGACTTATATGTCGAAACTTATTTCTACTTCCTTAATCTCAACTTGAAAAATTTAGACTACTGTAAAGAAGTACTGTTGGGTATTATAGTAGAACCCTTACCCGTTGACTTGACTCCCACATCAGACACGTACTCACCTTCCCACCCACCCCAAGAGTCTAGTCAAGTCAAGTCAAGTCAACGAGTCAGCACAAACTGGAAACGTTGACATCGTGTGGTCCGAAGGAACAGGTAGTGGTTGAGTTTGAGTACAGGTAGTTCAGTCACTACGGTATGTCAGTAGAGTAGGAGACAACAGGGGAAGAGGAGGGTGAAAGTTAGAAAGGGTCGTAGTCCCAGAAAATTTTACTCAATCAAGAAGTGTAGTCCACCGGTTTCATAACCTCGAAGTCGAAGTTGTAGTCAGGTTACTTGTAAGTCCTGACTAAAAGAGACCCTACCTGACCAACCTAGAGGAACGTCAGGTTCTCTGAGAGTTCTCAGAAGAGGTTGTGGAGTCAAGTTTTCGTAGTTAAGAGACCGTGAGTCGGAAGAAATAATAGGTTGAGAGTGTAGGTGTGAATGTATGATGACAGTTTTGGTATCCAAACTGATCTGGCTGGAAACAACCGTTTCATGACAGAGACGAAAAATTATACGACAGATCCAACCAGTATTGAAAAGAAGGTTCCTCGTCCGTAGAAAATTAAAGTACCGACGTCAGTGGTAGACGTCACTAAAACCTCGGGGAGGGGGTGGGGGGTTTTATTCAGAAAGTGACAAAGGTAACAACGGGGTAAATAAACGGTACTTCACTACCATGCCCTACCGGTACTAGAATCAAAATACTTACAACTCGAAATTCGGTTGAAAAAGTGAGAGGAGAAAGTGAAAGTAGTTCTCTAAGAAATCAAGGAGAAGTGAAAGACGGCATTCCCACCACAGTAGACTTATAGACTCCACAGTAGACGTATAGACTCCACAGTAGACGTATAGACTCCAATAACTATAAAGAGGGCCGTTAGAACTAAGGTCGAACATGAAGTAGGTCGAGTCGCAAAGTGTACTGTACGAGACGTATATTCAATTTATTCGTCCCACTCCAAGAGTCTCTTCTAGTTTTCAATTCTTAATATTTACACCTGTAAACCCATCTGTCGGACTTACTGATGACCACACTGTCTAGTGCCACAAGACGATAGTCCTTTACGTTGTATTTAGGAATAGATTTCTCGTCAATGATCCCTCTATTTTCCACCAAATCCGTAATTCCGCCCACCACACCACACACCCCTTCCATCCGTGAATCTGTTGTGTACAACAGACTTAGGTCTCTAATCATTTATCCTCTTGTGGAAGACTGGAAGTCTAGGGAACTATTTCTTAATCAATTCTTACCCTCATTCTCCCAAATCATAACGTAGTTCTAAGTCTTATAAGGAACACTTCCTGACTCTCCCTCCCTTCGTTTTCATCCTTTTCTACTTCGTTCCTTTATATTTGTTCTATCCATTATTGACTACTCGGATCTTCAAAGTCATCACTGGTCCCTAATTTCCTTGTCCTCTACACTACATCAATCTAATTTACGTCAACCTTTCATTATAAACTTTAATCAGTTTGTCTCCTTAATTCCCTCGGAACGGTTCCTCTCACAAGGTGAACCATTGAGCTACGAGATCATTGTACAGTTGTACGGTCTCTTTGAACTTCCTACCAAGAGTCTCGTGTCTCGTCCCAAATTGAAGGAAAAGTGTAGTGAATCTTTCGTATTTAATTTAAATTGACCTGAACAATACTTTGACTTAAGGTAATAGTCATTCCTTTCTGGAGAATGACCCTATCCCTTTCCTCACAGTGAGTCAGCACAGGCTGAGAAACACTGGGGTACCTGACGTCGGATGGTCCGAGACGGTAGGTACCCTAAAAGGTCCGTTCTCATGACCTCATCCCACGGTAACGGAATGACCCTATTGGTTTGTTATTAAAAGGACTAAAGGAGTAAAAAAGGACGAAATAAAAAACCGGTACCTCTTTGGTCTCTTTACGAATTCTTCCAACCCTAAACTTGTTTGACTCCCTTATGACGTTAAGACCAGAGTCCAAGGTGAAATCGAAGGATAAGAACCGAGAAAAGAGAGAGAGACTTCTTCCTCACTTCTCTTCTGTCTTATTTCACAATAAGAAATAAATTCTTCACTTACAGAAGAAGAGGTAAGGATCAGAGGAATAAGTCATTGAGACTTCATCTTCCTTGATTTTTAGTCGTATACTGAACAAGAATTTGTGGAGATCTAACACTTTTTGTCTCCAACAGTCTTCCATCTTTGAAGACCAATATGTATACTTCCTACATTGAATGTTGTACTATTTATATTAATCACTACGATGAGTAATATATACTTTCGTCAATTCTCATTTAGGATTCTCAAGAGTAGGGTTCTTTAAAAAAAAGACGAAACTATAGATACTTTACTATAGGTAAGTCATTTGAATAACACTATTAGTGAGGGACTACCTACGTTTAGTTTATTATTACGATATGTGGAATTTGAATACCTCACGACATACAGTTGATATAAAGTTATTTTGACATTCTTTTTTTAAAAATTTTCTTGTTGATAAACTCACTTGAAACTATTTAAAACCATCATTTATAAATTGGTACACCACGTCTCTAATTTCGCAGACGGACGTTGCACCCTCTGGACCCAAGCTAGGGACCCAGCCCTTCTAGGGGACCTCTTCCTTTACCGTTGGGTGAGGTCATAAGAACGGACCTCTCAGGGTACCTACCTCTTCGAACCACCCGATGTCAGGTACCTAGTGTTTCTCATCCTGTGCTGACTCACTGAAGTGAAAGTGAAAACCCATACAAATGTCTTTCTATGATTCTTTTTAATGAGTAATGAAAAGAATGAAACATGAAAAGGGACCGAGGGTCAACAGAACTCCCACCATTCCGACCCTTCGTCTGACTTCGGTCCTATTTGAGGTAATTTTGTCACATGATTCGTCTTAAATCAAGACTCGTGTGTCGTAGTGACCCCGAAGAGTCCACTGAGTCACCACTTCTTGGGTCGACGGTTATGTCCTCTGTATTCTCTGCTTCCAAGTTAGGGACCCAGTCGTTCTAGGGGACCTTTTCCTTTACCGTTGGCTGAGGTCATGTAAACGGACCCTTTAGGACACCTGTCTCCTCGAACCGTACGATGTCAGGTACCCCAGTGTTTCTCAGTCTGAACTGAATCACTGATTTTGTTTTTGTTTGTGTCGTGGAGATCGACCTTTCTACGACATCCCATTACTGTTTAAGGTAAATAGAACTAATGGATACAACTCTTCGTATTGAAAGTGATTTTAAACAAAAAAAGACTTTAATGAAAAGTATCGTTCATGAGTACATATACCCGTAGGAACACTCATACTCCCTCAGTTTCCATCGAAACACTCAGTTTAAAAATTCTGTTCAGTGTTAGGTTCTTATGCAAGGGGGTAGATTGCAACAGATGTGAAACGGTAATTCAATTTTGTAACTTAAACTACTATATTTTCTCATTACAGATAGTCACCGATAACAAAGGAGCCATTAGTCGAACACATTTAACTAGGAACATGTTACCCTTATCGTTACCGTGTGTCAAGACCGAAAGTTGTGATCTTCGAAACCCGGTAACTACCTGACTAATATAACTCATAAAATTCTCAATTTACATCAAATTCGACATTATCTCGTATTATAAATGTTTCGAAAATTACACACTTTCCCACGACTTGACACATAAACCCTGTGGAGAAAAATGGATTACTGGAAAACCGTATGTATCAAATTATTTGTAAAGAATTCGAGATATCTGATCTACTCCAGAGGAAATAGAGAAGAAGATCCTAAGTACTGTCTGATTAAGAGGTGTTAATGTAAGAGTCCGATCCTTTAAGTTGTTAGAGAGTCCTATCGGGTAAAGTCACAAATTATCGTACACAAAACTCTCAAAGACGCGAAAGAAATCAGTCGTACAAATTAATTTAGACACATAGAACATCGTATATAAAAAGATACCTGTAACGTTTATTGTTCTCTCGGTTTATTTTTGTTGAGGTAGGAAAGGAAATGAAAGACTTGAAGTGTGAAACAGAGTAATTTAACAAATATTACTAAGAAATAATAAACTCTAACGGAAGAGACTTCTCCGGGTTTTTATATATTCTTTCTAAATTCATTTTGTTTACCTTACCTTACCATGTGTATCTATTCTTTGAGTCTATATTGATTCAAAAGTATAGAAGTAGTTTGTGACCAAGGATTCATTCTGTCTGAAAGTTCTACTTCTTATAACGGTATTATAAGTACAGGTAAAAACAAAAGAATATATCTGGGCTATGTATAGTAAAATACGGAATAGGACAGTAGTGTTAAATGTATAAAACACACTTTATAGAAAGGACCAAAGAGTACACATTGTATAACCTTAAAACTGTTTTGATTTACTTTTCAATTCTCGATCTAAAAGAAAAAAATACAAAAGTCCTCTTTTAAAATTTTATAACATATAGTCTAATATTTTATAAAAAGACACGGTAGTCAGATAATGAACCATGGTCAACGTCAAATTTTTGAGATTCCGTTTTTCGTCTGTAAGTATTTGAGATGAAGAACATCCTCAGTTCTAATATGTATACAACATCCGTTTAAAAGTTATTATTACTCTAATTTGGTTGAGTCTAAATGACCGGTTTTTTGATCCACCAGTAACGTCAGTCAGTATAAGAACGGTAAAAGGCGTATTAGTCCTTGTCATGACCCTGGTCTCTTAAGGTACATGAACTCACTCCCACCCCTCTTCCTTTCCCGTTGGGTGAGGTCATAAGAACGGATCTCTTAGGGCACCTGTCTCTTCGGACCACCCGACGGCAGATACCCCAGCGTGTCTCAACCTGTGCTGATTTCACTGAATTGTCGTCGTCTTCGTCGTCGTCGTCGTCGTCGTCGTCGTCCCACTCTCACTTATCCTCTTTCGGTTTTCCTCTTTTTTTATCACTTCTTATTAATTGAAGATATGAGGTAGTAACAAACGTGATGGACCGGTGGTGGAGTAAAATGTTCAGTTGTCTGTTAATTTACGTTGGTCCTTTTACAATAAAATTAATAAATAGACTATTCTGACTTTTAATAAGATAGAAACATATTCATTTACATATATATTTATCTGTATATATATATACAAGAAGGGACCACCTAGTCTACCATTTCTTAGGTGGACATTAAACCCTCTGGAACCAAGTAGGCACCGAATCCTTCTAGGGGACCTCTTCCCTTGTCGATGGGTGAGGTCATAAGACCGGACCTCTTAAGGTACCTGTCTCTTCGGAATGTCCGGTGTCAAGTACCCCAGGGTTTCTAGTACTGTAGACCAGGGTAGTGAAGTACCCTTTATCTACCCTTTTGTTACCTTTGTCACAGTCTAAAATAAAACCCTCCGAGGTTTTAGTGACGTCTATCACTAACATCGGTACTTTAATTTTCTGCGAATGAGGAAACCTTCCTTTCAATACTGGTTGGATCTATCGTATAAATTTTCGTCTCTGTAATGAAACGGTTGTTTCCAGGCAGATCAGTTCCGATACCAAAAAGGTCACGAGTACATACCTACACTCTCAACCTGACACTTCTTACGACTCGGGGTTTATTAACTACGAAAACTCGACACCACAACCTCTTCTGAGAACTCTCAGGGAACCTGACGTTCCTCTAGGTTGGTCAGGTAAGATTTTCTCTAGTAAGGACCCACAAGAAACCTTCCTTACTACGACTCCGACTTTGAGGTCATGAAACCGGTGGAGTACACTTCTCAACTGAATAACCCTTTCTAAGACTACGACCCTCCATGACCCCCGTCCTCTTCCCCTACTGTCTTCTACTCTACCGACCTTACGCAGTGACTGAGCTACCTACCGTAGTGGCTGAGCTACCTGTACTCAAACTCACTTGAGGCCTTCAACCGCTACCTGTCCCTCCGGAGTACACGACGTTAAGTACCCCAACGTTTCTCAGTCTGTGCTGACTCACTGACTTGACTTGACTTGACTTTCTCAGCCTGTACTGACTCGTTTAAAGTATACATACACACACATATATATACATGTGTGCGTACCAATGTACCCCGACGTTTCTCAGTTTGTGCTGACTCACTGAAATTGTGTGTATGTGTGTGTGTGTGTATATATGTATGTGTGTGTATATACAGACACACGAATCAGTACAGACTGACACTGGGGGTTTAAGGAGACAGGTACCCTAAAAAGGTCCGGTCTTATGACCTCACCCATTGGTAACACAGGAGGTCATATATACATATATATCAAATTTTAAGTCTTTGATCTTTTTAATTATATACCTTTAAAAGTATCCTTAAAATAAAATTTTATAAAAAGAGTCACTCTTTCCAATATACTTATCTTCGTTGTATATGTAAGTCTACAACTCAAGTTACCTAATATTGGGCGGATTAGTTAACTTTTCACAAAGAAAGTCACTAACACACAGGAGTCCGTGTAATATCTTTTAAAGACGTTCATTTAAAGGAGTAGATATTTTATTTCTATACTTATAAAGTATCTGTAAAAACTCTTTATAATACATCAAAAACATTAGGTTAAATATTTAAATTTTGTTACGAACAAGGTGTCATTCTTAAGTTATTCGTAATTGACAATGATAATATGAGATAAGGAAAGTCTAAGTGTTGAGAAGTTCAGAGGAATTTAACAGATACTACAACAATACGATAATAAATTTGTTCAAGTCTGAAACAGTTACTTTATAAAGGTGTACACTTTTCAGTAGTGTCATAACATTATAGATAAAATTCAAGAAAGACATGTATTTTTAAACAAAAGATAAGGTTTAGGTACCATACGAAGAGGTGTGTTGACGGTAGAACCTAAGCGCTACCAGTCCAACTATCGATCACGATAAAAATACGATAAACCTTAGAAATAAAGACAGGTTACATTTATAAAATTCAACGAATATAGTTATTTTGATGAACACAGTCCCAGGTATGAAACTTGTGTTGGGGTTTTACTTGTCCTCACGGTTCACCACGTCACCATTTATTAGACGGGCGGTTAAGTACTCTACGTTCTCGGAGTCTAAGTTAAAGACTCAGTCATTCTAGGGAACCTTCTCCTATACCGTTGGGTAAGGTCATAAGAACGAACCTTTTAAGGTACCTGTTTTCTCGGACCGCCCGATTTCGGGTACCCTACTGTTTCTCGACCTGTGTGCTGTTTCGTTGACTCGTAGGTATGTGGCTTTATTTGACTAGACTTGATCTCTGGTCAATCAGGTAAACAAACTACTTGATCTAAAAGTGACGTCTTTAACAATGACTCGAGTGTAAACCGACGAGTGACGAGTTTTCGGTTATAAACTCTCTGTTAACAACTAACCTTTTCCCTTCAAGCGAATAAGTCCTCCGGTCGTTGGACCTCTCTTAAGTCTGAGTACATGTCCTTGAGGTCCCAAGATAAACTGGCATTTTCTGAAAAAATTCTCTTTTATTATAGTTAGTAACTTTATACCCTAGTATAAGAAACGGTAGAAAGTAACACACGTCCAAACAACCGTAGAACACTAGATGGAAATCTACAATAGAACAAGTATGTCATACAAAGGTCCTAATGACTTTCCCGTCTACCCCTTCTCTAGAGCAGTGGGCAATTGACGAGCAAGAGGTAAGGATGAAGAAGTTAGATTCTTTTCTTAGTTGTCCTATCTGTTCCGTAACACACTAGTTTTCTAAACTCTCCATACAGATCCGATCTCTAACCACTTCGTACCCCTTAAACCCCCATTTTCAATTCAATTTTAAATCGAAACGATTTCCCTGTTCCGTTTCCTGGAGGACGTTTCTCAACGACGGACGTCTCGTCGAATGGTTTAGCCTAGATGGTTCGTACTCAGAACAAATAAGGTTAGTCGAAGTAAGAGTGACAGTGGACGAGGTGGAGATCAGAAAGTGAAGACGGAGAAAGTTCATGTATAGTTGTGGAGGTGTGTATGTCACACCACACTAGTTACCAAGGACAAGTGTTATGGTCAGTCGCGTATAAAGTCCAACCAAATACACTCTCCTCTTCAACCGATAAGTAAGTAGATGTACAACAGTTGGTACAGACTGTTTAAGGTTCAAGAAGATGGTGGTTATCGTTATTTCTTTATCGTGTACATATATGAGGACCGTCTTTTATACTAGCGTCGTTAAAGAATTCTTAGTACTTACCTTACCTCATTCCTGTCGGGAGTTACAGAAAATATCGGTAAATTGTTTGAGACTTAAAGTGACCTGAGGAGGGTACACGTACCCACAAGACGGGTTTCCAGAAGGAGACATAAATACTCAATTAATTGAATAAACAAGATAAAATAAGACCTCGAGGGAAACTTTTACTTTTAAATATTGTTGTACTACGTAAACCGGACGAGACCAATTTCAATTTATGACGGAAAAATTAAAAGTGAAGGTCGTCTTCTATACACTGTTTACTGTATCATTAAAAGGGTAAAGAAGTACAAGTATTTTGTAACTATTATACTAAAAATGGAAGGGAAACAAGAGTTAATTTACTTTACGAAGTTATGTTAATTACACGAGAACGTTAAATCCAAAAGAAATCTCCAAAGAGAACAGAGACTAATTGTCGTAAAAGGTAGGTAAGACTCTTGGGGGCTGACGATAAGTCTTACAAGGTAATACGGACGGTCGATATTTATGTTAACACTTGGTTATAGTAAAATTAACAAAGTGATTATTGAACAAAATTTACTAAGTTGTCAGTAGTCCTTTCTATTCACGAGAACATGGGACGTCCGAATACCCGGACTACCATACTCCGTTACGACTCGTGACATAGTCTTATT